>VZRU01020708.1:29333-115230 GCA_013398155.1 Pedionomus torquatus
GATTGCATCTGAAAACAAGAAACCTACTTCACTGTGAGGGTGGTTAAACACTAGAAGTTGCCCAAAGAGGTGGTGTAGTCTTCATCTGTGGAGATACTGAAAACCCAACTGGACACAGTCCTGGGCAATCCACTTTCACTAGTTCTGCTTGAACAGAGCAGGCTGGACTAAATGATCTCAAGAGGTCCCTTCCAACCTTAATTACATCAGCACAGCCACTTGACAGAAAATACTATATCTAAATAACATTCTGTTAAATAGAAAAGCCTAATATTGAGATAATGCAACAATTATTTGATTAATAGGGAACTGGTATCCTTATGTGCCTTTGTCTTGTTACATTAGAGATCATGATAGAAACAAAATTTAAAATTCAATGTCCCCTACCAAAAGTCAGGTAGTACACTGGCATATTCTAGGTATTTTACTGGCATAAAATGCAGTGGTAGAAAGTGCTGTGTAAATACAGAGAAGTTCTATTCAAGGACATAAAGCCTGCCTGTCAGACCTCTAAAGTGAGGGCAAAAATGCTTGCTATTTGATTCACAGTTAGGGTTAGAGACATATTGTTTTCTGAATCAGTTTTCACATTCAGCAAGATTTTTGTTTCTTTTTTTTACATTCTCTTTTGCAGTCATTGGAAGAAAAATGTGTAAAGTGTTGATCGCTGTTGAAGCAGACCTTGTAAAAAGATGGTTTAACCATAGTTATTTGCCTTGAAAAAATGATATACTAGTAAGCAAGGTGAAGTAGTCTTATTTTACTTGTGATTATGGTCCTTCGTATGAAACATTACTAAGCAATCCAGAGTCTAATTTCAGCACTGGACATTTGCTTCAAAGTTGAACAAAAATTAACTCATTTGAGATCCTATAATTATGCCTTTACTTCGATAATCTTGAAACTATGTAATCCTCTTTAGCCACTCTTATAAAACACCTGGTAGGCTAGGACCATAAAGATTGTAAAACTTGCTATACAGTCAACTTCCTGGTTACATATAAAGCAAGAATATCTCATCTGCTTATAGAGAGAAAACAAATAGTGAAGTACATGACCTTCAAACATAATATTCTAATATAAAACATACAAAAGTGATTTCTGTTTGATCCTGATTTAATGAAAATGACATTGGTTTATGCCTGTTTGCAGGTGTATTCACCCAGTAAAAGGGAACTGCCCGTAGGTGTGACTCGGTTCTTCACACAGACAGAAGATCAGTCACTGCTGTTTCTATGCCACATGTTACTAGGTCACTCACTTGGGTTACAGCTAAGGCTGAGATTGAGTCTGAATGGCTAGTTGCAGTTAATAGTGCTCAGAGATCATCAAAGTACCATATGGAAAAGGATTCTGTGTTCTGCAACCTGGGTAAACTGAACATAGTATTTGAACATCTGGATAAGCCTTGATAGACTTGATAAAGTACTGGGAATTGGTTTCCAAAAATATTTTTGCTAGGATCTGGTGCTTCTTCCTTCTTTCTATGGGACCATCATCACAGTCCACCCTCCATCCCCAGATCTGTAAAAATTTGTCAGTCCAGATTTTCTGTTTGGCTCATCATTATGTCTAGTCAGGGAATGTTCAGATTGCTGCCACAAGGATTATGAAGACAGAAGCATCACCAAAACAAAGTCCCACCTACTCAATCTACGCTTCTGACCAAGAAACTCTAGCTTGTCTTAATGACCAGGTCTTTTCTTTGCCTACACCGTATCAAGTACAATCTTAGATGCTCCCTGCTATTTAGTAGGTCAAGTAGAGCTCTCATCTGGTGCAAAATCAGCAATATCTTCCCCCTACTCCCTGGTAAAAACAGTAAATATCCTGTGTAACTATCCATTAGTAACTAACTAACTAGAAGAGATCACCTAGACCTGTTGAGTTTCCATGGTTCACAATAGTAAACACCTGGCCCTGGACATGGCCCTGAACAACCTACTGTAGTTGACCTCTCTTTGAACAAGAGGATTCGACTAGATGATCTCCAGAGCTCCATTCCAACATAAATAATTCTGTGGTTATATGCCAATGCTTTTCACTTAACTGTCCCACCACTATCATGACTCACAACTTGAACAGAATTTTTGTCCAGTTATTTCTAAAGGCTTTTACTGGCTCTCAGAAAATACTTTAATTCAGAAAATGATCTTCACACACTTTGTCTGTATTGAGTTGCAACACAAACCAGCCAATGCTTTAGAAGAGAATACATGATTGCTTTCTGTAAAAATATTTAATTTACTCATCTGTTTACATGCTGTTTGCAAACCTATGAGTGTCATTATAAGATGAGTCACATCAGTGTGCTTTGCTTTAAGACCTTGTTTCCAAAATAAGCAGATGGCACAGACTGACAACAGATTCTGAAGAAATTCTTCTCCCTACGCGTGAACGATAATGAGGCCTTCCAAAATCTCACAACAAAAAGGGTAAGACTTTTCCCCACTGAAAGATTATAACAGCCATTTTTATCAAGTATCATCTATTTTCTTCTGTGGAGAAACAAAGGAAAAGAAGGGATTCCAGAGAACGTTAGAAGCCCTGGTAACTTGTTAGCCTAATCAGAACCCATTTTAGACAATCCCAAGACTCTTAGGATCCTCCACTGTGTCTGGGAGTTGAACACAGGGATCCCTAAAAGTACATAGCAGCAACAATGATTAGATTTGATTTTGTTTTGCAGCTGTAGCTAGTTCGCATGTACCTGCTTTGCATGTATTGGTTTCTGGTGGTGTAGCTGTCACAAGCTGCCAGTTCTTCATCTGGAGACCCTGCAAAATAGCTGTCTAAATCACTGCGGAAATTAACACTTGTTTGTCTTCATTTCCATAACCCTAACACTTGAACTGGTGAAAACAATCTGTCCTGTTTAAATAGGGCTACAAGGCAATGCTCCAAGATACACCTTTTCGTAGGTAACCACATCTCTTAGCTAACTGGTACTGAGCATGTTCCATGGCCTGCAGTAGTCCCAGATTTATTCATTTGAAGTATCTGCTGGATATCTTTAATATCTTTTGTAAAATCTTGAGCCTTATATTTCAAAATAGGTTTATTTTATGTTCTGGGGTTTGCTGTTGTGTTTTTATTATTTTTTTAATTCAACTAATGAAGTGAATATTAAAAAAAAACCCAACCAAACACAAACCAACCAGCTTAACAAAACAAAATATGGGGTTTGTTTCCACAAAATTATTTTCATTCTTCAATTTCCTGTTCTTCTTTCTAAGAGAAATCGGAAGATAAGTTATTCTAAGGACCTGCATGCTGTTTTGTTCCTCTAAGAGGAAAAGAAAAACAACACAATTTCCTTTGACACAAATTCAGGCTAAAGACAGTAGCAAAGATGAATGCAATAGCGAAGGTAATAGAAGAATAGCTAGCCTTTCACACAATATAAATTAATATCTGGCAGGACACAATAAGATTCTGTACAGAGTTTTTAGCAGTGAAATATTCTTACTTCGTTTTCTTCTATACTCAAGTCTTTTATAGTCGATCCACACCAAGGTTTAATTTTTCTTAACAAAATAACATCCTACAAAATGCTGCATATTTCACTTTTTTTCTCTGAAACACAATTCAGTGTTGGGAGACTGAAAAAAAATTTATTAACAATAATAGGTTGCCTAGCTTTTTATAGGATCTGACTAGATTGCACCTGTTATGTTTTACAGCTCTTCGTATTAGCCCCTTTGTCAGCAGTAAATGAGTTTTCGTATTTGTAGTTGCTCATGTAGGTTTCTTATTCTTCCTTGGTTGAAGCAATCAACAGCTGTCATTACTTCAAGTGAAGAAAACGAAGCTGATATGTACTGGCAGATACAGGAAACACAACTTCTTTCATGAATTAGTGAAAAATCAGTCTGGTTGAGTCATTATTCAGTGATTGCAATCAACAGCTGGAGATTTTGAAGCTGGGCCATCAGTGGTGCACGTGGTGGGGAGATCTCAGATAGATCTTAGCTTCATTAGCTGCATAAAAAGCAATAGTACCCTAGATAGAGATATTCTCTCAGCAACAACAGCGACCTTTCACTGTCAGAGACCACTCTGAGGGCAAGACCTTGACTTCACTGTGAGGGCATTGGTATAAAGGATCTTTACCCCTGAGCCTGCTGCAAGATGCAGCTCAGTCGCAGGTGGCTAGATGAAGGGAACAAGCCTATTGCCCCTTCAAACATTTTGTCAACAAAATCGGACTGATTGTATACAGGAGTGGCTGGCAAGGATCTGAACAAGAATGCTATACCACTCATTACAACAGAGAAGCCCAAGAAGGAGCTGTGCTTCTGAACGGTGGCACTAAAACCTACTTTCCGCATTGTAAAAGCAGTTCTATTCATACAGACCAAGGGCATAGCTACCCTCATACTCGGTCTTTAACTGTAGATGTAAGCAGGAACTCCGGAAAAAAAAAAAAAAAAAAAAAAAAAAAGGTAACAGAGAAATTCTCTGTGATACTTCTGTATTCTCTCAACTTGTGATTCTTTCCAGCTTAGAGGATTTAATGAACCTAGTATGTTCTATCTGTTTAATAGCCTTCAGCTGATGTCTTTTTCAGGTACTTCTCTTGGATCCAGGTGAAATTTTTACACCTGCAAGATCATAGAATGGTTAGTGCTGGAAGGGACCTTAAAGATTGTGGAGTTCCAACCACCCTGCCATGTGCAGGGATACCTCCCACTAGACCAATTTGCTCAAAACCCTGTCCAGCCTTGAACACTTCCAGGGATAGGGCATCCACAATAGATCTGTTAAGAAGTTCCACAGGTTTACTACCTATTGCAGCAACCATACCCTTTGGTTTGCTTTGAATTCCATTTGCTTTGAACTCCATCTGTTAGTACCAATATGCCACCATAGTATTGTTTTGGAACAGTGACCTGGAGAGGCACTGTCATTTTTTTTTCCAGAGTGTCCCTAATAGCGGTGGTATTATCTAATAGACAAGAGCAAGGCTCGTGAACCTGGAGTGTTCTTCCTGTTCTTGGGAGAGTCTCAGTTTCCCACATGTTAAATCATGAGAAGGTTTTTTTAACTTTTCTTCCCTTTGAAACAGACTGATGAAAGGATCTGATGAAAGGACTGATGAAACTCTACAATATAACTGATAACCTGTGCATTCCAGTTCTAGGGTGAAATTCTTGAACGTAACATAGAAAGAGACAAGTGGGCTAACGCCAGAAGACCAGCAGGGCTGGTGAGTAGGGCACTCTCTTGGGACTATGGAAGACATAGGCTCTAGTACTTGTTCATAGAAAGGCTCTTCTACCATGGAAGTGTCCTAACCACTAGGTGATGGTGAATTCTCCAGAAGATCCTTCCTTGCTTCTTCTGCTTCCCCTTTTCTTTCTGAAAACATTCAATACCAGGAATATTCCTGCAGTCTCAGAAGCCCAGAAAAGTATTTATCGCCCCATAAACATACTATCTCATTAGCGATCAGATTTTTGCTCTGGAAAAAACAACCACTTGTTTTTGCCTTCTGCCCTGCTAGGGTGCGATGAATTGTCCCTGCTGTGGCTGGTGCAGTAGGTGGCAATAGAGAGTCACCACTGTCTCTACTTGCATCAGAGCAAGCCACAAGTGAGCAAAATCATACACCTAGGGGTTACAAATCTCAAACCTTTGCTAAGTTTTTACAAAACAGCACTAGAAATACTTTTTTGCACCCGCAGTCTGTTATGAAATTCATGGCAAGAAAGTCTCAGCAAGTACCAGTGGTCCCATATTTAACAACAGGGAGAAGAAGCCTGGGTGCACAGAATAAAAATAGAGGCTTTGCTCACTGGGTTAAACTCATACCTAGGTACCAAGCATCCAAAATCATGAAAGCGTAGTAATCAACAATGCAACTCAGGTGCCTCTTTTCAACAAGACTGTGTTGACACCTGAGAGGTATGGCTTACGAGCCCAAAATTCAGTTCCTTCCAGTACCAACTCATAGATGCAGTCCGAGAAGTCAAGTCTGTCCCACTCCAGCAGTCTGCAAGTCACTAAGCCACAATCTCAAGCTTCTTTTTACATGCTGAGCTTCTGTTCCTGTGAATCCTGCATTCTTTACATGACAGCACAGCTTGAGAAAGGAATGTACAGAGTGTTCTCCACTAAACTATCCTGCAGCAGGGTTGTATTGTTGGTATTGTTTCATCTTAAAATGAAAAGTTGCTCCTCTCACATTCTACATAACAGCATATTGTTTTTATCCAGAAAGTTGATGGCTAAAGTTTAAAGCCTATTTAGATTTGGATTCCAGAATCTTCTGTGAAAATACAGGTGTCCAACTGTCATGGTGTTTAGGCTTGAATTTCTTCTGAACAGAAAGTTCTCCCAAAACCTTTGGGTAGCTGCACAATAAAAAGGTAACCACCACAATAAATGCTCCCCTTTCACTCTGCATATAGTACTCCCAGTGTTGGGAGAGAGTTTTCCTTATACATATCACAGGATAATTACACTCACCAAATATTTTAAACAGTTTTATAGAACATACATCTTCTAAAAAGAAATAAGTTGAATGCTCCATAGATCAAATACCAGCCTTGACTCATTGTCTATGTTATAATTTTTGGTATAGACTCTAAAATACTGTTGTCTAGTGAAAACATATTGCCTGTCCCTTTTCATTACATGAGTGTTAGCAGTATATCACACTAATATCTGAAATCATGAAACATTACTACAAATCAATGTATCACCACTTTTAAACTATGAAATTCAAAGAAAACAAAAACCCACCTGGCATTTGTTTGGAGCATTATGTTAAACTTTCTGTTAGTAACACTCTGTTGAACATTATAGTAGATTAGATTAATGTCTCAGTAAATCAAAGATTACCCTAGGTGTTGATCTGCAGTGTTGCATGAAATTCAAATGTCAATCTATGAAAAACTTAATTCTCTGCTCCACCTCCTGCTGCTGTCCACTTCTGATGGCTTCATTCCTGCTGACATGACTGGACTTATGTCTGATTTAGGCTACATTATATCTGAATTTTCTGATGTCTTTTAAGGAAAAAATTGTTGACGTGTGATATTAAAAAGATTTTAAAGATATCTATTTAGACAAAAAAACCCCAAAACTACAAGAGCTTAAATACTGTGAAAAATTACTAATCAAAGAATCCAAACTAGGGTCAGAAATCGTAGTAATGAAGTAAGAAGCATCAGCCTTTCTCCAGGAACAGCTAACATCCCCATGCGTGGTGTGAGCCAAACAAAAAAACTACCCAGTCCCTAGTTCTGCCTGCCTACCTGGTGCCAGTCCTTCAGTCCCTCCAGAGCCATGTTTTGTTTCTGCATTAAAGAAACAAAGATGAACCCCTAAGAAGAACCCCTGCAATGAAGCCTGAAATGGGCTGCAAGATTTATAGAAACTGAAGTCCAGTGGAAAATATAATAGATCAGAAACAGTTGGTGTCACTGACAGCATCAACCAGGGCTTCCATGTAAAAGCCACCACCTTGAAGTTCAGCAGAAGTCTGGGCTCTGAAAGCATAACTTTCTATCTTATGCAATTTTTCCATAAAATATGCCATCAGTTACCTGAGATTTTGAGAAAAGCAATCAGCTGAAGAAACAGTAAGTATCTGTGTTTACATGGACATACATATAATGAAGAAGCTCCACAAGTACAACCAGGTACACAGTTCCATCACAGTAATCATCTGTTTTGCCAAAATCCTGTACTCTGAGCTGGAAACTCATACATACTTTGCTCAGGTTTGCACTCAGGCTGGCACTTAGAGTAATCTTTTGTTTAAATGGTTTGGCTGAGCAGATTGGTCCTTAGTTTCAGTCTCAGGACTGTTCTTATACAGCCAGGAGTGTAGACAAACACGTGAAGCAAATTTTACACCAATTTGCTTGTAGTCAAGTACACTTCTCTTTTATCTGGTGCAGACCTTGAGACTCACTTTAATGAGGATTCATTAGGGTCTGGAGCCTGGAAATTATATTTAAGTCTAGTGCTCAAAAGATGATGTTGCACAAGAAAGTTCACGATAATACTTTATCAGAGCTGCATAGTTTCTATTACTGACTAGTAATTATAGACAAGGGGAGATTAAAGAGGGACAGTCTTCTTGACTGATAGATGGATTGCTTTTTTCAAGCTGTTACATATGCCTCTTCAATCTCCATGATTGTCTAGACTCAATAGATCTAATAAGCCACTTGCTGTAGTGAATCCTGGCCAACATACCTTGGGATTAACGCACTGCTGTTTCTATATGTCTGAAGTTACGATCTGCTCTTCTAAAGTTGCAGAAATTATCAAAGGTGTTTAGGCTGTCATTTTTGTTCATTTACATCCAAATGTAATGCATGTGCTTACTTTTTGTCTTTGCAAATGTTTTCAGCATTTCACATTTTTGTTAACAAGTGGTCTTTATTTTCTTATATCTGATTAATATCTCCTTTAACTCTATGGCAACTCTTCCATTAACATCAACAATCATTAAAGAGGCCTAAAAGGCAGATAATTTACACCAATACAATATAATATAGTTAAATGCAATAACATTAAAACTAAAAGTATAAAACCCACACTTTGTTTCCACAAATCGCCAGTAGTCAGCAATAAAAATTATAAGTCACCAGCAACTTCCATACTAAGCCAAGTATCAGGATCGAGGAAACCTTTATTTGAGAGCTGATGTCACAGAGGAAGGATTTTGAAGGCAAGAGGCATATCACTTGCAGAAATTTGGAATTATGATTGAGACTGTAAAATGTGTTTTTTCCTTTAATGACTTACAGAAAAGAACAAAAGGATTAGACTCACCTTGTGCATTTTGTGAACATTTAAAAAAGATGGAAAAAAATTTTTTTTAAGCTTAGTGTTTGCATAAAAGTAACTTAAAAGTGACTTTAACACAATTGAAAATATATCTTGTGTCTTTCACTATGAGGCTGTCTAGAAATTGATCCCAGATTCTGTCTTTATACATCCTCCACAAGAAAGCTATTGAAAGCCTTCCAGAACTCTTTTTTGAGTACAGGGGCTACAGGACTCTGGCAGAGGAACAATAAAGGGGGCTGAGGAGCGAGCTAGGACTAGAGAAGTGCCCAATGTCTATGGACAGACAGTCTGTCGGTCTAACTTCTTGAGGATGTCTATTACTGTGAACTCTACAGAAGAATGATTGGCTTCATTTTATAGGATGATAGTACTCTTATTTACTTCATTAACATCAAGATCTTTCTCCTCTTCCTTTCATACACATAAATACCTACAGGTAGCTGTTGGAGTGATGTCACAGGAAAACTCTAGTTCTTATCATTTTCAGCCAGTACAAGGCGTTATTTAATTATAAAAAGCACTGGTTAGAAGATGGATTTTTAAGCTTTAATCCCAAAAAACTTTCCCAACTACATTCCAGTTGAAAACATAAAGAAGTAAGAAATCTGCAAGAGTAACTAGAGTAACTCTGCATTTTCCCTTAAGGTTAGGATCTGAAAATGGAAGAATAAAATAACTATCCTGAGTCATTGATCCCTGATATTTTTAAAAGATCTGTCAGTACATTATAGTCATATTCATTCATTTTCTGCCTTGCCTCTTCCCACTCCTTACATTTATTTCTTCACAGTGACCCAAGTTCAACAGCAGGAGAGGACAGGGCAGAGAGAAAAACACATCAGTCTGCACAATATGCTGCATAGAAACAATTTTCCTGTCTTTAAGTCAGGCCTTTGTATGCTAAAGAAAAGAGTAATGGAGAAGAGTACACAAGGACAAATACGACTGCAGCTGGGGAAAGAGCAAAGAGGGTGATGTCTGTATATAAAGTATAGCAACTTGTTAAACAAATGCATAAAACTCAAAACACCATACAATAAAAAAGAAAATGCTGTCATATATAATTAATAATTTTAGCCACTTTGGAAATAATGAAAGAAGCAAAACATTTAAAAGATGGTTGGTGATTGCAATTGCTTCTGGTTTTGGCAGAGACATTAGAAGTCAATTGTTTTTTCAGAAGGCACATGCTTAGCCCTTAAAAATCCCAATTTTGTCAGAAAGTTTGTTCTGTGATTAAATTCCAACAAGAGAAAGTCATATCAGGGTTCTGAGAGGGCATGAAGTTCCCTTTTTCTTGTTAATTGGGGCAACAAAATCAATACGCAAGAATGTTTCATGGAATACCAATCCAGTTCTGTTGCACACAAAGTAAATATCAGATTTTTTTTCTTTTTCCACCCAACTACAAAGGTTTAAAACAGTGCAAATGTGTAGTTTTTTCAGTCCCTGGATGAATACATTGCTTTTAGTAGCTACTGATGGTAATTAAAATGGTCTTTCCATTCCATTGAGCAAATACTTTTCTTATGAATGAATATAATCTTTTGTCTGACAAAACTGAAATCTATGAACAAAGTCCATCAGGTAAATTGTGACAGTAATACTTCTAAGTAGATGAGCATTCTGTGGTTTCTGTTTTGTTACAGACAAGAAAAAGTTTCCTCTTTGGTTGTCTTACGTAATTATAGCCACTCCAAATGCTGTGTCTTAGGTGTATCAAGGAACATTTACATTCTCCAAGCACGGAAAAGATGTCTAACGACTTTGATTCCTCAAAATGTTGATGATTTATTTGTTATGAATAAGAAAAAAAACCCATAGCAGTATACTCATTGCAGTTATGCAATATTAAACTTAATTTCAGTTAGCCACATAGAAAGAAAAAAGATTGGACTTTACTTTGCAGTGTACCGTGTGAATACTCGACCCTGTAAGCAGCCATAAAAGTGACAAATCGCTTGAAGCCTTCATAGATATTGCACTGTTTTTCTTCTCTGTTGTAAAGTAGTATATTGTATTTTTGATAAGTTCGTTGCTAAGTGTTCTTATTCATTGCAGTCAGAATTTTCAAGAAGTCCTAAACCACACACAGAGTTTTGAAATTCTCTTGCCAAAGAGTATTAAATTAACTTTACAGTGATTTCCCAAATATGATTGAAAGAGCTGAATGCTCACTTCATTTTAACTGAACAATTACATTTTAAATATAAGCTGATGCCAAGAGGCCTTAGAGATTACATTAATTTTAGCACATGCCCCAGACTAAATTCTGTCTTTCTCCAAAAGACATTCTAAAACAGAAAAAAGTCTTTCTTCTTTCTTTCTTTCTTTACTCCTGACTTGTCTATCTTCTGTTGGATACAGTGATAAAAACCATGAGAAATTCTTGTTGCTATGGTGTATTTGCATTCTGATAAAGAAGCCCCTGATCCTTTGTTAGTCTTGTCTTTTATCCTGTGTATCATATGCCTTGAAGAGGTCTTCAAAGTCATCTCAGTCTTCCAATGCTCAAAACAGAAATCAGCTGTATCTAGGCCAGTACTGAAAAACACTTATTTGACTTTTTCTTTCAACCTCCATTGGCAGGCTCAGAGCAAGATTTTCCAGCACTTACTTTTTCTTGTCATTAAAATGCTGTTCTCAATGTCTAATCTGAAACTTGCTTCTTGTGATTGAAGTTTGTGTTCACCATAGTAATGGGAATGGATTATCCTTCCTGCTTTGCTTATATGAAGTTGTTATGTCCCCCTCAATCGCCTTCCTAGTTTGTTCAATCTTTCCTCAAAAAAAAATGTTTTGCTCTAGCTCTAATTAGAGGTTTTTTTCTTTCTGAAAGTGAAAATCCCTGAGCTGGAGACATTTTTCTAATGCCCTAGCAATCTTGAGTAAAGCAGAAAAGATACTTTATTTAGTTTTTTTAATCTGAAAATAATGCTTACTTTTTTCACAACATCATGACATTACTGAATTGTATTCAGTATGGTGCATATAAAGCCAGCAGGAAATGTCTCCTTGTGCAGGTCAACAACAAACTTAAATAGAAGCGCCTCAGTCCTAAATCAGGGAGTGACTGGCTTGGGAGGGCACAAAAACCAACACAGTGTTACTGGTTCTATGACAAATAACATGGAATTGCCTTGTACCAACATCCAGTACCATGTCAGTGAACTGTATGAAAACACTTGTGTGGCCTTTAAAGCATGTAAAGAGTGTGAGATAAATTGCTAAACATCTAGCAAAGACCCATCTAAAATGAGTTGTACATGACTCTTGAGAAGACCCACATTTCTGTAGCTACAAATGTATGATCCTCCTTTCTGTTAAATTCACTAGCTGTTGTGATGATGCATGTCCCGATGAACATGCTCTTCCCCTAAAGTGTATGGGAGAAAGGGAGCTCCCCATTCCTTAATTCAGGTTAAACAGGCTACAGATGCAGAGCTGGTTGAGCAAACGCTATTCAGGTGAAATTCTGCCATTTTTTGAGGAGAGTAATCAGACATGGTTGTCGGTTTTATGGCTGCAAGCTAATGACATCCGTAACTGCAGCATTATTTCTGTACTTAAAAACTAAATGGAAAACAGCTTTCCTAGATGAGGACTAGAAGCTTAGAAATTGTAGAACTGAGCATCTAACTGCTCTTTTAAAAAAATAATTATGTTCCATGCACAATTTTAAAAGCTATTTGGGTCTTTTTGCACATCTGTTTATAGTCTGAAGGACTTTAAGCAAAAAGGTGAGTATGCAAACCAGAAATGTGTTTTATGCTACCTAAATGCCAAGAATCTAAAGTTAGTGCCTCTATATTCTGCCTCCTGAGAAGTTCCTAGAGAATGAGTACACTTTTATTTTTCAGCAATATAGTTTGCAACTCACTATTTTATTGAAGTGTCCTTAAATACAATGACCAAAACGTTTCAAACTGCTGAGCAGGATGCTGTCTAAAGAGAGACAATAGGTCTCAAACACATCACTGAAATTTCTTTGAATGTCATCAGCAAAAAAGGACCTAAAGGCTCCTTCCATTAATTTGAATATTTTCTCTTGCCTTCATACATTTTTCCTTTGTGTATAAATATGCCTTTCTACAGAAGGCAGTGAAGGCAATTCACTCTTCCTTAGTCCAGTCCAATGGAAAAATAACTGCAATACAGGTAGGCCACTCATGCAGAAAATGTCTATACTATAGACTTTTGTGTGGCAATTTAGAATATGAATTCTATGAATAGAATATGTGGCAATTTAGAATAATCTATTTAGAATAGAAATAGAATAAAACAACAAATCCCTCTAATCCCTAGAGACCTAGTATTTGTATATCCTTTCCCTTGATACCTGTCAAGCCTGTTAGTGTTCCAGTGATAGGTTTGAATGGCATAATGGCATACCTGGCTCCATTTAGAATTTTTTTTCTTTTTCACCTCATTTGTTCCAGCTGTGGAGTTAGATTCACTGAAGAAAGTCAACACGTGCTTGTGTAATGTCTCGCAATGGTTAAGTATAATAAAGATTAAAATAGAAGGGAGGATATAATTCAGTCACTGACAGATTTAAAACATCTTGTTGCTGTAGATATTTCCATGGTGTTCTAAACTGATTTGTAAAATTATTTCCCATACTGACCTATCGGTCCTATAGACATGCTGCTTGTTGACATCATCAATAATTTAGCATTGCAGATATATCAAATAATATATCATATTTTCTTCTTGTTCACAACTATGCTTGCTTTCAGACTTACACCTATGTGTTTTTCTTCTTCCACAGGTAATGCCTTTGTGGTGAATCTAGCTTTGGCTGATCTGGTGGTGGCCTTGTATCCATACCCACTGGTCCTTTTAGCTATTTTCCACAATGGATGGACGTTGGGTGAAACACACTGTAAAGTGAGTGGCTTTGTGATGGGATTGAGTGTAATAGGCTCTATTTTCAACATCACTGCAATTGCAATAAACCGATATTGCTACATATGCCATAGTTTTGCCTATGACAAAGTGTACAGCTGTTGGAACACGATGCTGTATGTCGCCTTAGTCTGGATATTAACAGTAATTGCAACTGTGCCAAATTTTTTTGTCGGTTCTTTAAAGTATGATCCACGCATCTATTCATGCACATTTGTTCAGACTGCAAGCTCCTACTATACGATAGCTGTTGTGGTAATTCACTTCATCGTCCCTATCACCATTGTGAGCTTCTGCTACCTTCGAATTTGGGTTTTAGTGCTTCAAGTCAGAAGACGAGTCAAGTCAGAAACAAAGCCAAGATTGAAGCCAAGTGACTTCAGAAACTTTCTTACCATGTTTGTGGTTTTTGTGATTTTTGCCTTTTGCTGGGCACCTCTCAACTTCATTGGACTGGCTGTAGCTATTGATCCCATGGAAATGGCACCAAAAGTTCCTGAATGGTTATTCATTATAAGCTATTTCATGGCCTATTTCAACAGCTGCCTTAATGCAATAATATATGGACTTCTTAACCAGAATTTTCGAAATGAATACAAACGAATCTTAATGTCACTGTGGATGCCAAGGCTTTTCTTCCAGGACACATCCAAAGGAGGAACTGATGGTCCAAAGAGCAAGCCTTCTCCTGCTTTAAATAACAATGACCAAATGAAAACTGATACCTTGTGAATGTGTAATAGTCAGTGCAACAGTTTGTCATGGAGAAACCCAAGAATGTCATTGTAATATTCTGGTCTTGCTTATTTTTGGGGGCTTTCCATTTGGATGGCACTTAGTGACTGGAATACTGTCTTCTTGATAAAAGCACATTCCTCTCAATTCATGATTTATATAAGATATCAGTTGAAAATGCATTTCCAAATAAAAGCTTCAGGTCAGTGCAAGCTGTTTTAGTTCTGAGAGCCAAATTCTGCCCCCAGATATATGAACGAGGTATTTTTTTAGTTCAGAGTTTTGCATTCTTTGTATAAGATCAGAATACATTTCTTGGAAGATGTAATGAAGGTACTTCTCTATGGGCACAGCAGCTCATCAAGGCTGTCAAGTGATATTTTCTACCCTCCCGTATCTGAACAAAAAGAATGCTGCAGATACTCTCCTTTCCACACATAAACCAAACATCACATTTCTGTGCATCTACTGGTGGCAGCGAAAGTATCTTTGAATCAAATTCATAAATTGGAGAAAAGAATACTTGTGTAAAAGCAAATATTAACATTAGAGCCTTTCCTCACAGGTTTTCCATATTACAAACACTGAGATTGGGAATACAGTGTATTTACTCTGTTCATCTTTTGTGGCCAGTTTTATGGCAGATGATATAATACAAACAATGGATTTCTTACACTTACACTTACTTTATGCAATATTCTTCCTTCAGAGAGGATGGAATTTTCATTCCTAATTTTGTTTACCTAAATATAAACATCCAATGTAATTTGATGCACTTTAGCTCACCTTACACATTTGCAACAGGCTGGAAATTATGGCACATGATGTGTGATTGTCTGGAGTGGCAACTGGACATGAGGCTGGATAACCTAGATCATCTCAAATCATGCTAGGGCCAAAAGAAGAAGCCCTTTTGACTATAATGGTAGCTGAGATACTTTCCTCACTTGTCTATACCTAATCTTGAACAAAATCCACTGCTGGTGTCTAATCTAAACTTACCTTCAAGCTTTCCCATAGTGGAGATATGTTTCCTTCCACCTGTGATGATGATAAACAGAAATTCAGGGATGAGATTAATTGCTTTGTGGAAGTGCTGATCTCCTTTCATTACTTTAGAAGGATCTTTGATTATTGATTCAAAAATTTCACTTTAGATAACTAGACAGGGGTTGATCTTGCCTAATTTGGAATCACTCCAGCATAGGTGTATGCACACAATACATTTTCTAAATTCCCACTGCAGTCCATGGAGGAAATGATTAATTTTATCTTGCAGCAGGTATCTTTATTGGTTAGGGGAACTGAACAACAGACCTCACTGACTGTATCTTCATTGACTGTAATGGAGATCAGGCAGCTCATGTAGACACATTTCAGGCATGTGAATTAAGTTATTATATCATTAGACTATTGCAGCGTTGTTCAGCAAAGAGAAGGTAGGCCTCTGCTAAATGCCTGTCAGATATTGAAATAGGAAAAGGAGGAATTCAGGTTGCTATTACATTCCATTTTGGGTTTACTGACCTGGCTATTATGAAAAATATTTCTCTAGTGATGTTAACTTGTACACCAATATACTGCTCCTGAAGTTATAAAGATGTATTAAACATAATCCTTATGTTGCGATACTTACAGAAAAACCTCGAAGAAACACAGTACTTTAAATGTTTTGTTTGCTTGCCAGAAGACTATGTAAAGTACAGCACAGTAACAAATGTGATGATTCTAGCTTCCTTCATGTTCTTCAGATAATTTCGGATAATCTCTGAAGTTCAGTACCCTAGGGCTCATGGAGTAGTAGCCTGATGGAAGTTGAGCACTTTGTGAAGAGGAGTAAGAAAGAGATGGAAAAAATTTAACCTGGTAGTAGATAATAAAAATGTTGCAGCTAAAAATAGCAATCATTAATATGTAAGTTCTACTTTGAACATAATTCTGTAAGTCTGACAGAGTTTCAATATGCGTTGCTTTTCTTCATGACTTCCACACCAAGGTGCTGAACATGGAACTGATATACATGTATGTTCACATGTGAAACTTCCCTCAGAGTAAATAAGGGATTTCAAGGGTTTGTGAAACTTGCAAGAAAGGACACCAAGTTCATCACTTCATTGGCAATCCCGCTTTTTCTAACTTCTGTGAGTACTCATAATTGTGAATTTAAAGTAAAAATTTGTTGCCTAACTTATTGATGAACGAGTATTAGAAATAAATTGATTGACCCTTAAGGGTTTCTCACTTGCTGATCTGAGTCAGAAAGAGCACAGAATTTGGATCAAATTCCAGTTACTGGTTTAGCTCCATAGAACAAATCTAAACTTTGGAGCCACTTGCTTGGCAATAAAAGTGAGCAACTATCATCCTGAATACCCATGGGAAGAAGATTTGAAATGTCGATATAGTAATTTTATAAAATATCTCTGCTCTTTAAAAATCAAAGATCACTTTTAAGATCACTGCTGGTATCTCAACTACCTAAAAGAAGCTCAAACACTTAATAGAATAGAAACATGGAATCATAGAATGGTTTGAATTGGAAGAGATTTTAAAGTTCATCTAATTTCAATTCCCCTGCCATGGGCAGGGACACCTCCCACTAGAGCAGGTTGCTCAAAGCCCCATGCAAACTGGCTTTGAACACCTCCAGGAATGGGGCATCCACAACATCTCTGCGCAACCTGTTCCACTGTGTCATCATGATCATTATGATCACTCTGACAAGAAAGAATTTCTTCCTGATATTTAGTCTAAATCCCCCCTCTTTTGGTTTAAAAGTTACCCCTCATCATATCGCTCCACTTCCTGATAAAGAGTCCCTTCTCATCTCTCCTGTGGCCCCCTTCTAATTACCAGAAGGCTGCTGTAATAATGTTCTGGTCTCTCCAGAACATTCTCTTCTGCAGGCTGAACAACCCCAAACTGTCAGCCTGTTCTCACAGGAGGTGTGCTCCAGCCCTCTGATCGTCTTCACAGCCCTCCTCTGGACCCACTTTAGCAGATCTATATCTTTCTTATGCTGGGCACCTCAGAGCCAAACACAGTACTTGAACACAGTAACACATTTTTCAAAGAATTATGGAAATAATTATTTCACACAAATTTTCTCACAAATTAAGGAAAATTTTTGAAACTTTATTTTTCCATATGGTGTGGGTTCTACCACCACAACATTTCCTGAATGTGATCCTTACGCTGCATGGTGTCTGCAAAGACACTGGAGATATTTAGTGTATACTGCTACTTATTGAATTCTGATGTACAGAGAATGTCATGCCTGTTAAAATAAGTTTTGATACCATATATTACTACAAGGCATTGCATTTGTGTTGACCCAGAAATTAATCAAATTCATAACATTTAAATTTACCCGGAAATCAATCAAATACATACTATTTATATTAATTTAGATGACTAAATGCAGCTCTTGCATGGTGAAACCTCTTCATGTAGCAATTTTATTTTTCCATATAGCAGTGTATCCATCTACCTACATCAAAAGCCTTAAGTTAAATTTCTGCATTTTCCCTTGATTTGCATTTAAAGAAAATTTTTTAAATGCAATTTAAAATATAACCAACCATCAAGATGGATGATATAGTTATAATATGATTTGAAAGTATAGTCAGGAAGAACATATCTCTGTACAGATATATGCACCTTTGAGGAAATTATTATTTCCATTACATTAAAGTATTTATACCAGCATATCAGATAGAGACACTTTAAGAAAAAGAAGGAAATAAGTCAGGTAGACCCTGTGTTCTGCACAGGGTAACTAGTAAAGGCAAAACTAGAGTCTCAGGGACAAAGTTTGTTTCCAGAAAATTTGTTGTGTTTTAAGCATTTAATGTGCTCTTGTTAAAAAATTATGTATTTTCTGTTTATTAAAAGAAATAAATGTATTTTAGAATTGTTCTGACAATAGAACTCTGCTTAAAAAAAAAAATTACCCTCACTTAGATGGGTGAAAACCATTGTAAATTCTATTTCAGTAAGGATGGAAGTGGAGGTGTGGTGAATTTTAAATGAGACTCAAGTGATACATTAACCTTATTGTGTCTCTCCATGCAAGTGAAAGTTTCACTTTCGAGCAAAAATCAAAACTAAAGTTTCAGTCCTTTTAGTGTTGGCTTTGGTGAGATCAGGTTTTCACAGCAAATTATTGACCCATATAATTCTGCCTGGCTCATTTGCGGGGGCAGAAATGTACTTCTGTCTCTCCATTTCTTCCTTTAAGAATGCATTTAAATAAAAATGGTTACTTTTGTTTCCCAATTGTATTTTTAAAGACTTGCACATGTCTGGAAATTTGCCAATGAATAAATATCTATGGAAGATTGTATATATTTCTTAACATGTACATAACAGTTTTGGTAATCTTAACAATTTCTTGCATTTAATGGAAACTGTGGAAGACTATTTATTTTCAGTCACCTATTGATATGTTGCTATTTTAACTGGATCTTGCACATCTGGTCTATAACAATAAAATATTATTTTGCCTCGAGTTATAATGAGCACGCAAAGGGGCTGCCATGTACGTGTAGTTGTAGAACACATAATCAGTTCTCGTTCATCATCTTGTTAGTAACAATTCACTCGAGCTGTAATGAGAAGCAAAATTACTAAAACCATTTTTTTTCAGCCTATATTTTAATAAATACTCTTGTGGCATAAATTCACACTGGGGTAAGAACCACAATAAGTGCATTATTAATGATGGATGCTCTGAATTGAAGAACTGGAGCTGGAGGTTGAAAACACAAAACATGCCCCACTGTGTGTCCCACTGGGCCTGGTCACAGAGGTGAGAATGTCACATTCACTAATTGTAGAGACTTTCCTGTTCAGCCCTGAGGGCTTTAGTCCTTGGGGATAGCTGGGAAGGTCCTAAGGAATATTGTTGATGTCCACTCACAGAACAAGTTTATCTCATGTCATTGTGCAGGCAAAACTCCAAATGGTTCAATGGCTGCAGAAATTTGAAAAGATTTGAAATGGCTGTAAAAAGAATCATTCTTTGGGAGAATAAAGAAGAGTTGGCCACAGTAACGGCATTCTAAAAATCATGTTTTATGTCTGAAATACATTCTAAAAATCATATTTTATGTCTGAAATACATACCAACTAATTTTACCCTTCTGTAAACTTAATATTCCCTTTTACCTGCAGTGATGATAAAATCAACTAAATGTATGCATGCCAATTGATAGTGCAGGCAGTGAAATGTAAGGTCCGTTGATGATGCCAGCTGCACTTTTTGATTACAAGCTAATGAACAATGAAGTTTTGTCCTTAGAAAAGGGAATAAAAGCCTGTGAAAGTAAGTCATGTGACCATACTTTAAAATTGCCTTGCAGAGAAACCTTATGGCAAATCACCTGTTTACATGTATTTAGTGTAAATGTAACCACTTCAGCCTGGAGAAAATCCAAAAGTCTTTGCGAACTTCCAAAAAAATAAAACTGCATAGTTCTGTTTGAAGACAAAAGATACTCTGCTGTAGAGGGCACTTTGCAGCTCCTGACACTCAGAAATCCCCATAAGATACTGAGGACTGTTATGGTTTGAGTAAACCCATAACAATTTATTGTTGTGTAGACAATTACTTTGTCACCCGATGACCCCTCCCCACCCAGGAAAGGGGATTTGGGTGACGCAAAGAAACATGATGGTTGAAATGTAAGTAGATTTAATAGAATAAGATTAAATAACTAACAATAATACTAAAGAACCAGTATTAATCCCGACACTGATATGAGATGTACAAGAAGTATACTCAGCCAACTCTATCAGCAGCAGCTGTGCACTCCCAAATGTCGGTCACTGCGAGTGCAAGGGGTTCGGGAAGAAAGGGAGGCCTCAGGGGTCTGGCACCGGGGCAAAGAGTTGTCTGGATCGCCGCCATCAGGGAGAGCCCACTACGCAGCAAACTTGTCTAATTTATATTGAATGTGGCGTTCATGATATGAAATAATCCGTTGGCCAGCTTGGGTCAGATGCCCAGGCCTTGCTCCTCCTCATCTCTGTACCTGGCAAGGCTCGAAAACACTTAGACCTTGAATCTCACAGAGCTTGGCTGGCCATAAAGTAAATATTTTCATGAATTCAGACACTAAAATCCTCCAAAAGTCCAATTTTCCCAGTGTTAGAAGGAAAGTTAGTCCTGGGCCTCTCCACCCAGGACAGGACACACAAAATATGAACGATTGTGCAATGATGAATTTCAATGCTTTTTATTTTGTCCCCAAAACAGAGCTTCCCTGATTACTGTGAACATAAAAGAAGTGCAGGAATATGCAGAGGAAGCACTCTGAAAATCCTGCTGCTGGCCAGGATGGTTTACGGGAGGATAAGACCACAACTATTGCTAATAGAAATGTGGTTCCTCCAGTAGGTACTATCACTGTCCCCTCTTTCTCATCCTCTGCTGACAGCAAATTTCCAGGGCTCAATACTTTTTGACTCTTCACTGGCTTTGTACCTCTTTCTTATGCTGCTCCCTTTTTTCATGTCAAGAGCAGCTTGGTCCAGCCTTGTTTCCCCAGACAGAAGAACAATTTACTTGCATGGCTGAGGAGCCTTAAGCAGTCTCTACAACTGACAAAAAAAACTTTTCCAGGAAGAATCACCTCTCTTACAGCTTCTTGCTTTCAATGCCAGCACTATTTCTGATTTTGAAGGGATTTTGCAGTAAATCTGAATGTGGCTCCCTCAGCTAAATTTCATTTAAAAACAGATCAGAAACAGTGATGTCTTCTTCATAGCTTGTTAAGAAAAAGCATTTGAAGTTGCAGAAATCATCAAAGAATATGAATGCAAATCAAGATCCATTTTGTCTGTCGTAAGTCCAGTATGCAGCAAGCAAGCAAGACAGGGAATTTTTGTTGTTCTTAAATAATATATCAATGTTATTCTAATTCCCTCCAGAAACATTCTCTCTAATAAGAGGTGTGGTTAAATGCCTTATAATTTTTATTCATGACATAGGAATCATAAAATCCATATAATTTTAAAAGCCATACAATTCAACACATGGTATCAGAACCTCCTAGACATCACACACCATGCACATACAATTACTTGCATACACTGAGTAGTCTCTGGAGCAGTGGGAATCTCTCTCAGCTTAACAAGTCCTACATGGCTCCAAGAAGAGGTAGATTTTCTGCCTTTGGTTTTTTTCATTGATCTCTACAGATTTGCTGACACTAAAAATTATACTGCCTTAGGGAGAAGAGATCCAAGTAAAAGGTCAAATTATATTGGCTATGAGGATGAATTTGTTGTGAGCTGCTGTAAGATAAATGGTCAAATGCATGTTATATTTCTACTCTTCACAGTAATGATCCTCTAGTTCTGTGAGTGGACTCTCTTCCCATCATGTTCAGAAATACAGACACCTTGGAGTTCTCTATGAACTTCTCACACCCTCCTCTGGAAAACAAGCAGAGGTCTACAAAACCAGGTTGCTCAGAAAATGGCTAAGTAGGCTCAGAATTCCTCAGTGAGCATGTCAACAATATTTACTGTCATCCTGCTCTAGTGCTGCCACTAACATTTATATCATGAAATGGGTGCTAAAGAACACACCTAACAATCATGATATCAGTGATAAAACTACAAGCGTTAGAAACAATCAGAATAAAAGGGGAGCATTTTGTTTCTTTTTTTCTAGATGATACTTCCTGTAAGTAGTTTGAATGGGATGCCTTATACAAAGCTAAAACATGCAGTATTTTTCTTGGCTCCATGGAAAACTCAAAGTAGAATGATAGAATCATAGAACACCAGGTTGCAAGGGGCCTCAAGGATGAGGTATAAAAAAATAGAGAGCATTGGTCTGATGTCTTACAAGTGTTAGGATTCCTAGCTCAAGCAAGGCCTCCCCATGACCAAGGTAGGGGCAAAAAGTCACCACTTTGACCAGCTTTCCATTCTGGATTCCTAGATTTGTTCCGTTGAGTTCCTGGGCTTTACTCCCACTCAAATCCTAAAGGCACTCTGTAACCTCAGCCATTTATGGGCCATGGTAAAGCAGCTGAAGGAAGAATGCTTCCACAATGTGTGGTTCCTTGTTCCTCATATTTCGAAGGAACTTGAATCTTTCTGAGACTTGTGCTCCCCCCTTGGTCCTGCACTGCTCATATGTGTGGGTGAAGGAAGACCTAACACACAGAGCTGCTGTGAGAGTTCGATATGGTGGCAGCATGTACAAAATAACAGCTAACAAACACCAGCTACAGATATATCTGGACATATAGTAACATACATAAACATACAAGCTCCTTTTAGCTGTTATGCCATAAAAGTCTCAGCACAAGCAGATTGAGATTAAATTGTTATTTATCCAGTTGCAAAAGCACCATAAACCTTTAGGAGAGATACAATTAAGAAATCAAGACATACTAGTGGTGTTGGAAGGTCTGACCTTAGGTTTTCAACTTGTCCATACCATGGAAAACTCTCACTTGAAATTTCCCACTGTAATTTCCCAGCCTGTAATTCTATTTTCTCAAATTTAAGATAAAATGATCACCTACACTGGAAGAAGGAGATAAAGGTATGAACAGTTCTGTAACACAAATAGCAATTTACCCTATTTAATCACTCAAGAAAAGTAGATGGAAAAAATCTTTTTTTTTCTCCCAACTGGAAATGTAAAGACACCAGAGTACATTTGTAGTCATGAAGGTAAGAAATGAAGTTTCTTTACTCTTTCCCCCAAACATCACTACCTATTTATATTTTAAAAAAACATAGATATTAACAATAAGTACCTTAAATTTTATAGGATGTTCTGTATTAACAGATTAGTTATTTCTTTAGATGTTCTCTGCTATAAAAGGTTTACGTGCTTTTGGAAGATAAGCATAATCTTCTCTGACCCATAAGCAGTTAACACATTTCTTGTTTCCAAGTGGCTGACAGCTCAGTTCTCTGATGCATTTAAACCAATTGTTAATTGGATAAATTCTAACACATATTATTTAAGAATGAAGAAAAGATATTTTTAAAAATCTCTTAAAAGAGAGCACTCGGCAAGCAGGCTTTTTATCACCTCATGCTTCATGTATGGCTTCTTTCGCCTTTAGACTTGCTGACAGACCTCTTAATGTGCAGTGTGAAGCATTAGGAAAAGAAGAGATAGGCACCCAAATTATGTTTAGGAAAGCAGGATGAAATATTGTTTGTAATGTTCATATTTCTTCCCTGCTGTATGAGATCTGACAGCAATAAGGGCTGAATCATTTCCTATAGCTCCTCAGAGACATTAGCTGCTGGAAGGATAATGGCTATCTCTTTAGAGACAAACAGTTCAGATTTGACTGAGGACCCTGTGGTAGCTGAAGTATTAAACTAGTTTATTTTGAAAGAATGAGTAAACTAAGCCTAAGAGACCTTTTTCAGATGCCTTCATTCCAGGTAACTATTGCATAGATTGTTATGGAGCCCCTGTAATTCTTCCTCATAGCCCTTTTCATTTCTATTTACTGGATTGTCATAGGCTGCAAGATTTGCCTTATAAGTTTCAAAAGCCCGTGACCATGATTCTTTCATTGAAGATGCAAGTGCCCTTTGTAAAAAATTCACATCCTCAACTTTGAACTTCAGCAGTGGTCTATTATTTTTACACTCCATTTAAATGTTAATGTGTTATTTTCCAAACTTCAAAGTTCTAAACTGCTGCATGGTTTCCAGACTTCACAATGAAGTTTTTCACATTTGAATCACATTTTCTCTAGATTATTGTACTGGATTTGCATGGCAAAGTTTTGGTAGGGAGGGGGAGGGGGCTACAGAGGTAGCTTCTCTGAGAAGCTGCTAGAACCTTCCCTCATGTCCAGTAGTCACTGCCAGCCAGACCCACTGCTGGCAAAGTCTGAGCCCATCAGCAACAGTGGTACACCTCTGGGATAATGTAGTCAACAAGGGGAGAAAAACCCAACTGGGCAGGCACAAGAGAGGAGCCAGAATATGTGAGAGGAACAACTCTGCAGACACCAAAGCCAGTGAAGAAGGAGAGGGAGGAGGTACTTCAAGCGCCGGAGAAGAGATTCCTCTGTACTCCATGATAAAGACCTTGGTGAGGCAGGTTGTGGCCCTGCACCCCATGGAAGTTAACAGTGGAGCAGAGATCCACCTGCAGTCCATGGAGGACACCACACCAGAACATGCGGTTGCCTGAAGAAGGCCATAACCCTGTGGGGAGCCCGCACTGAAGCAGGCTCCTTGCAGGATACGCAAAAAGGAGCCCACACTGGAACAGGTTTGCTAGAAGGACTTGGGAC
Source organism: Pedionomus torquatus (assembly GCA_013398155.1). Lineage (NCBI taxonomy): Eukaryota > Metazoa > Chordata > Aves > Charadriiformes > Pedionomidae > Pedionomus > Pedionomus torquatus. Next base: position 54,083 of record VZRU01020708.1, read on the forward strand.
CCTGTAGGGGACCCACACTGGAATGGTCTGTGCCTGAAGGACTGCACCCCATTTAAGGAATCCATGTTGGAGATGTTCATGGAGGTCTGTCTCCTGTGGGAATGACCACACACTGAAGCAGGGGAAGAGTGTGAGTCCTCCCCCTGAGGAGGAAGGAGCAGCAGAGAAAGCATATGATGAACTGACCACAACCCCCATTTCCCATGCCCTGCATCTCTTTCTGGTGAAAGAAAAGATGAAGTTGAGCCCGGGAAGGAAGGAGGGGTGGCGGGAAGGTGTTTTAAGATATTTTTTTTATTTCTCATTACCTTACTCTAATTACATTGGTAATAAACTAAATTAATTTTCCCCAAATGGAGTCTGTATTGCCCATGATGGTAAAAGGAGAGTGATCTCTCCCTTTCCTTATCATAGAATCATAGAATGGTTAGAGTTGGAAGGGACCTTGAAGATCATCGAGTTCCAACGCCCCTGCCATGGGCAGGGACACCTCCCACTAGACCAGGTTGCTCAAAGCCCGATCAAGCCTGGCCTTAAATACTTCCAAGGATGGGGCATCCACAACTTCTCTGGGCAGCCTGTTCCAGTGCCTCACCACCCTCACAGGTAAGAATTTCTTCCTAATATCCAATCTAAATATCCCCTCTTCCAGTTTAAAACCATTACCCCTTGTCCTATCACTACACCTCATGACAAAGAGTCCCTCTCCTGTCAGGAGGTGTAGTGATATCTTGCCCCATGAGCCTTTTGTTATATTTTCTCTCCCCTGTTCAGCTGAGAAGGGCAGCAATACAGCAGTTAGGTGGGCACCTGGCAGCAAGCCAGGGTCAAACCACCACAATTATACAGAAAGAAGTCTCCATAATTGCATAGAGAAAAGAGAAAGACAAGGGTTTCAGCAGAACAACATATGTCTATAGTCACAGCTGAGTTGTTAACTGATTAACTACACTGAAATAGAAGCCCGTCATTCTCAGATAGCATTTACTGTTTGTGAAAGGCTACTATATGGCATCTGTTGTCCTGTAATTATACATGCTAAGTATACAAAAAGGCAAGCAAAATCATCCTGGGTATTCATCCTGTCATGGTAAAATGGGAAGGAGGTCTTTTGACCAGAGTGTCAAAATAAATAAGTGTCTTCAGGATCCAAAAAACTATATAAAAAATGAATAAATTGACTGCCAGTTCCTTCCATTATTTACTATTTCCTTCAATCAGTGTACCCACAAAAATTTCCTCTCTGTTTTCCTGAAGCAGAAACATCCAGTAGGAGATCTATGGAAGATCTATCTACACTCTATTTCTCTCCTATATTCAAGTCTCACCTACAAGGATGCAACAGTTATACTCACCACACATACTTCATCCAAAAGACTGGATTCTGGACCTTCCATGAACCAACAGTGCTTTTAGATTTGCTTGATTCCTGTGCATAAAGTTTTCATATAAGCATCCACCAGACAGCATGTTAATGTCTTTTGGCTAGTGGATTAAGCCACCTATTAAGCATATGAAGCCACTAACCACACCAAGGCCCTACAGAATTCCTGGTGGCACCTCATAGTTTACACAGAGCTGAATTTGTAAGCAGCATCTAGACAGTCCTCGAGATGCAGTGAGTAAGTTCACTATTTGTAGCTTATTTTTTTTTCACCTACAGTCCTTCATCTTGACAGGCTCCTGATATGAAATATCAGGTCCAGTCTCCCTTCACAGATGAGTACAAACTCGAGGGAAACAGAATATTCTGGAATCATGTTGGTAGATATCCTTAATAAACTAACACTACCAATCCAGTATTATCAAATCTTTTTCTTCCTTTCTTTCATCCTAATTTTCAGTTTTTAAACTCATGGACACATATATTCATCTTATATCTTAAACAGAGTGTATTTCACAGGCTAAATGATATATCAATTCCATGAAGGTGACTGGATGTTTTTTTCCAATTAAAGTATTACTTACTATGATCAGGAAAAAGAGCTGAACCCGAAAATAGCAAAACACCTACTTAGTCACTCCTAGTTTTTTTCGTTTCTGTCAGACACAGGTGTAGTTTGCTATAGGCCATGCTCTGGCCCTTTGCAATTAGTACCACAACAATCCTTTCTGGAGGAGGGCTGCACTCATAACACCTGGGAGAAAAATCCTCTCTACAATCCCTTGTGAAGACTAGAGGGTGACCCCCAAGTGCTCCACACTGAAGCCACAAGACATGGAAATCACACCCTGTACAGCATGGGCTCTGTCACTACACACACTCACCTGGAAACGTATCAGCAGACAACCATTAGTGATTATTTAAAGCACTATTCATAGTATTTTTCAGCCACTCATGTGCTGATGGACAAGTCCAATGCAGTAAGACAAACCCACATATAATCTGACTTGTTTCTCATCCCAGTTTTATAGCATAGCTCCTTTCTAGCTACAAGGGCCTGGAGCAAAATTATTACTCTCTATGGAAGGAGTAACATATCAGTCTTAAGATATCTCAGTTTAGGGAGTTCTCTGTAGATATCTGTGTGTGATCTGGGTGTCCAAGGTCTTATTACACAGAGGAATCTGTACACCAGTTCAGCTCAGCCTACAGTAGATAACCAAGATGTCATCCAATTGCCTAAAAATAGGTATTTAATGCTATTTCAAATAACCTGAGAGATCTGAAGCTATGTTCTAAGGCATGTATGATGAAGGATCTGTGGGAAATACGTACATTTCCAGAAAAGCCATAGGGCATTTCAGATTATTTAAAACACATTTGCATAGGTTGGCCAATTGGGCCCCTCGTGTCTGGTCAGGCAATTTACTTTTGGCACTCCATGGAATTTATGAGTGGGTCTCCCATAGCTGTGAGCTTAGATGCTTGGCTCATGTACGAAAATTTTCCTTTTGTTGTCTTAATTTAAAACTGAACCCTACTGTATAGTGACTTCAGCTGATGTCAGATCTGATCCCTGTGAAGCATCAGCACCATACCCAGCCCTGAAACAGGGAGTTAAACCCCAGGAACAACAAATTTTCTACTGGGCAAGGGTGACTGATGGACAGGCAGCAAGGGTCCCCCAGAGTCATTTCTTTTAATCAAAACCAGCAAAAAATATAATTCAAAACTAAAATTCATCAGAAGAGTAATTTTTTTATGGGAGTAATAGGGAAGTATAGTCATTATAAGAAGAATTACAGAGCCACGTGGAAAGTAATTACATGTTTTCTGACATACTGTGCAACTGTAATTGAGGTCTGCTGGAGCAAAAAGGCTTTGAGCAATTATTATTTACTCACTAATTCAGAAAGGTCCTTTTGATTTGCAGCCATTTGGGTTTATTAAGTAACTACATCGAATATTTATAGTATCTGCAGCCCGTTCACTATTCGTTTGGAAACAAATACGGCACATCCACAGTAGGTAAGATAAAACCCTGTATTATGTCATCAGGATGGAGGCAAGAGCCTTTTACACAGCCTTTAGAGACACTCCCCCACAGATCTGAATCACACTCTGTGAGACAAGGTGGGCAGCTCTCCCTGGCTGACTCAGAGGGGCTGCTCGCCCACAGAACAAGAAGGATTTTCTGCAAGGAATCTAGCAAGGAATCAAACTAAATCGGGTATGCAGCTGCCATGTAAAAATCAATGGAAATGTTTAAAGTTTTAAAGCTTTGCAAGATTAATCATGAAAGAGTGACTTTCATTACTTAGCAACATTATTTAACTTTGCAACAGAAATAATGAGACTGACGCTGAAGAGCATCTCGAATTTACCATGCTGTCTTATGGTGGGATGTGGAGATTTGGAAAGCAATGGGTGATTCCACAGACCACATACCACTTAGTTCTGAGCATGGTGTCTACATCCCTCTACGAAGCTGGGTCTGTTTGACAGGGTGTTTTCAAATTTCTCCTATTCCTAAATCACTGTGTTCCTTGGAGAAAGCAGTTTAGATAATGAGTAGTTTGTCAGCTTCATTTCACACAAACATCTTTAATGCAAACACCTATTAGTACAGAGACTACATTTAATTAGCTAATTACTTAAAACAACTAAATGTATTAAAATTAATTTACAATAATGATCATCTATAATGTAATATAAAGAATGTCAGTGAGTTTTCTGTCTTTTTCTGATGCAAAAAACTCAAACCCCTAAAACACTTTCCAACAAAATCATGGGCCCCTACAAAACCAATTAAATTAACAGAGAACTGCTTTCACAGCCCCTTTAGAAGTCTGTAGCCTCCAGTGATGCAGGGACTTCAGGCTGAAAAATCACATCCAAAAAAGAAACAATTCCCAAGGTTGAGAAACACAACACAGGATAAAAACTTAATAAAATAATTCAAGTGTCAGTGGTGGGTAGAGCTGACCTATGGAGGACTTGACACATAATTCAATATAATGCCAGCTCTCTAAAGGAAGAAAAAAGAATGATTCTCAAAATAACCAAAGGAAGGGCCTGCACTATTATCAAGATGGAAACTATCTTAACGTTGGAAATGAGGTTTATATCATTCATGTTCTCCATTTAAACTATCTGTTAGGCTAGATTAAATCCTGACAACTACTCCATCCTCACTTTTCATTGACTTGTAGCTCAAAGTTAATTTAAAACCTTGCTGTGCATTCAATACTAAACTCTTTTCCCCAAAGGTTTATATGTAATTGCCTGTATGCAAAACGCTATAAGATAGAGTCACACGTCCTTTGTGACCCCTGTGAAAACTTTTCAGTCCCTGGTATATGCCCAACAGATGGTCACTGCTCTTTCACATCCATTGGCATGCCTGTCCATGTAATTGTTTCTTAGCAGAACTCACTCAATGTAATCAGGATTTCAAGAGATCTTTAAACTGCTTAAGAGAAGGTAGATGATGAATTGGATTAGACAGCAGTTCCTCAAGCACTTATGCTGGCAAATCAAAGGTTCAGAGGCAACATCAGTAGCTCAATGAAGAATGATGCAAGTGAAATTTCACAAAGCTCTGGAGACATCTGATCTCAGATGGCAGACAGCATGGGATAACTTTTCATTGCACAGGTAACTAATGTGGTATGAAACCACAGGACAAACTGCTTTTTAGCCTTCTTCAGGAATAAGAACTTGAAGAAGGAGAATTGGACTTTGGAATCAGAGTAGGAAGCACCAACATCCTTCCAGGAACCTTCCAGGCAGACCAGAGTGCTTGAGCTTGATGGTAACCTGTCCTCCAACCAGGCACCCCTGCCTGAAAGTAGGAAGTGCAGAAACAGGTAAACATAAAATATCATTACATGCCATTGAAATGTCTACACAGCTGCCAAACAGACTGGCGTGGATTCAACCTTGGGTAAAAATATGAGTTTATTTTCTATTTTACGTCATTGATTTGAGAGAAGAAATTGAAAAAATATTAATGCAATTTAAAAAAAAAATCAGCTTAGGGTGCAGCCCACAGCTCTGATAGCAGTTATTCTTCTCAGGAATTTCTCCACTGTCAGCTAAGAACACCTAGGAGGGACCAGTCTTCAGTCTCTTGCTCCTCTCCTTTACTTCTGAAATATCTAATCAAGAACAAGCTCTGCTAGTAAGCAGTAGGTGGTATGTCTTTTTTGACAGAGTAAAGCTAAACCTTTCAACATTAGCTAGTAAGTCTTCAGAAGTCTAATATTAACACTTTCAAGAGACAAGAGTCCAGCCACCAGCTCAGGACTGGAAAGATGATATTACTGCATCAAAGTTTCAGGACTGAAATGTGCTCTCCTATAGTTCAACCTGTCTACTCAAATGTCAACACAGAGTTCCTGCTATTTATCTATCTTCAAGAAGTGAGCGATTGCTGTCTAAGTGCTTGACTACAATGCACACAAGGATTCTTGAAGATAATCTCATAGATGAATCTCAAATCAGAACAATTCCCAAGAAGTGGTGAAAAATAACAGAGATTCCTACCGCATCATTGGCTGGAATGAGGTGCGAAACTGATATACTCTGAGGAATGACTGGCCAGTTCATCCCTTACACTCTCTGCAGGAATCTAAGATTCACCTATGTCGTGGTTTCAGCCAAATTTACCAAAACCTGATTGACAGATGTCCTCCCCTCCCCTCTTTGGGTAAAAGAGAGAAGAGGAAGAAATTAAAAAGATTCAAGAGTTTAGAAAAAACTAAACTACTTTAATGAAAATATTAATAATAATAATATAATAAAAAGGAAATTTAGGAAAAGGAAAAAAGGAAGTATACAGTATATACAAAACCGTATCAAGCTCACAGGATGACGACCATGTCACCAGCAGGCTTCAGGAAAATTCCCAAACTGGACTCGGTGTTCAACAGGAGCTGGATTCCAGATCTGGAGTCAGGAACACTTGGATCAGGATCAAAGTCAGATGAACAGGCAGGGTCCTCCTTGGACATCAGCCATCAAGGAAAGAGAGTTGACCTTTTTCAGCTTTTATACGGGGCATGATGCGGATGGGATGGAATACCCCTGTTGGTCAGTTCTGGGTCACCTGTCCTGTCTGTCCCTCCTTGCAGGTGGGACCCTTTACGCTTTTCTGTTTCCAACCCTCCAACGGGCAAATGACAAAAATTCCCTGACCTTGGTTGTTCTAGCAATAAGTCTAAACAAGGGCCTCTCTGCACCATCCCTTGGTATAATCAGGTCTTATCACTGTGAGACGAAACAGCTCTGAACAATGTGCTGTTAATTTCAGAGTTTAGCTAGTTAGAAGAGGCCTAGCTAAGAAAGTAAAACTGTAAAACAGAAAATTGGTTTGTTTTACCTCAAACCAGAACAGCCTAGCTGAAGACTTTACACTCAGTCCACACAGACAAAAGCCACTTGTAATTTTTATATAGGGTCTGACAGATCAGATCAAAGGAAGGATTAAGGCTGGAAGTAAATTGGATTCAGGCTAAGAAGATTAAAATTACTTGCCAGCAACAGAACTCAGATGTTGGTGTTCACTCAACTAGCCAAAACTGAACAGAACAAAGAAGGATAGTAAGGAAGAAGGAATTACCATGGTGGTAATGTGGATTTACCATGATGTTAAGAACTCAGCGAATTCTCAGATCAGCTTTGCTTTTTAATTGGGTGGCTAACTGGAGCAAAAATACACTCTACTGGCTTTCATTTTTGTGTCATCTTTACTGCTTTTCATGTGCTGGGGCAGCTCTTTTCAGCTGTTCCTGACTCTGTTAAGGGTTGGGCTCTGCAAGCTGAACGCCATCCCATCACTGCATATGCAGCACTTTGTTAAAAAAAGTTCTTGCCCAAAGTCATTGATGGTCATAATGAACAAAAGCATCTATACAATGACACAGACAGATCTGTGTTAAGTATAAAGTTCCAACCTGCTGTGATGTTCTTCAACACACAAAATGATTTTTTATGAAACTATTTCTCTATTTGAATAAATTTTACAAATTTTAAATGGATTTTGCTGATCATTCTTACTTTTTCTCATCTTTTCTTTTTTCTCTGTTCTTACTGCACCCAGCTCTGAAGTCCTCAGTACAGGAAAGACAGGCGACTATTAGAGCAGGTCCAGAGGAAGGCCACAAAAATGATCAGAGAGATGGGGCACTTCTATGAGGACAGGCTGAGAGAGTTTGGGTTGTTCAGTTTGGAAAGAGAAGGCTTTGGGCAGATCCTATTGTGGGCTTTCAGTATTTAAAGGGAGCTTATAAAAAAGAAGGTGAGAGACTTTTTACCAGGGCCTGTAAGTGGAAGAACAAGGGGTGGCAGTTTTAAACTCAAAGAGGGTACATTTAGGTTATCTATAAGGAAGAAATTATTTGCAATGAGGGGTAGTGTGACACTGGAACAGGCTGTACAGAGAAATTCCACAATTGGAATGCCCCACCATTGGAAGAGTTCAAGGTAAGATTGGATATGGCTTTGAGTAATGTGATCTCATGAAAGATATCACTGTCCTTGGCTGGGTGGCTGAACTAGATCTTTAAAGGTTCCTTCCAGCCCAAAACATTCCTTGGTTCTGTGATTCTTTTTCCTATTTAGGTAAAAATTTACCAGATGTTGACAACACAGAAGCACTGTATGTTAGGCTCCGAAGTCACAATTTGGAGTTTCATTACTGTGGAATGATTTCTTCTCATTGGACCAGAAGGGCTGTCAATATCCAACAGCTCTTATTACAGCCAATGGCTCATTGACTAAAGTGCTCTCACGCTATATAACAGGACTTCATTAATCTTTTGAAGGATAACACCACAGCTTTGAAAGTACAACAGAAATTTCCACACCATGGAGATCTTCATGAGGATGCTACTTTTATAATCACTTGATTATTAGTCATGGGGGGGAGCATGCAGACCACTTGTCAACCACAGGAGAACACGAGCACTCCTTTTTTGCAGAGATTCAAAATAAAGCATGTCACATGAGTAACTTTGTGTTTTGTCGGTGTTAGGTTGATGGTTGGACCAGATGGTTTGAAAGGTCCCTTCCAACATAGACAATTCTACGATTCTATGATTTTGGTGTTGTCCTTCACAACTCAGAAGACCTCACAGTACTAGACAGTGGGCAACACTCTGTTGGATGATTATCAGCCCCTTAGCCAAATTTATTATACTTTACCTCTACTTTTTACTACTTGGCTAAAGCAAAATGAAAATAAAAACTTGCCATTATAAATAAACTGTAGGGAAGAAATCATGAATCTCTTCAGTTGTCTTTATATGTGGAAAACATACAAAACCATCACACCATCACATCCTAAAGCTCTCCAAATCTCCTTTTCCTTTGTAGTACACATGGGAACCAAATAAAACTTTCTCCGGATCTAGCTGCTTTCTAGGACTTCCCATAGGGTTACCCAACCTTTTAACCAAATTACTGTCATACTTTTTGTGTTCTTTAGACTCTCAGAGATCTTATACATCAGCACACCCAAAGGTACCATTTTAGGTTGTATCTGTAAAGGGATGCAATTAGATATTGAAATGTGCAGTAAGAAAACCCTGCTGTGAGGTAAGAGACTGAAAATATAGAGTTGTATGGTATCAGGTGCTGCTTCAGAAACAGAGAATGGCCCATCAGCATGAGAGGAAGAGAAAAATAAAGGTTATTAGTTCAAGTGCTCTATATCAGGGCACATACAAGGCTTCTCTACAGTTCAGGGACATCAGCCTCTTTCAAGGATCAAGCCCTCTGCCTTTCCACAAAAAAACTCACCACCATACTGTCAGATCAAATTGTGGGTTTTGTACATTTTCCCCATTTACCATCTCATGGGTTTTGCATGTCTTTTTAAGATATGAGCATTATAATTTCTTGGTTTTCAGCCAAGTATTCCATTGTTACAGTAGAATACAGCCAATTTCAATCAACAATGGAAAGCTGTTGACACACTATATAATGCAGCAGTTACTCAACTTTACTAAAGAAAAAATTACTCCATGATGCATCTAATGCAATAAAATATTTGTTTGATGGAGCTCTGCTGGCATGCTTTTGTCCTGTCTTGTGTAGCTACTAGATATTAAATATCAGTCAGACGTTCAAACTACCTTCCAGAATAAAAAGTCTCATTTTGCCCTGAGGTGCTTGAGAGGTGCTCCCAGCTCCCAGGAACACCAGCTTGCCAGTAGTGAGGCAAATTTGGTTAAATCAACTTCTCGCTTGCTGGTGTTCACCAGTGAGAAACATATGGACTGAGATCTTCGAGCTGCATTGAATACTCTCATTCTTCATCTTAAGGTGGACAGGATTAGGCTGTAAATCATCATTGTTATAATTTGCTTCAAACCAGACTGTACACAAAGCCTCCCAAACATAGCAAGACAAGTTTTTTCTCACAAATGAGTGCATTGGATACAGAGGAGGTCTATAGACAAAATGATATAATCAAATTATGTACTTTCAGGTTGAACTCTTAGTAGTGTAATTGAAAAGAAAAGACCCAAAGGTCTTCTTTGCCTCTTTGGCACCAAGTTAGACAGAGCTCAGTTCTTGAACCAGTCTCAGAGTAAGCATGTGTTTGGTTTGAAGGTCAGCTCTAGCTGAGATGGAGACACTGACCTGAAAAGCTGCAAGATGCCATGCCTCTGAACATTGCAGCCTTTCAAGAACAGAACGTGAGCTGGATACTCTTGCTAAACAGAGGAACAGAGAAGCTGCAGACCTGTAGGGGGCAATGACTGATCTTCTCTTTTCCCGCTCCTGAAACAGATGTGATAAGTAGCTGTGAGCTTTTATAACAAAACAAAGCACAAAAATAAAGGAAATTTTTAGCCCTGCATCTACATCCTTCATTTATGACCATCCTGACAAGCCTTGAAACTTATTTTTGTGACTGCTTGGATTTCATGAGGGTTTGTTCTTCAGTTGGCACTCTAGGGGTCTAGTCAGGTCCAGAGAGAGTGAGGTGCTGTAGCACAAACACACGGCAGAAAGAGCATCTTGTCAGGCAGAGCTACCTGTTAAAATAATTTCTGAGAAAATGAGCTAATGATCACTTACTATGCTTACATTTTTTATTCCTTGAGGTTTTACATTATTAAAACATGATAGTGGCTTTAATGATAGTGGCTTTATTCATTTCAGTAAGTTATCAGGAAAATGCCTTAACCTGAAATTAACCTGAAAGTCCACGACAATTGGGTAGAAAAGCCTTCTGCAGTGCAACAAAAGCAATGCTGGAAGAGAAGGTAACAGTGACTGCAGCAATTTGACTGGAACCAAGAGTCACGCAAAGGGCAGGAGATCTTGCCAGGTAGCTACCGTTAGAAACATCTGAAACAGTCACATCAATTTGATAAACACCTCACTGTTTAATAAAGTGCCAGTGCAATTTTAGAAACTTAAGTTTCTGTCCTGTTATCACACATCACACAACAAAAATGGTCCTTACCTCACTGTACCTGGCATTATAAATTTATCAGTGGTTTTATATTACATCTTCAGTACTTGTATACACTTCTGGTTTCAGAGCAGTTCCTTTATCTAACTTTTTCTGTCTGATCACACTCCTAGACTGCCAACAATGAATGCTCTTGCTAGTCACTACAAAAAAAATAATTGTGGTCATCCAAAGAATGTTCTTTTCACTCCTAACTATTAAAAAAATGAGAGGCAAGACTAAAATTTGGATAATACTGATTTGTATGAAGTTTCCCACAGCTTTGAGCAAATTGAGTTAGCATATGAACAGCTCCCTCTCTTTAAGTACTTCACAAGCACCTACATTGCTAAGCCCAGTATTTTTCTACCTAGTCTGAATGTTTCTGGTCAGACTTTGAGAAAAGGAGAGATTTTTCAGACTCCACAATTTAGCAATCTCAGTACTTAAGGACAAAGAGAGTAAAAGTTGTTTGTTATGTGTCATGACCAGGGCATATATTTAAGACATGAAAGGAATATTTAAATAACCGGACTAAACAGGTCAGTGTGTACATCAGATTGTTAGAGGCTTGATTATCAGTAACCTCTCAAAGGTGAGGTTTCTCTCAAAAGCCTGAAAGATGTAAATCTGGGTCTCTAAATTCAGTCCTTTGTCTTCCCACATGTTTTCCCATATGCCTTTCAGAATGATATATGTGGTCCTAAAATAAGTTGGAAATTTGTCCCTGTGACTCCTATTGGAAGGGTTCTGTAGAACTGGTGGTGACAAACTCTCCCATACAGGCCCTATGACACTCACTAGTTTCTAACAATTTGTTGTGTTTGGTGTCATCATTCAGTCAGCGGCAGAGCTGGAAAAAGAGTCTTTAGATCATTTTGACTTTTGAAAATGTTGAGATGTTTCAGTCTATAGCTGATTTGGGCTGAGTCAGTGGAAAGCTTCTCTTACTCCAGCTGAAGTTAGTTGGGGAAAGCTTTTTGAAAATTCTAGCTTTGAACTTTAAAAATCTGATTATAAATGCATAGCAGGTGGACTATCCTGAAGTGGTCAAATCATGTAGCCAACTATTAAGGAAATGTAGTAACCTTTATTCCTTTAGGTACATATATTGAAGATCTTTCTGATTGTATAAGCCCAGTTTCACTCTGTGATAGCTCTTTGCCTATCAGTTACGGAGCAAGAGTTGTTCTGCTCTGCCTAGCATGCTTGCTCCTCAGTAATGAGATTGGGCTGCAAAGGCAAAGCTAGAAAATGCTGTATTCATTTTTAAAAACTAAGCCATTGGGAAGTAAGCAGTTTATGAATTCAGACAGAAAAAAAAAAAAAGAGTAAGACGGAGGAGTCTTGATTCCTTTGTATAGGAGAAAGGATGCCCCATCCCTGCAAGTGTTTAAGGCCAGGCTGGATGGGGCTTTGAGCAACCTGCTCCAGTGGGAGGTGTCCCTGCCCATGGCAGGGGGGTTGAAACTTGATGATCTTCAGGGTCCCTTCCAACTCTAACCATTCTATGATTCTATGAAACCATACTCACCTTGAAATGTCAGATATCACAAATCAGAGCTTGACACCATCAGAAATATGGAGATATACTTCATGAGACACACATCCGTATTGCAATCAATATATAGATCACATTGCTCCTGTACAGATAACAGAGACAGCTTTGTGTTAGGCACTGCAGGCACTGGGATTTTAGGGTCTGCATTTATTTGTAAATAAATCAAGAGTTTGATTAAAATAGCAAACCAACCAAATAAAATTAAAAAAAGGTAAACACAGAAAGTGTGTAAATAGCAATCTTCTTTGAATTCTGTATGGTTGTTACCACCTGAGCTAGCTATTTCACAGCTAATTCAGACATATACATATCCACAGATATACACCTTCAGACTGCTTCACATGCCAAAGCTATGCTAGTAAGGATATCTTATTCTTTCTTGTTTATGCTGTTCTAGTTTGTTTAAATAACAAAACCCTCAGCACAACAAGCAAAGTTCCTATCATATAGTGGTTAAAGAAATTATCTTTGATGTGACAAACAGGTCACCTCCTCAGGCCAACAGCTTCTTACTCTTTCTTTTTTCAAATCTAAAAAGAGCATCTGAAAGACCTGTGACCAGTACCCTGACAAGTGGAGAGGGAGCTGATTGTTGGCACCAGGACATCTCTTGTTACGTGGGTGGAGTTAACATGTGGTAGAGTTTACAGCTTGATCACAAATTTCCTATGCTTGATGTATGATCATGAGCTCAGTTAATAGATATTAAATTCACAAGGGAACAGAAATCCACAAAAAATCAATCCAAAATATCACTCCACAAAATATCACACTACATCTAGATTTTGCATCTCTTGCTGGAGCACTTGATAGGTTGGGAGAGCTGGGTGGGGCTGTTCAGCCTGAAAAAGAGAAGGCTGCAGGGAGACCTTCTAGCAGACTTCCAGTATCTGAAGGGAACCTACAGGAGAGCTAGAAAGGGACTCTTTGTCAGGAAGTGTAGTGATAGGGCAAAGGGGAACAGTTTTAAATTGGAAGAGGGGAGATTTAGATTAGCTATTAGGAATAAATTCTTTCCTGTGAGGGTGGTGAGGCACTGGAACAGGTTGTCCAGAGATGTGGATGCCCCATCCCTGGAAGTGCTCAAGGCTAAGCTGGATGAGGCTTTGAGCAACCTGCTCCAGTGGGAGGTGTCCCTGCCCATGGCAGGGGGGTTGGAACTCAATGATCTTTAAGGTCCCTCCCAACTCTAACCGTTTGATGATTCTATAAATTCTATGATTTTACTTGACCATCAAGGAGAGCTTGGGTGCTGGGCTTGTCCAGCCTATAGCAGAGACAGCTTCAGATGGACTTAACAACAGCACTCCAGTGTCTACAAGCTGTACATTTGACATGTCTCTCATCAAGATTGAGTGATAATTTAAAAAAAAAAAATCAGAAGGACAGTACTCTTTCTAGTCTCTGCAGTGTCCAGTTGGCAGAAATTTACTTCTGGATTATATAAATACTAAAGTTGTAGAACAAAAAAACCCTGGGACTGATCTCTACTCGCTCTTTAGAACAAAAGGTGGCTCCAGACTGCCTCATAGTAGCAGAATTACAATTCAAGCCACAAATCTCTATGCTCTGTTGGCTGCAGCTAAAACTTGTGTATGGCTTGACTGAATGCAGTTACTTGGAAGGACTTACATAAAATCAAGCAAATTATGCAAGTTGTGCCCCAGAATATGTGAGTCTTCTTGACCTGACAGGTGTTAATATTGGTTTGATATTAATGAAGACTACATTTGAGACAAAAGCAAATCAAGGAGTAACAACAGGCACATCTTGTCTTTCCCCTCTGCCTCTAGAAAAGATCTCAGCTATATTAGCATCTCCACTTGGCACCAAATGTATCACAGAATCACAGCATGGCAGAGGCAGGAAAGGACCTCTGAGGTTGCTCAGGACACCAAGTCAGGTTTTTAATTTCTCTAAGAATGGAGACTACAGTGAATTTCAGTGCTTGCCACCATCTAGTCAGTCTATAGACCTCAGGTGGGCTCAAAGGGCTGGGATTCCCGAGACAGCATTTGGCATCAGTACCCCACTCTTCTATTCTGTGGTAGAACCAAAATCCCCTGGTCCTCAAGGAAAATGGGACAGGACTCTGGCAGTGCAGATCAGCCAGCTGCAGCTTGAAAAGCCAGAGTCTACTCATTGCAAATAACATTGTGAAGTTTTACAAGGAAAGAAAGAAAGAAAGAAAGAAAGAAAGAAAGAAAGAAAGAAAGAAAGAAAGAAAGAAAGAAAGAAAGAAAGAAAGAAAGAAAGAAAGAAAGAAAGAAAGAAAGAAAGAAAGAAAGAAAGAAAGAAAGAAAGAAAGAAAGAAAGAAAGAAAGAAAGAAAGAAAGAAAGAAAGAAATTTTGCATTCTGCTCTGTTTTCCCTGTGGGCAACTATTAAATCAGTATCTTAATTAACTGTAATATGTCACTTGCTCTTACTTCCATTCAAAACAATTGCTTAATTTCCTTATCACAGGCAGTGAGGGAGGAAGACTGGCAGAGCCAGTTCTTTGTGTAAGTAGGTGTAACTTACTCTGTGAGCAAAGTTAGTTCTTGATTACTTTGACCTTTCATCATTATAAGTGTGCTGAATATTTTAATTAGAATATGTGCCTCATTTAAACAACAATGTGATAAAAAGTAATTCCTTCAGGAGTATTTTTATTCAGCAGAGATGATTGAGAATTCAATGGATAAGTGATTTTCCATTTTCTTTCCTGTGTCCTCTGTTTTCCAATGTATTTTAATTTCAGCTTGTGAGAACTGTCAAGTTAAGGCCAAACCTCAAGTTATTGCATCCTTTTGTTTGGTAGATTGAAAGATGTCGCTGAGATCATTTAGCCTGGCTCTCTGGGATGTTCTTTTGGGACAGATAAAACCACTAGCACTTCAAAATGGTGTGAAGAAAAAGGATGAATCGGAGCATGAAAAAAGGTGTTCCACTGGTTGAGTAAGACAGGCAAATCCAGTACACTAACTGAAGGATCTCAAGGTATCACAAGATAAATTTAGGAATATCTTGGCCACTTGCCTAAAAATTAAAAAATCACCTTCTTAAATAATCTTGTAACCAGTGCTGGAGACTTTCTTTTCAGTACATTCATCAGGGTAATGATTTGGCTGAATGTTCAGAAGTTCTTGATTCCCTATCCAATCTATTACACTACCTCATGTGTGCAAAAAAGTAAGTAAGTAAGGAACCCTCTGCTAGCTACCTGTCCCAAGCCTTCTTTCCTAAATGTATACTTCGACAAAATTGTCTAGGGATGTGGAAATGCAAATTGAAGACTTCCCTCTGTTCCTTTCTTACATTTTTTAATTTATTTTTTTTTCCCCCAGAACAACATCATTTTTTGGCTTTGCAGGCAGCAAGTTCCACAAAGAAATGACCTTATGTGTTTTTGAGACAGATGAGCAGGAGCAAGAATCACTGCATGGAAATCATGTGAGTTGAGCATAAGATCAAGCATCCTTATTCTTTGTCTAAAGAGAGCTATACATTTATTTTTTTTTAAGTTTACTTTAAAGTATTGTGTAAGCCCATAAAGGAAAATCCTATTAAAGCAAGAATTAACAAATGGCAGTTTTAGCTGAAATGAACAGACACAAACAGAAATAATTTCTGTACCTTTGTAGAGAGACATGAAATGTTAAATCATGCTGCTTGTGCCCCCCTCTCTTTATTCAGAACGTGGTGAGTTTACGTGTCTCAGTTCTAAAACTGTGCCATGATGTAGAGGCACCGCACTTAGGAGCTTGTAAAGTTTATCAGCAAAACATAAAGCATTACCTAATCCTCAAGGAGAACACGTAAACCTTCTCTAATCAGCAGCTTTAAACACATGCAAATAAAGTGTGTGCTTTGCTTGCCAGCAGACAGGAGTGCCCCAGACTTTATTCTGGAATCCCACTCCTTCACACTAAGAAATTCCTACTAATTTTGAGCTGCAAATCTCTGCTTGATATTTCTAATAAATCACTGCATTTTCATTCTCCTTTTACAAAGAGCAGTGTGAGTAAACCAGTACCTCTCACTACTAGAAGCACAATGTATCTAGTACCAAATGTTAATAAAATATTAGACCTCATGGCAAGAAGGTCCCTAAAGCAGGTTGATTTTTAAAAATTAGTCTGTTTGGTATAGTGGGACCAGACAAAATTGCTTGACTAGCAACTCTCACCTCAGCAAGACATCTCTAAAATAGAATTATAGAATCATCCAGGCTTGAAGGGAACTCCAAATGTCATCTAGTCCAATGTCCTTGCAGTCACAGGGACACCCCCAACTTAGACCACGTTGCCCAGGGCCTCATTGAACCTCACCTTGAATATAGGAAGCCTCCTGACAATATTCACCCGCATGAGGGCTAAAATAAAGTTATTTTTAATGGCAATACATTAATTTTTAATGGAATAAAATGTCAAATAGTCTTTTCTTTGGAAAACTTCAGTATAGTGCAAAACTAGTGGCCATGTAAGAGATGGCATGGAGCGCAAGGCAAACTAATATTTTAAACTGGCATCCTACTAAGGCAGGAAAGGAGTGACTGGTTATTGGCACTAGACTCACTGCAAGGCTAGCAGGAATCTCATGTGAACCCAGTTTGTAAAGTGGGGAAGGGTGTGCTATGCCATAGTTTGAGTTAGTTGTACACTATTTCCCAAATAAAGTCAGACGCTAGAGCTAGTGTTGGCTTCAGAAAACCCGTGGAGTTGAACGCATGTAAGACTGTCCGTGTTGTAAGAGAGGAACTTCTTCCTGCAGAGTCTTGAACTGAGAGTGATGCCTGTGGTGGCTTGGCCCTGGATGAGAGCCCACCAAAGCCACTCTATTACTCCCCTCAGCTGGACAGGGGAGAGAAAATATAATGAAAGGCTCATGGGTTAAGATAAGGGAAGGGAGATCACTCAGCAATTACCATCATAGACAAAACAGAGTCATCTTTGGATCTATTACCAATCCAACCAAAGTAGCACAACAAGAAATAAAAAACAAATTTCAAAACACCTTTCCCCCATCCCTACCTTCTTCCCAGGCTCAGCTTCACTCCCCATTTTTCTACCTCCCTTCCCCAAGCAGCTCAGGGGGACAGGGAATAGGGGTTGTGGTGAATTCATCACACGTTGTCTCTGCCGCTCCTTCCTCCTCAGGGGGATGACTCCTCACACTCTTCATGTCATACTACATTCAAGACCTCAGATCTGGCCTGTCTTTAATATGCAAGGAACACTCCTTTTTCTCCATGAGCACACTATACCCTTTTATATTAATACACCAATTATATGAATTTTCTCACCAAGGCTGTTCTATATATTAAATCACATTCTGATCATCGGCATGAATAATTTCAGGTTTGCAGATGTATTCCCTGTGGTTTTTATCTTATATGCAGAAGTCTAAAAGATTTGGCAGCTTATTCTGTGAACCCCTTTGTTATTTCAACAGCTCTATAGCAAATAAATGTCAATTCTAGTTTCTTGGGCTTTGTCCAAATGAGCAAGTCAGCATTGCTTATGCTCATTTGTAGTCCACAGTCCCATAGTAGTCTTGGTTTTGGATTAAAACTCTTCTCAATAGATTTGCAAAGCAATCTTCAAAGTTTCTCTCCCCCTTTTATGTGTTTTTGGACTCTGCCATCAGTCAATGAATGACTCAGGAAATATTCTTGGATAAAACAGTTAAAGCCCTCCTGACTGTACCATCTGCTCAGCCATACATTGGTGTACTGGACGTATCTTTATGTAGATATGCTTTGTCCCTTCATTGGAGGGACAGATGGAAGTCCTCAGTCCTTTACTTTTCCTTCCAGTATCTTGCAGTCACTTTGGATTGCTGCAGGATCATTAGCAGGTGCCAATTGCCAAGCCAAACCATGCCTTGGCCAATGGCCTGGATGCTCCTCAGCAACCTTCAGTATTATTTCATCTCCCTTGTACTCTCTAGCACATCTCAAGGAGTGTCTGGGACTCTGCGCAGAGGCTTTCGCCTATCATCCTCTCACTGTTGACTTACTGATTTGGACAAACCTTAGAAACAGAAACCAAGAGATATTTGCTAGAAGAGTTATTTAGTCATTATAGATATTTACTCATATGCTCATTTAAGTCTCTGCCTTTACTGCATGGGATACCCCACTGAGATCACTTTCAACCTGCAGGGCAAGCTCTCCCTGAGTATGGGATGGAACCAATGACATGTAAACAGATATTTTCTCTTCTTATTATTTTTCTGCCACATCACTTTTGAAATTTCTCAGTTTGGGGAAAAAAAATATATTCTGGCCAAAATTAAGCAGGATTTCTGCATTATGTAACTGCAAAATCTGGAAATATTTGAAAGCTGAAAGTGGAACTAAGCAGAAAGAAAGAAAATAAAACTTAATATTTGTGATTTTCCCCCCCTTCCTATAATTGTTTACCTCATTCTTTTTTTGGTTTTTTTTTTTTTTTTCTGCTGTTTTTTCTTTTCCAGAATTGTTCACTTAAAAGACCAATTTACAGTTTAAGAATAAATAGAGCTAGGCCACCCCATTTCAGCATCTGCTAAGTGAATATTAAAAAGAAATGCAATTACTTTATGCTACACCATCCTTTCTTCAGTTGTCATGAACACCAGTACCTCCCTGACTTCTCAGTAACCAACTTCAGCCACTGCAGTTCAAAGCTGTGATGTTGTACGCTCCCAAGAAATTCCTTCAAGCAAGGAGGCATTTGCAAATGCTTGCAAAATATCGCTCTCTGAGGGTTTCAAGATGTGGCTCTGTGCAAAGAACATTACAGTGACTAATTGAGACAGAGACAGCAGAGATCGCAGTGACTGTGGTCAGATGCCTCCTTGGTGAGATGGAAATGAATAAGTGTGGTGCCTCCATGGGAACCCTGGGGGTGCTTAGGGCAGCCAGGTGACTTTCAGCCATCTGCTCTCTGCAGGGAGAATACTTGTTACTGTCTGCTGGGGGGAGCGTCTCCCCAAAAGCAGGCATATGGCAACTGGGGCCCCACACAGCACTGTTCCCACGTGTCGGCTCTGGGGACATCTTTTCACTACAGTGATGCACAGCCGCCGTGGAAGCAGTGCACTCTCAGTTCTCCTCTCACACTAATTCACCTTGTTCCCCAGCACCATGGAAGAAAATGAAGACCAGCTTCATTAGCATAGCATAATGTTTTTTAGACTACATTTGCAGTGTTTGGAAACGACCAACTACAAGGAGAAGAAAACATAAAGCGTCATGCTAATATATGTGTATAAAACTAACATGATGTTTTCCTAAATCCTTCTGTGCTTTCCTTTGCTCATGCCATACATGATGCTGAGCAGTCCCACTGTTGGAGCAAATCTGGCAGTAACAATTGGATTAGACAATACTGATTCTTTTTCCTAAATTTTTTTCTCACCATTACGGCAAAACTTTTACAAAAAGGATTATAGACAAGTATTGATCAAGTGGTGGATACAAAGATTTGGCTGAATCTGTGGTATCTAAAAGCTTTTGGTTTGTATACCCTAGTTTTGCAATTGGGAGACTGATTTAAAGCTTACTTTAAGTATGGCTGTTACATACTTTTCTATTCTATTTTAATTGTCTAAGTGTTTCTTAATCTAATGATTACACCTCAGTTCTCACTGAGTAGATCAGTAATTTTTATTTATATTGGCATTTATTACTGTTTTTCTGCAGCTTTATTAGTAGTACCCTTTATCTTGCACTGAATTACTAACCAAAACCAAGCCTAGTAACGAATTGAAATACAATAGCAAAAATAATCACATATGTATTCTAAGCAATAAATAAGACTAGTATCAACTTTCTAAGCAGTAAGATAACTACTGTATGTCAGCATATCTACCGTGAAAATTCCTCATACAAAGCCATTTTCTTAGTCATACTTTTTCCCAGTTTGCATTTCCAAAAAGCTGAACTCTTCAGTAAACACCCATTAGCCATAAATGTCCAGCTGAAGTCCCAATAAATTTCAGCCTTATTTCCCCTTGGCTTCCTGTTTTTACCTGTTATGGTTTTAATGTCATTGCTAGAAAAACAGTCTTTACCTCTTTTAATAGAGATCTCATAGCATATCTTGTTGACATAGAATTTGAAACAATGTCTGACTAGGAATCCCTGTTCTGGGCACTGCTGACAGCTTTAGGGGGTTGGGGCACTGGTTCACTGCTGTCATAGGATTACCAGGCAGGACCTGAGAATCACACAGATCCTCTGTTGTAAAGCCTGACTAACCAAATGTAAGCATTTCTCTTGTATCTCTCTCTTGTCCCTCTTCTCTCCTTATGAGACTGAGCAATGGCCAGATAACCCATCATCCCTGACAGACAATAACATTGAAGAGCTCTGGAGAAACACCAATGAGAAAAACTGTGCTTTTTTTTTATTTCAGGCATTTTATATTTCTATTGCTTCCTGCATGTGGTTTTAATGGACAAGAAAGCATCTGTTAAGTAATTGTTACTTTGCCAACAGCTCCTCTGAATTATTACAGGATCCTAGGTCTACTAAGTACGAGGACGGAAACAAGTTAATATTCTCTTTATTTCCAAATCTAAGTTATTGTCTCCCATGCAAATACCAAAGAGTGACAAAACAAAAATAGCTTCAGTTTGCATCCATGCTTACAGCGTGCATATCTTCCTGAACTACAATGGTGGTGATGTTGATCCACTTCACCTTGGGAAACTTCCAAAGGAAATTCCTTTCAAAATGCCTTTTATAACTTATTTGTTATATGCTATATTTTGGTTTCCCAAGATTTTTCCAAAATATATTTGTTGGATAATATATTTAAAGATTCTGGAGTAGTAAATTCACATAGAACAACCAAATAATTAACTTATATTTCATTAGCTAAATCTTGATTGCTATAGTGTGCTAAAATCATGACTTTAATACTATATTACCTTTGCTTTCTACTTTGTTTCTAGACAAAAGTAATTCCAATTAACAATTCCAGCTTAATTTTCCTAAACAGTTAACACACTCTACTGCAGAAAGTTGTTACACCTCTGTGGGCAACACTCCAGCTTCCATGCACTGTGCCAAGAGTTCAGTTACATCAAGAATCTTAATGAAAGAGATTTTTCAAGGTCTGCTTCTTTTCTGTCTGCATTTCTGTTAGTCTAAAAAAATCTTTGAAAGGTTAATGCATCAAGTAACACATATTGAGAGCACCGAACTGTCTGTTGTACAAAACTGAATTATCTCTTTTCCATTATTTGGAAACTTTAATATCTATGCAATTAATCAGAATTACAGGCATAATTTAAAGGTACATTCTTGTTGCTGCTAGGAAGCTTATTTGTAATGTAATAGTCTTTATTCCTCACTATGGATAGTAGAAGCCCACATGCAGCCTCATCAGCAGGTGAGGCCTGGCTACACTGAGTTCTTGCACAAGAAGAGGCAATTTATTTACTGACAACAGACTGGAAAATGAAGAGTGATCACTAAGGACTTAACTACAGTTACAGAAGCATTTTCTCCAGCATTTTCTCCAATGTACTAGAGACCTAGTACATTCAGCTGTCCATTGCTTATGGTGGTTTGGTGGGATCCACAGATGGTGGATCCACAGGTATCCACGAAAGCCAAGATTTTCATGGCCTCCTAATATATGTAATACTATACCTATATCTTTCTGTCTGCAAAGGGCTTTTCTTTAAGCATCTGGCGAGCAAAAAGTGTCTTTCCATTGGCCTCCAGATTCACTACTGATGTAGCATCTTCTTGTTCCCCTTTAGCACTGTTTTCCACTTATCACTGGTGCAATCCTTTTTTTCCACCCATGCCAAAATTTTAAGGCACCACATTGTTAGTGACACTTCCAGGGTCACTTCCAGTACAGTGTTACTTCCACTGCTTTCAGTAATTCCAGTGTTGGTGACACTTCCATTAATTCCTCAAAAGATGTAGTTTGTTACATATTGCCAGAAATATTTAGATGGAAGGAACTTCTGGAGCTCATCTGGACTCACCCCCAGTTCAGAAAAGGACTTGGCTCAAAGTTGTCAGGGCTTTGTGAAGCTGAGTTTTGAATAATTCCAAGGATGGAGGTTCCTCAGCCTTTCTGAGCACCCACACCAGCACTGCACAATCCCCCCACGGTGAGGATTTTTTTCCTTACACTGAATCAGTTTCCCTTGTTACAACTCTCACCCTTATCTCTTGTCCTTTCACTATATACCTCTGAAGAAATGCTGGCTGCATCTTCTCCACAATTCTCTTTAAGAGAGCGAATAACTGCAACTAAATCACCTCTTAGCTTCCTTTTCTCCAAGCTAAACATGTCCAGTCCTCACAGCCTCTTCTCAGAAGTCATGCTAGCTTTTCAGTTTGTTGATCTCTGTCTTGAGCCAAAGACCCCAAAACTGGACAGTGTATTCCAGATTTATCTGTCTTCTTCTCTAGCATGAATGTAAAACCTCAGAAGATCAGTGTTCAGAATCACAACTTGGTTTTGTATTGCATTTGTAGAGTACCCATCACCACAGCTTTCCACTGGCATGAGCCTTATCTAAAGAGAGAAGGGGTTCGGGGTAAAAAAATTATGAGTTTCAAGCCTGGAAGTGCATGAAAATCGTACAGACAAGTCCTTTCAGGACTAGTGCATCCAACAAGCAAAACAAGATTGAGACTATTAGAAGAAGCTTTGCTAAAATATGAAAATAGAAAGTCACTAGGATATCCAAATTGTGGGAGATTTTTGAAATGTTCACGTGATAACACTTGCTATAAGTACAGAGGCCATAAGGTAAAACCTGGTAAATTAATCAAGCATGTCTTTTCTGGAGGTAGAAGGCTGCTGAAAAGTG
Organism: Pedionomus torquatus; assembly: GCA_013398155.1. Classification (NCBI taxonomy): domain Eukaryota; kingdom Metazoa; phylum Chordata; class Aves; order Charadriiformes; family Pedionomidae; genus Pedionomus; species Pedionomus torquatus. Next base: position 77,311 of record VZRU01020708.1, read on the forward strand.
ACCCTGGCCTCCCTCTGAACACCAGGCTCACCGCTGTGCACATTTACCTTCTGCTGGAATATTCATGAGCCATTTCTTGGCCAGACAGAGGAAACTCAATACTCCATCTGCAGACGTGGGGGGACCGGTTGAGTGCTCCAAGCCACAGCTGAGCTCTGCAGCCAAATGAGAGAATTCAGAGGTGAATCAGATCTTTGTGGTCAGCTCAAAGGCAGCAGGAGGTACGTAAGGACAGCAGCTCCAGCCAGGAACCTCCTCAGCCAGCTGAGGACCAGAGAAGGAGCTGGACTCCAACCAAACATTTCCTTCTGCTGGCTGTGAACAGGGGCATATGTATAGCTGCTGCCTAAGATCTGCCTTCACAGAGTGTTCATGAAGGAATTACACTCTTTTTTTTTTTTTGTTGCTCTGATCCAGTTATTTTACCATAGTAAGAAGACACATAAAAGGAAAATTTTAAAACATGTTTTTGTGGTACTATAATTTTCTTTTTTTTTTTTAATAATATGGTTCATCATCTTTTATCCTTAAAATCGACCCTTTTTTCTCCATTATAAATATAGCCCACTATGAAAGAATACAAATTCAACAATTGACAATGAAATAGGATGTTAGTTTAAACTGTCTGATTACAACTGACAGAATGTACTTTGGAAAGATTCATTTTCTTCTACAGAATGAGATGAAAAGTAGTTATCATCATTCTCCTTCAAACCAGCCACTATAATTTCTATTTCGTAAGGACACAACTATTGTGAGATGTTAAGTCCTCTCTAAAGGTGCTTGAACTCATGGAAGAGCCATTAAAATTTATCAGCCTCACATCACAGGGGTTTTGATGTTTTTTCTGCCTTTTGGTTTCAGCTAATGTGGCTTTACTGACCTCAAGTTTCATTTAAATGTCAGATTAAGATTAGATATCCAGCATGGTTAAATTCTGATCACCCACTTTGATGTGAAACCATATGGTTAGGCTGATATGACCCACACTCATAAGCATATTTTATTTATGTATTTTAAGTACCCAAGAAAGTAGATAGTTTTATCTAGAATGACAAAATAGGTCAGTAATGGAAACCAGTTCAGAACAGGAATCCTAGATGACTGTCATCTAGCTCAGAAAAGAGAGAAGCTGCAGAGAGCGACATCTTTGATGGATTACTTCTTCACCTCTATTAGGGTATAAACCAGCCTAATTTGATTCATTTTATACTCAGTATGCTTATATCAATTTAGTTTAAAAGTCTTCACAGGTTAATCCAGCTATTGCCAAGAGACATCTCGCAAACAATGACAGAGTGTGTCATATTATGACAACAATTTTTAAAAGTGACTAAAAACTTACACATCTGAGAGAGATGGATAGATGCTGCCTTTGTAGCAAAGGGTAGTTTAACCGCTCAGCCAGCACATAAGAAGTCATGGCAAGTAGAAATTATGATCAAAGCGCCTTGCTAATCATACCTGCCAACATATTTGCCTTCCTCATCTCATTTTTAAATCCAGCTCTTTGTTTCTAATCTGGGTTTTAGATATAACAGTAAACAACATGAACTGTCTGGCCTATCCTCCTAAACACAGAGATTTAAAAATGAGGAGTTTTAGCAGATAACACTTGGAAACCCTGTTTATTGCTGCTAGGAGCCTTCTGACTTTTAACATTCAGGATTTACACACTACAGGTTACTACTGAAAAAAAAAAAAAAAAGGCTCTTTTCTGACAGTTAGGATAGGTCTGTGTGCATTCACACAAAACTATAGTTTTCACAAATATCATATGAAGAAAGAAAAAAAAGGCAGTATAATTATTCTCATAGACCTTCAAATAATTTTTGTAACAGATTATTAATAAACACCTACACTGCAGCTGTCAAGACATAGGGAATCTGGATCTGATACAACTCCAGGAGCTGGCAGACTAGTAATCTGCCACCAGAAATTCTATTTAGAGTCATCCTCTTATTCTTTTTTCCAAGGACATGTAGCTTAAATTCTTCAAAACAAAAATGTATTTTTATGTGGTTTTCTCTTATCATGCTTGACTGTATCCATAAGTGAAGTTATCGCCTTGCACACCATGTATCTTCAAAGAAGACAATCAAATTGTGCCCTTTCTCCTACAGCACAGCTGAGATGCTCAGATAACCTTGCACCTCATCTTGTCAGCCCCAAATACTGCCATTAGCATTACTCACAAAAAGAAAAAATTCAAACTGTCAGAAACTGTTGGCTTCTAATGCTCTGTTCTCATTGCAGGCTGCTTTCTTTGTTTTTTACACTCAGTGTCAAGGTAAATGTTTGTTCTGAGATTGACCCTCATTCACTGCAACACCGCGCTGATCATCTTCCTTTCTAGCCTAGGAGGTTCCCAGCTGTGTGTCAAGCCCCCTGCACAACAGGCACTTCTGTGACCCAACATGGCTAGGGAACGCTCAGCTTCACTCTATATCTCGTTCCTTACCAGGGGCAAAAGGAAAGGAACATCCAAAACCATCAAGTTATTATTAGCCCACTCTTCCAGCCTATCCAGGTCTTCCTGCAGGGCGACTCTCCATTCTGAGGTGTCCGCTTCCTCACTCGGTTTGGTATCACCAGCAAACTTCAGCAGGGTATGCTTGATACCATCATCCTTATGAAGATACTAAACAGCTTCATGCTATTGGAAGCTGTAAGGGGAAGGTGGGATCATTACATTGGGATATTGTGGTCATTGGAAAGGAGTATTGTGTGCAGCTGGGATGAGGGTGATCAGCGATTGCCCATTTTATTGCTATTTCTGCTGCTGCTCTGATGAATGAAATAGCTTAACCTCTCTGTGCCTTACTTAATCCAGACAACTGGTGCAAATATATTTTATTCCCATATATAATTACTTCCAGATGAGACTTATCAAGTAATGTCCTTAAGATGCTTCGAGACCGTTATGTGAAAAGCACCACACGTAAAACTAACCAATTATTGAAGTGGGTTAGCAGGACAGAAATATTAAAGACCAAATTAACATGTGGCTTTATAGGGCTATACAACTGGTTGACACAAATATACCTTATTAGTTAAGTATAGCCTATAGAAATGGATGTTTTGCACATATGGGTATTGACAAATGCAGTGCCCATTTGAATGGGAAACAAGCTGTCCCCAAACCTCAGAATAAGAAACTGATTCAAAATATAAGTAAGAGTATAAGCTCAAAAGTCTTTTGAGTTTGATGGCTTGTACAGAACCAGAGACCTTGAGTGAGTGAAGCACTTGCCAAGACTGGGGCAAAACCCAGAAACAACATGGAAATGTACTTGAAGGTGGAACTACTGCCAAAAAGGTAGTAGAAAAGAAGACGTGCAGGTTTGGAAGAGACTTCTAATATCCTACCATACTGCTCTCTTTGAGAATAACTGTCCCAACATTGCTTTTGAAAGATTTTGGTTTTTCAATTAAAAAAATAAGATAATATTCAAACTGAATTTTTGAGACCCTGGCACAATACTTCACATGCTTATTTCTTACTTCTGTATTCCTGCTATGGTGGCAAATCACACAATATTCCATTTTTTAAATTTTGGCAAAACTATTTTATACAGCAGTGGAAATCAAGACAGACTGAGTTACCCAGCGCTCAGAGAAGGTGGCAGAGAGCAGCTGAACCATAATGACTTCTAGAGTCTCTTGCCAATGTTCTTACTGAAATGTTCCATAGTGGTTAAGATACCAGTGCTTTTATCTATTCCCTCTACAATTACCCAAAAGGAGGACAAAGCCCTGCAGCCAAAGCCACACCAATGAGACAGAAGTAAGCTGAGCATTTAAAGTTTAGCTGAACGCTTCTAAAATTCCTGACCTCCATAAACTTATGTATTTTCTGTTACTGAGAGTGGGGCTTTTTTAGTATCAATGATCTGTTGCATTAATATAACAGTCTTCCAGAGTAACTATGATGTCTTCAATTTAGAACTAGAGAAAAGCAATTGAAAAAGATTTCCAGTCTAGATAGTCTAAATCTAAATAGTCTTAAGTGTTATCAGATGCTGCCAGCTTTTATAAGTCTGTGTGTAGGAGTCTGCTGGCTATGCAGAAATTTGAAGTTTTTTTTATGAAGCACTGGAGATTTAAGTTCTTTTAGCAAGTTATTTTAATTTTGTCTTAAATCTCTGATGAACGTTTGATAAAAGAAGACTCTTGCATTGCAGACTGGTCCTTCAGTGATTAAAGGCCAACAGAATATATAATTTTTTAAGCAATATGGTGTCTAACGAAGTCATAGCAATTATAGCTGTTGTAGATTTAATTGAAGAGCTCAATGAAAGGCAGATATTGCTGAAACTGGGTTTCTGTCCAAGAACATGTTATCTTGAAGATGTGGATGTTAAATTTTACTCAGCAAAAGGGAAGATATTTGGCCTTAGGCACCCTGTAAGCACATGTGAGACAGCTCACACAACTCCTGATCAGGTTTTTGCTAACAAATGGTTCATGCTGAGTCCTGATGTCCTCAGTCCTGATAGGCAGGACACAGCAGCCAGGAAGGACTAAAGATCATTATGCAGCTGTTTTCTCCTTGTTAGAGAAGATTGTGAAGGACTGTCTCCCATGGCAGGCGCCCCACACGGGAGCAGGTGAAGAGCATGAGGAATAAGGAGTGGCAAAGGCAATGCATGAAGAACTAACTGAAACCCCCATTCCCCATCCCCATCCACTCTCAGGGAGAGAAATTAGAAAAAGTGTGAAGTTTAGCACAGGAAGAAGGGATGGGTGGGGGGAAGGTGTTTTAACATATCTTCTTCTTTCTCATTATTTGTGCTCTTGTTAATTGGCAATAAATTAAATGCATTTCCCCAAGTCAAGTCTGGTTTGCCCATGACGGTAATTGTTAATAGATGTCCCTGTCTTTATCTGAACCCATGAGCTTTCTCATTATATTTTCTCCCCCTGTCCTGTTGAGGAGGGGGAGGGATAGAGCAGTTTGGGATAGAGTGGGACCTAGCAGCCAGCCAAGGTCAATCCAACACAAGAAGTTAACATCTCTTACCAGAACAGCAGCATAAAGAGGTTTGGCATACTCATCCTGAGAAACAACTGGACCTGTACCAACAAGATTTGAGCCTGTAGTATAAAAATCATGACATTTCATTCAGATATTAGGAAAAAACTCTTCACTGAAAGAATTTTCAAGCACTGGAACGGGCTGTCCAGGGAAGTGATTGAGTCAACATCCCTGGCTGTATTTAAAAGACGGGTAGACATAGAGTTTAGAGAGAAGGTTTAGAGAGGCTTTTTGTCAGTGTCAGGTTCATGGTTGGACTAGATGATCTGAAAGATACTTTCCAACCTAGACAGCCCTATGATTCTCTGACTCTTGCTTCCTCTAAGCCAAGGGCAGGCTTTTGAACAGAAGACTGGAAGCTTCCCATGGTGTACAATATCCTAATCCCAGTGATCATTAGTAGTTAAATTTATTTCTATCCTCTTCAATCCACTGCTTATTTTATGTTAAAATATTAGCTAATTAATGACTACCTTTGAAACACAGAATGATATGGGGTTGGAAGGGACCTCTGGAGATCACCTTGTCCAACTCCCCTGTCAAAGCAGTTCCTAGAGCAGTTTTCACAAGATTGTGTCCAGGAGGGTTTTGAATGTCTCCAGCGACAGAGACTCCACCACCTCTCTGGCAGCCTCTTCCAGTGCTTTGCCATGCTCCAAGTGAAGAAGTGCCTCCTCACATTTAGATGGAACTTTTTATGTGCAAGTTTGTGGCTGTTACCTCTTGTCCTCTCACTGGGCACCATTGAAAACAGACTGGCCCCATCCTCTTGACACCCACCCTTTATGTATAGGTGTTGATCAGATCTCCCCTCAGCCTTCTCTTCTCCAGACTAAAAAACCCAAGTCCCTCAACCTTTCCTTGTAAGAGAGATGCTCCAGGTCTCTAATCATCTTCATGGTCCTCTGCTGTACCTTCTCCAGCAGTTCCCTAGCCCTCCTGAACTGGGGAGCCCAGAACTGGTCACAGTACTCCAGATGGGGCCTCACCAGGGCAGACTAGAGGGGCAGAATAACCTCCCTTGACATGCTGGTCACACTCTTTCTGATGCAACCCAGAATGCTATTTGTCGTCTTGGCTACAAGGACACATTGCTGTTTTATGGTCACCCTGTTGTTCACCAGAATGCCCAGGTCTTTTTCCTCAGAGCTGCTCTCCAGCAGGTCAGCCCCCAACCTGTACTAGTGAAGGGGGTTATTCCTCCCCAGGTGCAGGACCCTACACTTGTCCTTGTTGAATTTCACCAGGTTGCTCTCTTCCCAACTCTCAAGCCTGTCCACGTCTCACTGGGTGGCAGCACAGCCTTCTGATGTGTCAGCCAGCCCTCCCAGTTTTTTATCATCAGCAAACTTGCTGAGGGTATCTTCCATCCCTTCATCCAGGTCATTGGTGAAAATATTGAGGGAAACTGGATGCAGAAGTGACCCTTGGAGGATCCCATTTGTTATGGATCTCCAACTAGATTCTATGCCACTGATCATGACCCTCTGAGCTCTGCCTTTCAGCCAGTTTTCAGTCTACCTCACTGTCCATTCATCTAACCCACAATACCAGATTTAAACTTGTTAATTTTTCCTTTAGAGGCAAAAGCTCTGAGTGATCTACCACTAGCAGGAAGGGGCTGTTCCCTACATACACTTTACCAAAGACAAACCAAACAATTTTCTGAAAAAAATAAAACATTTTAAGGAATTATTTTGCATTTCCTCTTCTATCTATTCAGAAAAAAAATATGGAAGGCAGGTGGAAGAAAGCTGCAGAGACAAAATAACTCTTAAGGGAGATGCTAATACCTGATATCAGCATTGATGGTTTTTTCCGCTAAAAGGTATTTGTGTATACTCTAATACTATAAATGAGAGGCATAAAATATTTATTACCTTCATGCATAACTTCTAAATAAGTGGGAAAAACCCAACTTGACTACTTTTTCTAATTTTAAACTGGTAACCCTTTTCATGCTTAATTTTCAAGTTCTATGGTAGATGTCCATCACAGTCAAACACAAGGACCCACACTGATGCTAAGGAAATGGGTCAAGCGACTGGTTGTTTATAAATAATCCATAATGACTTACCATCAAGGAACAATTAACATTCAAAAATAATCACGACCCAGATTTTGACTACCTAGATGCAAGCCAAAGCCCTGGAAGCTTTCTTTTGTTCCCCAAAACAAGGCACAGGCTTTGGGGGACAGCTTCCCAAAAGCCTGGAAAAGAGGCAAGACCGTAGCCTCATTTCCTTGCCTGGATTAATCCTTTAGCAGTCACACCAGTAGAAGCTGTTCCAGTAGCTCTGATAGAATTGCTTGCGGGGATTGTATCAGCAAGCAGAATGGAAAAACACACTCCACTGCAATGGCTGTTGCTTCTGTGTTCCCTAAAGAGACATCCTGCCTGAGCTGCAGTATGACTCAAATATACGGTTGTGTTTCACTGAATGCCATAATCAGTGCTGCTACAAATGTTCAGATAGGAAGCAATTCATTCAACCTACTATTTTATTCATGCAGTCTAGTCTAAAGCACACCTTTGTAAACGCCACATTTGATGCCATCCCACCATGCTGTCCAGCCAGCATTCGGAATTAAGTGTGCTAATTGAATAAACAAGTTAAAGTCCCAATTACTCGTAATGCCTCCCATTGATTTCTATGGGGCACAATGTGGTTCCCTGCTGTGATTAATTGGCTGGTTGCAGAGATAGACACCTGAAATGACACAGTGCTTTCCACTTGCTTTTTAGCATGGGATCATTACTGTGACTTGAAAGCATTTATGTGTACAAGTAACAGGCTATCACTATCAAAGCCCCAGCATCCTCAGTGGCTAACATGTAAGAACAAACGAACTTTCATATTTAGCACATGGCAAAAACATCCAATTACACAATCGTAATATATATAATATTCCCTGATTCTAGCCTTTCATTTTTTTGCTGATGTTTGGATGTTTGTTACTGGGCTAGTTCAAAGAAAACAATAGAATTTGCTGTTATGAGAGCTCGCAATCATCACCTGAGTGTCTTACTGACTGTCATTAGATTTTGTCTTGCTCAACAAATGGATTAGTTCTATACACTGGAATCACTCTATACTATTAATTAGAAAATGAAATTGTTCTTCTTGGAGCATCAAAAGTAACTAAACGTATGAATTTTTGCCCTTATACCCTTTATAGTCCTTTTATACTTCATTCCAGAAATATATTTCATTTTGAAACTGCAGTAAGCCCCTTAAGATTGACTGGAATCTTCCACAAAATTCCAAGCTATCAGACAACACAATCAGGCCTGATATTTTTCTTCATTGTAGAGAAAAATAAGATTACTATTTAGTTTTTTTCATATCTTGCATACCATTAAAGTATGTGGGTCAATTCCTGAGTGATTTTATCTGGCCTCTTTATTCACATTCCCTCTCTTGCTTTTGAATTATGTGACCATAGTAACATGAAAACACCTGATGCTATAAAGTGGGAGACATTCTGATAGCTATCTTAAATGGGATGTAAATGTGGTAATTAATTAGAACAAAATAACTATTATGTTATTAGTACTAAGACATGCTAATGGTGCTAAATTTGCCTTCTTTTCTGGCATCAGTTAGCTCCTTAAGTGCCTAAGGAAACTTAAATATGAAGGATTTACAATGAAGACAAAACAAAAATGAGAGGGAAAGAAACTTGTTCAACACTTTAATTCTATCAAAATGTACTGTTTGATGTGTTCTATCCTGGTTATATCGAAAGTGCAATATTGAATCAAAAGACAATGATTAAGTTTCAAAATCAAGTGATCAAAAATTAAGGAAAAATTAGAAAGTAATAATAATAAAGTTGTCCGTGAAAAGTTAATTCTTATGTGTAGTTCTTAGGTGTCTTAGAATAAGTCTTCAACCAGTCCCAGGGAGCTCTGCTCTGGGGATGGAAACAAGCTGTATGGTGAGAGGCTATTGCTTGTAGGACTTGAAAGCTGGTAGGACCTACTTGTGCAGTAGGTGAGACCAAGGACTGCACTATAAAAAATCTCTTTCCCTGGTCAGATAGGTCTTTTGACCTAGACCTTCACAGTATCAGATCTAAATTAGCTTCTTCCCTCCACCGCTCCATTTCCTCATACTCTGCTTGGCAGGCTCTCATCCCACTTCCCTCCTTCACATTTGCCTTTGTTGCAGTCCACAGCTAAGATCTTTCTTTCCCTTTGTTTTCCTTCCATCTTCTCCTTGGTCTCATCTGAGGGTGAAGGAGAAGCAGACTTCCTGCTGTCACTCTTAGTGTCTGGCTAAGTCAGTAGAGTTGCCTTGAGGAATTTAGGAAAGAGATGGATATAAGCAGATGAATACCCGTGGAACTCTCTACACTGAAAGTCTGCAGCTGAGTATGGACTGATAGACTGAGTAAAAATGTTTATAAAGTCCTGAAACAATTAAACAAGCACTAGCTGTGTATACCGAAATCCCTCCGTTCTGGGGTACTCTGGGATGCACAAACTTTGGAGTTGCTTGCTCTCAGGACAAAGGGTGTTGCACGTAGTACCTCTTTTATGACTCCTTAGCCATTAACTACAACTTGTTGCTCTTGACTTCTCTCTGCAAGGGAACTTCAAGAATCATAGAATCATAGAACTGTCTGCATTGGAAGAGACCTTTAAGATCATCTAGTCCTATCATCAACAAAACTCTGATAAAAACCACCACTAGACCATGTCACTGGGCACTATCTCAACCCATCTTTTGAATACCTCAACCACTTCCCTGGGCAGCCCATTCCAAGGCTTAATAGTCCTTTCAGTGTAAACATTTTTCCTGATATCCAATCTGAACCTTCCTTGGCACAACTTGAGGCCATTTCCTCTTGTCCTATCACCTGTGACTTGGGAGAAGAGACCAACCCCCACTTCTCTACACCCTAGGTCTCCTCTCAGTCTCCTTTTCTCTAGGCTGAAGAACACCAGCTCCCTCAGCCTCTCCTCATAAGAGTTACTCTCCATACCCTTCATCAGCTTTGCTGCCCTAATGTTCCCATTCATGTGTTCACCTCCATGGCTTGAAGCTTAAAGAACATTAACTCAGAAATGTTGGTGGTGGGACAAATACTGCTATTGATTTTCAGACAGAAACAGTCCTGAGAAAAAAAAAGTCAGAGGTTTGCAGAGAGAGGGTTTACAGACTTCCTCAGGGTCAGAGTAGAGTCTTATAGCAATTTCCTTGCATCACTGTAGAAGAGAAAGGCATTTTGGAGAGAAAGTGTCAATACCACAAGACACTTTTCAGTTTTGGGTCCATTCACTTTATGGACGAGCCTATGTCTTTTTATAAACCCTCTTTAAGAAAATGCTCCTGGCTAAAATCAGTATACAAAGTTATATAGGTTAAATTGGCAGTACTGAACCACTGAGTTATTAAATATTAAATAACCTTTTCCTATCTTATATTTGATCTTGAACAAGACATATATTCAGAAAGATGTTTGAAATCCTGCAATACATGCCCATGAAAGCACACAGAGGTGTGAATTTCAACACATTTGAATTTTATGAATTTACATGAATTTTAGCTACTAGAACTGGAAACTCCTGCAGACTGTAGGATGTTCATCCAAAAAACTATATCCTTATACACAAGTTCACCTGGAAATGTGATCTCATCACAAGCCTAAATCTTTTCTCTCCTTTCCCCTGCCATCCCTCCACCTAAGATCTTTAAACAAAAGCTAGGAGAAAAGACTATTTCCTTTTGCGCCCTATTGTTTAGCTAAATCCCTTTATCTGTGGCACCCTTCATACTGCTTTAATTCACCAGCCTTTTCCAGAGGATTAAGTGTCATATTGTCAGCTGAGGTTGGCTTTTGAGTTCTAACCCTGACTTTTTGTACAGCCCTTGCAACTTGCCTGTGATTGGACATTTGCACTTTGCGTATCTAATAGGAGCATCTCGAACACGAGGTGTGTGTGAGTGGCAGGTGCAAATGAGGACAGGCAAGGCTGGTTTCCATAAGCTTCTCTCCTCGTATTTGAATTCAACTGTAATGTGACAAAAGAACAGGTCTCAGCTTTTTACTTTGATCTGAGATAATGACTTGGCAGCTGGGCTTGAATGATTTTATCACCAAAAGATGCCCTCTGGAGAGCAGAAGGACAGATTTATAACCCTTCTATCAGGAGGTGAGCAGGCTGAAAATTGGAAGTTTACAAATATAAAAATATCCAATTTCAAAGGCAAGATGGCCACTTCAAAAAGAAAGGCTGCAGTGCTCCACTGCAACACCCGTCAGCAACCAGTGACATGAGTGCTGGGTGGATCTCAGACTCGGGGATTTCTAACAGTTTTCTGTGAAAAATAATCACTGCAGTGACAACAGCAACAGAAAAACCCACAGCTCTTCCCTTGCTCCTGATGAATTTATTGGACCTGTGCAAAAAGAGCTAGGACTGTGTTTTCTGAAATGCTTGGTACTTGATCCAAATCCCCTACTTCCTTAAGAGTACGTTCATTTTCTTTCAAATGAGGGATTAAGCTGCTGGATCCCACAGCATCTGTGCTGGATGAGATGACCTTCACCCTAAAAAAGCCAAAACGTTCTCTCTTCATTAACCATAGAGAGACCAGTGAATGACTAGCTCAGCTATAGGTGTCAAGGTATAGTCAAAGTCGTATTCATCGGGGATAATCACAAAAGGCCTTTTCTGAAATGTGCTCCCCTTCATCTTTGTTTTGCCTTCCCTCTTTTTCCTGTGGCTGAGATGGAGTCACTCACCATTGATCACCTTGGAATATCTTCAGTAGATAGAAATAGAATTGTTGAAAACTAATTTAATTAAAAATTACAGGAAAAGTGGGTTCACCTGTCTAATCTGATTTATTGGTAATCCCCTGCCAAGTAATTTGGATGAGATTCCAACCACATGAGCACCTTCCTGTGTTTGGTCTTACAGACATTTAAGAAGAAATGGTCTGTTCTCATGGAGTTTGCAATATGAGAAAAACCTAGTCACTTTAGTTTTTTTAATCTAGTTGGTCCTTTTACCCACTGCTGAAAAGATGGACCACACAGTTAATTTGGGAATCTGAAGAACAATGAGAAAGGCAGGTTTAAGTCAATTTATCTATGAAAAATTATTAATTCCTTCTCATATCTGGAATTATATCAAATATTAAGGGGGTTTTATATAGAAAATTCAAAGTAGGCCCATATATGGGTACTAAAAGGGTGAGCAGGATGTGCCTTCAAACATCCCTACCTTAATGACTGGATGCGCCTGAGGGGAATGGACAGCAGAAAATGGACAGTCCATTATTACCATGTGGACAGTATTACCATTGCCACTAAGATCCACAGGCTTTGTACTGAGCTTTTAAGGCCTCAAGAGAAGGCTGATCATGCTTTCTTCATCTAAGCTTTCCTCGACCTATGTAAGGTCCATAAGCTGGACAAGATGGATCTAGACAAAACTGTCTTTAGGGGTAACAAAGGGAACCAAGAACTAGCATTTCTAACATGTGAAATGCACCATGCACAGTAATTTTGGGTGTAATGTGGAGTTGCAGAGCAATGAAGAAAGAGTAAGGTGTAAAAGTGTGTTAGCAAACACATAAATGTGGCCCCATGTGGGTCCTGAAATGGACCCACCACCATGAACATCCAGCTTCTCCCAGCAAATTACTCTGGATGCTCAAAAGCTATAACTAACTGGCTATAACTTCCCTCTTCCACCACCACCAAAATGAAAACACTGACTGTAGGACCCAGAGAAATAGAGGAAAGGTGAGGCAGAAAAGGTCTAAAAACTAATTGGGGCAAGAATAGTAATTTTGACTGTATTCCTATCATTATAATATTATTACTGATGCTTTTTCTACATTTTTTTTCTGTAATAATCAGATCTGGAATATTATCTATTCTTGGATTAGACTGCTAAGATTTCAGTCATAATAGCAGTAAATTCCTGATTTATATATGTTTCTTCTGAAATTCCCATTGTCCTACAGTTCCCTTATCCCTTCTTCATCCTTTGCTGCCCCAGCTGAACCCTCCAGAGTGTGGGCCACACCGAATATGAACCAACTGGCAAATACAGTTATTTCCAGTGATTTGTTCTGGGAAGGTAGATAAACTTTGGAAATGCATCAGAGCGAAGGGAAGATTACTACCTGCTTTATTAATGATGGCACTCTACTCAGTTTTACTATATTAGCATTATTAGCATTTCAAAACTATCTCGTTCCAACAGAATGTAAAATGCAATAATAACTACTTGTGAAATTCCTATGGCTATGTCCTCACAGCAGTACAGCAGAAATTTTTTTTTCCTACTTTTATTTATTCCTCCTTATTATACATATGCATTTGTTCCAATTCTCTTTTCCTGATTGAACTATAAAACCAGATTCATTTCAGGAAATAAGAGTTTTAATGCTGTTTATATCTGAAGCACAACAGTGATTAAAATAAAAATTGTGTTTTAGATGCAGAATCTTAAAAATTGCCATTCTCTCTGTTTTCCCTACCTCAATGCTTATGGGGACATAGAGAGAAAATACCTCATATGTAGAAACCTAGGATTAACCCTTAACTATTTTTCCTTATCTAAAGAATATTTCTGCAGCATATTATTCAAGTTAATTCTAGTCCAATGTATGCATATATGACACCGCCTTTCTTGGTGTATGTGTACAGAAAGTAAAGCTAAAGGATGTAGGAAATCTAACAATATAAAATAACATATGAGGTGATTTGTAATAGGTATTTCATTTAATCAGAAAAATTAAGAGACATGATGTCTGAAATACCTGCGTGGAGTAATTTTCTAAAACATAAACTTCAAAATAAGGATAAAATTTAAGATGTACATGCTAATACTGTATGGTCCTTTGGGCAGAGGTAATTTTTTAGTTCTTTGCTTATTCAATAATTACATAGAGGTCCTAACCCATTAAAGTTTTCTTATGACCACAGGAGAAGCCAGTATTATAGGTGTCTTTCTCCGTTAGTACAGACTCATCCCAAGCTATTGGTTCATTATGGAGTGAAGAAGGCTGCAGCCTCGCACATGATGCCGTTATCCTAAAGTATATGCTCATGTTGAAGTTTTATGACTCTGTAGCTTCCCAGTTCCAGCTGAGGCTGCAGCCACCTGAACTCACTGCAGACGAACTCACCTGGAAATGTTCCCATGCAACATCCTCTGGGTGGACCTGCTCTGGCAGGGGCGTTGGAGTAGATGATCATCAGAAGTCCCTTTCAACTTCATATCATTCTGTGAATGCCATAGACAGGCCGACATTTATTTACAAGTTTCCAACAGCATAATCCTTGCAATAATTTCTTCCTTCAGTAACATTTCAGAGGTTTGTCCTCAGTTTGGGATTAGATTTTCTAGGGAAAAAAAATCCAAATGTTTCAACTAATCTTCTTAAAAACTTCTTTATTGGCAAAGCATAGGGGTTTGGAATGTAAAGCACCCCTAGAGGGCATCTTTGATTTTCAGGAACAAGGCAAAAAATCATTATTTGTCAAAGTCATATGTTTTTTCAATTTTATTGTATTTCTAGCTGTCCAAGTTGGTTGTTAAATTTCCTATATATGTCTCACCTGCACTTGGCTGGTTCTTAGAACCCCAAGTATTATTCAAGAAAGTTGGGAGTCAGACTTAGTGCTGGGTCTTCATTTGACCCCAGTTCAACATCATACTGAATTATCCAGGGCCCTGAAGAAAAAAAAAAAAAACAAAAAACAAAAAACAAAAAACAAAACAAACCACAGTGCTCAGATAATCATGGAATTATTCACTTTTGCATCCTGAACTCTGCTTTCCCATATGTGTGCTTTAAAAAAGAGCATACCCCTACACCCTGGGAACCACCTGAGCCCACCAAGGCAATTAATTTAGCCCCACCACTGTGCCTCCTGGTTTTTGTTACCCCAGGTCTCCCACAGGCAAGTTATTCTGACAACTGGAATAGGCTGCCCAGGGGGATGTCTCGGAGGTCTAGTCACCATCCCTGAATGTGTTTAAGAGTCGTTTAGATGTGGTGTTTGGGGATATGATGTAGGGGAGAACTTTGTAGAGTAGGGCTGAAGGTTGAACTCGAAGATCCCAAGGGTCTTTTCCAACCTGAATGATTCTATGATTCTTTATTTTAAGAATAAACATATTCTTACTTAGGAGCTGCTTCTGAAACCGTGGTGAAGGCCACAATAGAATGTCAGTATGAAATCTCCTTCTCCAAACAAGGAGTGAAAATAATTCCTTTAAACTCTTAAACTGAATAGGTGTTTGTCATCTAATTTCTGCTCTCCCACACATGCTTCCAGTGAAGTCAGTTTAGGCATCTAAAAGCTATTTTGGATTCACTTTAGTCTTCTAATCTGTCAACGAGGATGAAATAGAAATTCTGTGCTTCACCAATAAGAAGCAATCTCATTGTAATCTACTTATTTATGCAATTAAATGTATGTAGCTCATTAGGAATGAGTCATTTCACTCCATTTTTACCTCTTCCCAAGAGGTAATCCCACTAGGAATCTAAAGGCAAAAGTCAGTAAACATGCAGTTGAAATAAACTCTTGTTATAAGAAATCACTTGTTGTGTGCTGAGTTTTAACAGTTATTAATCTCCAGGCTTTCCACTCAAGAACCTTCACCCAAACTTGCATTCTCATCCTCTGAAACTAGCGGAATCCTAGCAAAGTCTTTTACAGAGCTGACACTCCAGAACTTGTGAATCTGCTCCTTTGTCTGACTCTCATCTTAAGTTTTTTAAAATTACAATAACTCTTGCACTGCTGTACGGTTGTTGACCTATGTTGATTTGTGGTGCTGTGGTTCCTTGATCATGGATCGGGAGAAGGGCAGTATCCTAAAATTAAAAATAGAAGGGATAATGAGATAGAAGTGAAAACTGTTGCCTCTCCCTGGCAGTGGTTACACCGTGGCTGACAGTCACACATCAGCTCCACACAAACCTCCTTGCCTTTTTCTGAGGTGTCTGGGTGGAGCAGGCTGTGAAGCCAGGGAGCACCTCAGCAGCCAGACTCAGGCTCCCTGAAGGGCGTTTCCCATACGCCTCCCAGCCTTCTCCCTCTTTTCCCCAGCGTCTTGTCTTGCACCCTTGCCACCTTCTCTTGTAGCAGCTTAGCCCCAGAGCCATTCTCTCGTCTCACTCTGCAGGAGGATGGCAAAGCCTTCCAACTGTCTCAGCTTCAGGCTGTTATTTCTCTAGCTTGCTTCTAGCAGTCAATCCTTACTCCATTTTTCCTGTCTAGATTTATATTACGCTTTCAAGAGATATGACAGCTAAATTAATGGCTTCAAAATCATGCTGTAGATCATTCTGAGAAGAGACTTAATAGGTTTATTACAGCTTATTACCAAAGACTTTCTCTCTGTATAAGGTCAGAAAAACTGAGCATTCAATAATTTATACTTTGTTCAGGGAAAGAAACATCACTAATTAGCATATAAGGATCTCCATCAGCAATTAATTATTCAGGGCAGTTTTCTGTAGCTGGGAACTTCAGAATAAAGCATTCCATTCTCATATTTGCCCTCCTGACTAAATTCTGGTTACCAAAGGGAGAAATCACCTCCTCTAGCTTCAACCACAAAGGCCTAGAGTTGAGTCATCTTGTCTAAACTAGTTCTCCTCAAGCCTTCATTGGGCAAGAGATAGAGAAAAAGTCAAACATGTAAATGGTGGTTCTGTCTATATTTCTTGTGTGTTTAGGGATGGCTTGAGCTGTTCTTTGGAGGTGCACAATATTCTTCCAATAGTCTAAGCAGAAGCCCATCTTAATCTGAAGACCTAATACTTGGAGGGCTAACTCTATGTGAAGTTTGTGTCTATGTTTTGAATCTACGTGTGCTTGTGTCTCCTGAAGAACATCAGAAATAATGGCATTGGGACTCCTAAATTCTCCATCACTCAAGAGTATATTATACATATGGGTTTAGTGTCACCAGACCACCCAGTGGACTTTGCTGGACAACAGCTCTCATGCTATATTACTCCCTTTACAAATATTCCTGTTTGCAATGACTACTAAGCAGTGCCATTATCCCTATATTATACACTCCCCAACAGCAGCACAACTCCATACTCCGCAGTGGCAGACCTCATGACTCAGTGGATCAACTGGTCACACGTGGAAATGGATGCAATTTTCGTCCTCACCGGGCTCTGGAGGGCTAAGGGGAAAATCTGTAAATTTATTCTTCCCTTTGCTTCCTCACTTCTCCCTGACCCCCTCACCCCATCCAGATCTGCCTTGGCACCAGCAAAAGGGACACTGAGCACAGAGAAGGTAGAAGTCTGCTTCTGGTTTTACACAGTCCCTTTTCAACAAGCCCTGTACGTGACTGGACTGCAGCACCAGTGCCATGACTGTGAACATTTAATCATAGAATGGCTTGGGTCAGAAGGGACCTTAAAGATCATTGAGTTCCAAACTCCCTTGGAGTGTCCAAACATGGGCAGGGACACCTCCCACCAGAGCAGGTTGCTCAAAGCCCCATCCAGCCTGCTCTTCCACAGATGGGACATCCACAGCTTCAGGGGCAACCTGTTCCAGTGTCTCACCAGCCACAGAGTAAAGAGTTTCTTCCGAATATCTAATCTAAATCTCCCCTCTTTCAGTATAAAACCATTTCCCCTTGTTCTATCACTACAGTCCCTATTAGAGTCCCTCCCAATGTCTCCTGTGTGTGATGTGTGACTTCACACCATCAAGCATGGCCAGCTGCAAGGTATGCCATTTACACGCGAAAGAATGATGTACCTGGCAGCAGCAGTGCCAAAACAGCCATATTTGTCACCAGGGAGACGCATTAAAGAGATTTCATTCAACCAGTCTACTCTTTGTACTGAAAATTAAACCACTGAAAAGCAGATTTATGCCTTTGTCCCTAAGTTGTTTTAGCACACAAGGAATAAAGCTTTGTGCCCACCTGACTTCACACACCCCATCCTATCCTGTCCCAGTATTTTTTTAATTTCATTCAGGTGATGCAGTTTTACAGGAGATGCACCTCTGCCCCTGGGGTGCTGGGATTCCTTCTCCTGGCATTGAGAGGGGTCCAGGACATTTTGCCAATAGCCTAATAACAGCCCCTCCATGAATCTGGAGGTGTTTTATAGAATAAATCAATATCTTTGCTCCCCTTTTACATATCAGGAGGGAAAGTCATTTAGAGTCAACAGAAGCCGAACTCAGGTTCTCTGAATTCAGTGTCCCTTTTCTTTCCAAACCTCCCAATGTTGGATCAGCTTGATTTTTCTTAAGACATGATAAAAATTCTGTTGCAGTGCACAAAATCATGTTTGTTAATATTAAGAGGTTTCTGAACACTGCAAAATGTAAGCCACTAAAAGTTTATGGTTACTTAGTATAAAAGGCAATAGAGGAATTTAATTTAGTACTATACCATTCAAGTGATTTATAGCCCAAAATTATTTGCCACACGACAGAGGGAACAGTGTGTTGCTAAATTGATTATACTTGAGTTACCTACAATCAAACACAAACTGAATTTCATAGGAAATATAAAGCAGTAAAGTATGTTTCCCACATCACAAATGTTATGTATGTAAGCCTCAGCTAATAGTTATTCTTAGAAAACATTCATTTTTTTCTGCTACAATACGGTGATACATGCTAAGTGTTCCCACTTGAAAAGCAAATTTTTGAAGCTTTATTGAGATGTACTGGGCAGATGTGGTTTCAAAATAACCCCAGTTCTGAAATGAATATTGCTCCTGTAGTTTGTTGTGGGTTGGGTTTTGTGTTTGGGGTTTTGGTTGGTGGGTTGTTTTTTTTCATAAGAAAAATTTATAAAACACTAAGCACATGAAAAAAGAATTTTCATGCTAACACCAGAGAAAATGTGGTCCTGGATGTACGCTCTTGCTGCAGCAGACAGTGGGACTCTGACACTGACTGGGTCAGTACCTCTATTAAAATAATAAGGAACTTGATCCGAAATTGGGGTTACGCTGGCCACAGCATGTTTTCCACATTGAACTACATTGTGGAAACAGCTAAGAAATAAATATCTGCCTTCTTCCAAAAGTTTCCAATCTAAATCGATGTATTCTGAAAAGTGGCAAAGATTCAACCCCACTGCCTTCTTCTTTGAAAACTCTACAGAAGGTTACTAACTTTAAGGTAAAAATACAAAAAAAAATTTCTTCATAATGCAGTTTTTAAAGAAGTTCTTCTTTCCTTCATTGGGCTAGAAACTGGGAAATATCTGGTTTATTTCTTCATGCAGGACTTTTACTATGCTTGAAAGTTTTTGCCATATGTATTACACTATAAAAATGACTGCCCAAAGACACTGCAACAAAGTGAACGCTGATGGAAAGCTGATGTTATTTTTGACAAAATAGTAACTTAAAGGCAAATATGAAAAAAAAGCCAAATTAGCATCTGACACGGTTTCAGCTGGGACAGAGCTGACTTTCTTGCTGAAGCTGTTATAGTGTAAATGTTTAGGTTTGGGATGCGAATAGTGTTGATAGTGCACTAGTGGTTGTGGCTGTCACTAAGTAAGCTCTCAATGCTTCTTCTGCTTCTCACACCACCTCACTAGTTAGTAGGCTAGGGGTGCACAAGGAGTTGTGAGGAGACAGAGCTGGATCAGCTGAGCCCTACTGACCAAAGGGATGTTCCACACCACATGATGTCATGCTCTATACATAAAACTAGGGGAAGAAAAAGGAAGGAAGGGATGTTCAAAGTGATGCTGTTTGTCTTCCCAAGTCACAGTTATGTGAGTCAGAGCCCTGATGTCCTGGAGATGGTTGAATGCCAATGGGAAATAGTGAATTAATTCCTTGGTTTGTTTTGCCTGCCTGTGTCACTTTTGCTTTACTTTTTGAACTTGCCAAACATTTTAAACTTATTTATCTCATCCCATGAGTTTTCTCACTTTTACTCTTCTGACTCCCTTTCTCTGCCATTGGAGGAGTGAGTGAGTGAGTGTCTATGTGATCCTAGTTGTCATCTAGGGTTAAACCACAACAGCATCCTACCTTGAATGCAAATCTCATCACTACCTGGCATGTGGGAAAGCAAAAGCCATAGGACAGGCTAAGGGGAGAGGAAATATTCTGTCACATTTTTCCCAAAAATATGGTGGTGGAAATTAATGCTGCATTGTAATACTGAAACAACCCAATTAGGGCAGACAGTTTCATTATCAAACTATAAGTGAATCAATTAACAGCAACAGCAACCCTCTTTTCAATCTATGAGATCAGGGAACATTGTGCACAGAGGGCTGCAAGAAGCAGCCTTCAACTGGATTTTATCATCTCGAAGGGATGCTTTTACAATTTTTAGCAGTCAATAACGCTATTACTCCCTTCCAGAGGAGTAAGAAATATTTGAAATACTACCAAAATATTTACCATGAACTCATCTAAGGAAAAGGGAACCCATTTAATCCAAGAAGTCACTCAGAGCTTTCATGGCTGTTGCTAAGTTCATTGTAATAATGCTGCCAGAGACCCAGGTTTGCTGCCTGGGGCCTCCTTTAGCTGGCAGCTAAGGTTGTGCTTTCTTTCCATCCTTCACCCCTGAGATCAAACTCCAGTTGCGACAACCTCCAGCACCTGCCCTTTCACTCCTGCAACCTTCATGCCTTTGCATTCCTACCATCCTGCAAAATCTCTCCAGCACTCATCTGTGGATAATCAGTTTTCCTCATGGCAAATATGTGAAGAAACCACCATTACCTCAGTTTCACCTCCATTGATCTTGTGTGCCAGTTGAATGATCCTCCTCTTCATGGAACCCTCTGGCTGCTCAGCACTGCTGCAATCCTGGGGGACAAGGAGCACTGAGAGTAAGAAGAAACGTCACTGAATTCCTCACTCCCTCCATCTTATGCATGGTTTTTTAACATCACTACAACGATCATATTGCCAACCACCCTGAAGAACGTGAATCAGCCCCCATTTCTCACAAATCACAGACTGTAAAAAAACGGGAAGGGAGGAAGGAGTTAGAGTTACAATAAATAAGTGCTGATGCTTTTGTTTAACTTCTAATTTTAATTTTTTCCATCTGCCTGAATTTATGTTTGTTCAGTTATTTTGCCTTTGAGAGCAAAAAATTTACTCAAATATGATTTTGCGATAAAAATAAAGGAGAGCAAGCAGAAATGTCACCAGCTTTAGAATCTGATAACTTTACAAATGCTGTAACTTCTGTCAGTTTTTTTCTAATTATTGTTACAGGAAAATAATTTTACTGACTTTATGCACAAGCACAGCATAGTGCTAGAAACACCAAAAGAAAAGTGGTGACCGGTTTGTTCAAGTGTCCCATGATAAGAACTCATAAGGAAGAAAACTCTCTACAAGATGTTACCAAATCTCCTCTTTCCCAGGCTCCTCAGGAAAGGCAGTGATCCCAACCATATTTAATTCCAAGGGAGCTCTTTTCAAAATCTGAGCTAGGGGACTGTGACTTTATCAAATGTTCTGAGGAAAAAAGAGAAAAGCAAAAACTGACTATTTGTAAACATGCAGTCATACAGAATCTGTCATCTGGAAGGATTCTATTATATCATATGCTTTGTCCATTTTGAAATACAATGAGAGAGTAAAGGCAGAAGATGAGTCTATCTTTTCAGAGAAGGATTTTTTCAAAAAAAATGTCTGAATGGAAAGAATATTTTGGGTATCACTGGCAGATGGCCACAGCAATCACAGTAAGTATTCAAAGGTGTTTGTTAGTCCATGGGTAGATCCCTAGGCTTTCAGTGCTGACAGACAAGTCTCAGTCCCTTGCAATACGTATAGTCAGCATCTGTTACAGATATGAGTAAACCAAAGAAAGATCTGAACAGTTGAGGAAAATTATGTCATTTCCACATTTGGCTTTATAAAAAAACAGGACAAAGCTCTTCTTTTTTTTTTTTTTTTTTTTTTCTTTTTTTTTTTTTTTTTTTTTTACTGAATGAGTTTGGAAATGCTGATTTTTTTACTATGACATGCATCATCAAAATAATGCATTTTGAAATTCACAATATTGACACATGGTATTTGTTTCACAGGACACAAGTAAATCATTGTTAGAAACCTTTTCAATTTTAATAACTTTTTTGTTTCAGCTACTGCCTTCCATAAGCTGTTCATCTGTCTTCATTGCCTTTCTTGACCATATTCCCTGGCCTACTATCAAAATATCCCCGGTGTCCTTGATAAATCCCATAGGTATTAGGTATAGAAATACCCATAGGTATTAGGTATATACCTATAGGTATAGAAAGATCAACACATTATCTATGAGTCTCCAGAGACCTATACCCAAAAGTAAACAAGACAGATCCCTGCTAACAGTGGTGATAAAGGAAATGTAATACAGAGAAATGCACTCTGTTGTCTATGATTCAAAAGTCAGTGCTTCTGAAACATTGACTTTATTGATGTATTCAGCCATTAAAAGGCCATTTTATCTAAAAAAAATCTATAAATAAGTGTTTCGGTTTTATTTCCTTATGAAACAAAATATATCAAAATTTAAGTTTCCTTGTGACAAATTTAAGACAAAAAAAAATCATATTGTAATCTGAATCTCTTGCCTATTAAGGTCGTCATCTATAGATAACAGATGGACAGTTCTGATTGTACCCTGTGCAGAGCAGCAAGATGTGTTAACAAATCCTTTATGATAAAAGCTCTCTTACTGCAAATGACCATAACTAATTCTTTCTTGCTCATCCCTGCATTTCTCAGAAGTCGAATAATTTCCAGCAGAAAAGTCAGAAAAAAGACCCAACCCCAAATTTAGGTGAAGACACTGACACCAGAGACTTTTCCCAGGTTGAGATTTTCTAGGAAAGAGAAGACCAGCCAGTGGATCCAGCAATGTCTAACATGCAACTTGAAGTCAAGTGTCTGAGCTGGCGTAGAAGTGGCCCCTGTGCTGAGCTCTCTCTTGGCACATGTGATTTCAGATTTGAATTGCCAATAAGAACTGCAAGTGAGTGCAGGTCTCAGTGCTGGAAAGCCCAGAATTTGAATTCAACATCAGCATAATTATCAAGATGCTTTCATTATGACAATGGAGTTAGAGAAATAGGTGGTTCTTCTACCGCAGTTTTCATCTTCTGTGGATAAGACAGTCATAGATCTATATACCAGATCTTGGTGTGTAGATCTCTCTATATATTGTGTGGCTTAATGACTCCAACTCTCTGAAACATTTTGGACCAGTGACTGTAGCCACTCCATGCTTCATCCATTATAAACAGATGCATCTCTTCCAAATCCTAGATTAACATAACACTTTCACACTTGTTTAAATTGAGCTGATGAGACTTGTTAGATGTGGATAGGTGGAGCCCATTGGTCTTTATTATTTTTTGTAGAACCTCAACTGAAAGATGCCATCTTCAACTGCAAAATATCCTCTAATTGAGACTGAGTTTCAAAACTAAACTTTTTTCCCAAAGCAGCACTATCCCTTGCAATTTTATGCTTAAAAAAACACAGCAAGTAAATACTGTTTGTATTGCTTTTGGCTGTCTGCTCCTTTTCTCATTCATACATTATTTACCTCCCTCTTAGGTGATGAAAACACCAGCTAACCCATGAAACAGCTGTTTTGAGCTGATGCTCCTATACTACTATTTTTTTATATTCTTTTGTGTGCCATCACAGTATATAAAAAATTTATATAGCATTTGATTACACAATAAGGCCCAAGTGGGTATATTTCCTATTGCTATTGTATGCACATCAACAAGGCCTTGTACCCTTTAAGACCTTGAAGCATGTATAGTAATGGACCTCTATAACTTTCCCTAGAGTACCTTATTGCTCTTGCTTTACATCATTTTATTTTGGGGTTTGTTTTTTTTTTTTTTTAAAAAGGGGAATTTTCAGGCCAAAGAGAGAATATTCTTATCACTTCAGCTTCATCCCTTCATATGGTGAGAACATTAATAAATAGTACAGTGCTGTCTTGCACTTAACTGTTTTTCAAAAAATCTTGCTCAGGCTTCACAGTGATATACATTAAACAGAACATGGGATGTCAAGGCAGAAAAATCAGAAGTCATTAGATTTTTTCCTTTTTGCTACTTTAGGGAAGACAGCTGTAGATGGTCCCAATTTTGGCATTCCCTCTGTTTTCAACAGGACTCTCAAACCACATACTAAATCATTCCAAATCTCAGATTTTTCCTTCTGCAATGGGCAAGGTGGATGTTTGCTGACTGAGAGGATTCATGGAATTCACCAGGAAGCATAAATGCTTGCATCCTGTTTGTGTGCCAAACAATTTTTTGCTTCTCACAGCTATTCCTTCCACACCTGTGAAAACAGGACACATTCACAAGAACACCTTGAACTGTTCTTTTTTTTTTTTAANTCCTTTTTGTTCACCAGATGTTTCGTTTTGTTAACATAGTAGCTGTTATGAAGCCAGTCAAAAAATTTCTATCAATCAGTCTTCCCAACAGAAAATGGCCTTGGAAATGGAAGTGCTGTGTTTCTTCTCTTTAACGAAAAGCTAAAACATTTCAAAGAAAACTGACATTAAAGATCAACCTTATGTGTTCGTGTCCTGGTTTGGGGTGGGGGGAGCATCTGTCATCCGTTTCAGTGGTCAGTCTGGTTCAAATGACAACAGACAACCTTTCCTAAAAAACATGGAACATTTTCTAGTTAAATCCATTTGTCATCGAACTTCCGACTCCCTTCCCCCTTCCATAAACTAAGCAATGACTTCATTTTGCCCATGGGTTGAGTTGTTTTCTCAAATATAATAGAAATTGCTCTCTTTCCACACCAAAATAAAAATTCAGAGGCAGTTAGGGCAATGTCTCTGAAACATACAAAGTACTGCTGTGGCTGTTCAGTGCCAGATATCTCACTTTAGAGCTATTTCTCTGTTAAAATAGGTAGTTTCCTTTCTCCCTGACTAATTAGAGCCTGTGCTAAATCCCTCTCAGACAAAAGTGCTTTATGGATACCATGCATGATCATTTCAGATGCACATACAACTCCTCATCCAGCACCACCAACTGAACCCTCTGTGCCAGGACGCTGCAACAGAATACACCTTGGAGTGAAGTTTCCTTGTGTCTATGGCTGGTTTTCCTTAGTGAGCTGCCCTCAATCTACTGCTGAGGAGCCAAGCAACACCTGTGTCAGGCAAGAGAGATACTCATCTGGAAGATATTAACTCCACAGCCAACACCTCAATAACTGTGGTGGTATTTTCTTCCTTGGTTACAATATAGGCTGGAAAATCTTAAAACAAATGCATGTCTTTAATAAAATGTAAAGTTTTCTACCACAGAGGAAATCTGAAGTTAAAAAAAAAATCAAGAACAATATCACGCAAGCCTGCACTGCTTTAGTAAAGCCATTATTTTCCCATATATTTCAATAATTTCACAGTCCACATGCAAAAAAAAATAACAAATATTTCATTCTAACAACATGATAGAATGAAAAGCAAAGAGGAAAAAAATTGATTTAGGCATCAGGATGCAGGGATGTCCAGCTGCTGCTGAAAGGAGGGGAAGCCAAGAGCTGAGGGTGCCCATAGCACAGCCCATGCCCTCGCTGACAGGATGAAGTCTTGAGGGAGCTGAATGTGGCAGACGGCCAGGGACTGGTAACAGAGTCCTTTGACAGCCACAGACCAGGGCTGGAGTTTACCCAGGAAGCCAAGTCAGGAGCAAAAGGAGATGGAGCCAGAGGCAGGGCTGGAGACAAGGTGACAAAGTGGGTTAAAGAGGTCCATCCAGTTGGCAGGACCAGAGGCAAGGCTGGAGACAGGGCTACAAGGTGGGTCCAAGGTGTCCTTCCAGGAGATGGGGCTGGAGGCAAGTCTCCAGTGTGAGTCAAAGAGGTCCATCATGAGGAGAAGCAGAGCTGGAGGCCAGCACGCTTACAACGCTGCTCTAGCCCAAACTGAGGGCCCCAGGCTGAGCTGAGCTGGGGTCCTGCACCCATGGGCAGGTGTGAGGGGAGCCCCTCGTGAGGCTGACCAGGACCAGTGAAGTCCATTGGTGCCCTTATGGCCCTGGTGTTAGTGATTCTCAATGCAGCTCCCATTTCTGATTTGGATGGTCTTGGAGTAGTAAGTTAACCCTTTGTATTTCACTGTATTTTGTCAAATAGACATAATATAAGCTTGTGCTAACTACACAGAAGGGTACAGTGAGGCGAATTGACTGTGTTTCTGAAGAACTGTTGTACCCTCAGATAAAATGTATGTTGTTGGCAATGTTTCTTAATCTTATAAGTGACAATCTGAGCAATAAGTACAGCAGAACAAGTTGGGCTTTCATACCTGATCACATCACATTTTAATCCAAATCTCTTTGGGATTAATAGTAAAATTCGTTTTCAAACTTGCAAAATCTTAAAAAAACCCAACCAAACAAGCAAGCAAACAAATGAAAAGCTTTCAGTGACACAATTTGAGCTCCATTCACTAAAACAGAGTATTATATTTCACCCAGTTTCAAGTAAACATCCTCCCCTGCACGCGTGGTACATTTTCTGTGTATGTTCTGCTACATAACCAAAGATAATAGATCGATACCTTATATTCAAGGGACTAAAGCACTCTCTCTTCGCTCCATTTATTTATTTTTTTCCATCCTATATTCTATTTACATGATAAGATCTACAGAATTAGTACCAGCTCCACATGTGGTTATACTACTCTGTATAGTTGTACTCAAATGCACGTGGTCACATGGAGTGTTATCGTAAAGCTCACTACAAATAAGTAATGAGCTTGGGAAGAAAGCAAGGGATATGTTTACACGAAATCTGTATTGTGCAGAGTGAAAGCAACCTGAACCTGCAATCAGAAGACCATAAATACGTGGAATAAAAGAGACACAGTAAATTCACCACAGAAAAGAGAGGTGAGTGCATCAGGCCTTTGGAGTGCTTGGAGGAGGGGGTACATGAATGTGAGAAGTTTTCTTGGATTTATCAGTGATATAGTTTTAAAAGAATAGGGCAAGTCAGGAATACTTAGGAAGGCTGCAGAGACAAAGTTAGTCCCATCACCCTGTGTACCTTGGCACAGTGTACCTGTGTACCCTGTACCCTGAGCCCAGCCTTACCTGCCAAGAGAAATTAATGTAGAAGGGTTACCTGGTTTCCAGGTGCATAGTGATATAATGTAATGGAATTTTTGTGCAGATTTTCCACAGCTGAAAATTGCAGCAAAAAGTATGAACTTCTTTGGAAACAGTGAGTTACTTCCTAAGCCCTTGCAGAACACTGTGATGGGCTGATTGGCAAACTGAATCCATGTTCTCCTGCTCACACTGCAGGGTGTACCATCTTTCATGTTACTTCTGTGTTCTCTCTAGTAGTATTTAATTTACAAATTTTGAGGCAATAACACATTTTGGGGAGAGAAAAAAAAAATCACAACCAAAAACAACCAAACAAACCAAACCAGTTCTGCAAAGGGAGCTCCATTGATTTTGGATTGATGTTAAAGATTTTAGAACTTTCTGCAAGAAGTTTCCTGTATTATCACTGTATTCAGGGCACATGACAGATGGCATTTTCAGTGCTCGTCAACATTTTAAGACTCTTATTCATGGAAAGTAAATTAGAAGCTACATTTTATTTTCTATTGAAATACACAATAGGAAACATTTCCAAATTACCTTTGGAAGATGCAGGTCCCTGTAAACACAGACCCCTCCTTGGGACCAGTGTGTTCGAAGATGATTACTTGGCTTGTCCATCCTGTTCCTGTGTTTGGCCAAGCAATTAGTTTGGCAACATGCCATTGCTAAGCTTTTCTTTGGGAAACTTATTGTTATCTAACTGAATGTGCAATGAAGACGTGAATATTTAAGCTGCAACAAGAAGGTAAGAGGGTTAAGGATTTTGTATGTTGTGTTTTGAAAAAAGCATCTCTTTGACCTTGGTGTACAATAACATCCATTAATTGACTAAGTTAGCGAGCAAGATTTTAAAATTAAAAAAGCAACAGAAACATATATAAAAACCCTGATATTTATTCCAGTGCAGAAGATAATTTAGAAAATGAAAAAGAAGTATTAGGTTTATCATCTTCACATGAATGACATTGCAGGATACATACATTTTTAGCAATGTTAATAATGAAAGTGAAATAAATTTAAGTATCTGTCTAGAGACAATG
Source organism: Pedionomus torquatus (assembly GCA_013398155.1). NCBI lineage: Eukaryota > Metazoa > Chordata > Aves > Charadriiformes > Pedionomidae > Pedionomus > Pedionomus torquatus. The sequence goes on from VZRU01020708.1 coordinate 105,518, forward strand.
CAATTAAAAATTAAATATATTTTCTTACCCATTTTTTCACTTTTATCACAACACTTGCAGTTGTCCAGTAACTGTAATGGAATGAGGGGATTAATGCCCAGTTTTCAATTATGTCCCCTTCACTCTGGGTATAAAGTTGACAGCTCTTGCAAGAACATCCCTGGAGACCCTCAGTGTCAGTGACACTATTAAGTCTCATTGCAATTTATCTTCCCAGTTTCCTCTTTAAATACATACCAGATGTATTGTATTTGTCACCATGCTATGCAGACAGGAGTGGTTTGTACTATACATCTTTTGCCATGTCTCCAGAGAGGTGGTGTTTGAACCCAGATTTCTAGAAAGAAATGATCAGTGAATTAAACATTCATATTATCCTGGCTGTGTCTCCTCTCAACTTTTTATGTACCCCTGGTCTACTCACTGGTGGGATGGGATGAGCAGCATAAAAGGCCTTGAGTGCTTAGTGAAAACCAATACTACCAGTGTGCTATCAACACTGTTTCTCATCCCAAATCCAAAACATAGCAGTATACCAGGTGCTAAAAAGATAGTCGACTCTATCCCAGCTGAAACCGTGACAAATATTTATAAATAATCATCACTTTTAGTCTCCTGTAGGTCAGCAAGACAATGAGACTAATTCAAATCCCAGTGATGATATTAGAATCATAGAATCATGGAATCATAGAATTAGGAGGATTTCCATTCATGTGTCACTTGGCTTTGGGTCATATATACTAACAGAAATCCATTCTTGTGATCTTTGTCCATGTGCCTTGCCAGTGGGCTAAGACATCATGTCTCCCACTTGAGACATAGATGAGAGGAGTCCTCTGACAGGGAGAAGGAGGATGGAAATAGTCTCAAAACCTTGTGTTTGTGACTGAAACCAAGAAAGTCTTTAAAAAAGACATTGTCTAATAATAAGAACTTGAGGTAGGCAAGAAAATCAAATGCTGGCCTCATCTTTACAGCTGTTTTTTTTTCCTCAGTAATGCTTACATCCGGCTTGACAAGTTTAGAGTGGAGGGTCACCTGAAACTGCAGGTGCCTGCATTTAAGCAGATCACCTTGGGATCACTTTATAGGTGGTGAAGAGACCTTTAAAATGATAAAGAGGAATCCTGATTTAAAAACGTCTTTTACTCATCACAGTTAAAAAGAGAGACCAAGGTGACAGCTTAAGCGTAGACACTGCACTGCCCATACAGGAAACTAAGTGAGATGTATTGCACCCTTCTACATGCTTGATTCTTCTTCTGATTGCCCTGAGATCCCCTTTAAATTACTGGAAAGTAAATATTTTTTCCTATAGTTCAGCTAATCGTAATTACCCTTTCTACTCCCTGTGCACCACTTTGCTTTCTTCTACCAGCCTCTCAGCACTTGTCAGGCTGTTCACATATTCGGAGGGCTGTCTAAAAGGACCTTTCCTTTCACTACAGACTTTAAATGCTACTGCAATATCAACATCACCATTTTTAATGCTACCCACAACACTACCCACTACTGAGCCTCCTGCTGCTTCTTTACTCTGTAGCTCTTTTCCCTTTTTCTGCTCTACCTCTGGCTCTGGACCAATTTCTTCTTTAAAACTCCTTTTGAAAGGTTCAGCTTGAGAACACTATTCATTTAACTACTGACAGCAGATTCATACCTTCAAAAGCACTGCTGCAGAGTGCAGAAACTCACCAACTTTCCTGACATAATGCCTCAGTTTTTAAAAAGACTCAAGGAAAAAACTATTTTGGCTCTTTTCCTCTACTCTCTCCAGCGATTCATCCATTCTGTGGAAAGCCATTCTGCAAACAAAATTATGCAAACAAAATTATTTAAGCAAAATTAAACCTGTTGCTTTGGTTTTGTTCAAATCCTGTGTTAGTCCTGTGAGCAGGTTGAGTTTAACTCTGGCTTAAGCTTGTGTGAATGAAGACCCAAATTACTTGCTGTCTGAGATGCTCTCATTACCCTGTACCACCTTGGGCTGAACACACAGCATGCATCACCAACAGAGAAGCTTTCTGAGAAAGATGTACAGGAGCTGGAATGATGCAATCGTCTGTGCATACTATTCAGGGATTAAATTGATTGCCTCTAAATTAATTGGGCCAGACAAAGGATGTAATTGACTGGCAACTGAGCACTGCTTCAAGGGATACAAATTTTACAAAAAGGTTGGAGTACAGTGCAAGATAATTTATAACAGTGAGACAACATACTTCACTGGACTGCAAAATTGAAAGATTCAAACAAGGGTCTGAAAACTTATAGCAATGAGTAGCTCATTCTGAGCCTCCTTTCTTGGTAGTTCAGAAAGATTGATAATAAGAGGAAGGATCCAGCACATATTTTTATTCAAAAAACCCAGATTCATTTAGCCATCTTCACACTAAAAAAATCCTTATTCACAAATATTGCCACAATGGCTCTAAGGCAGCACTCTTGTTGGAAGGGTGGGATGACTTTTGGAAGCCTTTTTTGACATCTTGACATTTTCCTTAGATTAGATCTTTCTTTTCCTTAGATTAACTTTTAGTAAGAAACTCTTTCCTGTGAGGGTGCTGAGGCATTGGAACAGGTTGCCCAGAGAAGTTGTGGCTGCCCCATCCCTGGAAATATTTAAGGCCAGGCTGGATGGGGCTTTGAGCAACCTGCTCTAGTGGGAGGTGTCCCTGCCCATGGCAGGGGGGTTGGAACTTGATGATCTTTAGGGTCCCGTCCAACCCCAACCATTCAACAATTCTATGATTCTCTGACACTTCCTCTCAGGGATGATTATTCATGCCTGGTATCATACCCACTATGATTCAAGTCTGGCTGAAATGAGCAAAAACAATGTTCTCTTGTACTTTGCTTTAAGTTTCTACTTTTCTTATTCCTTTATGAAGCAGCATAACCTAACACAACATAATAACAAAGCAAAGGTACCATTTTCCTGTTGCAGGGTGTATATGGGCTGATCATTCTTGTTCCCCTGCAACAGAAGGATCTCTCCAGTGAATGGTTTCCCATCCCCATGTGTCACCTGAAGGTTTAGAACTAACTCCAGCATCTGGTTCACAGGTTGCAAAGCCACCTCCTCTGGGAGAAGGAGTTCCTTCTGGAGGAGAGGGACTTAACCTAATGAGAGAAAGCAAATTTGGAATAATTCAAAGCTTCAGGAATGGTGACTGTGACTGTTTCTGGAGGCTGCTCCTCTCCCAACAGGTATATAACAGTGCCGGAATATTTAGCAAGAATTGATGGTCTCTGTGCTGGGTGGTGAGAGAAGCTCATGCCTGTTCATTAGCAGTGCAGAAGAGAAGGGCTTTTCATCAGTAACTGCAGACTCTGTGCTAGATGAAGAAAGAGTTTATGCTCTTTAAAATTGCTTATTCCTGAAGGATTTCTCATTATAAAGGGCTGCAGAGGAAATTACAATCCCGTTAATTTTTTTTCACTATGAGAGCGCAAAATGAAATGATTCCTTTAATGCATTGATGTGATATGTGCAAATAAATCTGAGATAAGATCTGGGGAAAAAACAATGCTGCCTAAAACTCTGAGAAACTCTGATGAGGAAATTTTGGGCATACCAAAAAAAAAAAAAAAAAGTAATCTGTTTCAGATACTAGAGCTAAGCCAATGCAATTTTTATTCCTTTTTCTTTTTCTGTATTTGTCCCTCCAGGGGATAGTTTACTTATTATAAAATGAGATTGGTCTAGGACCGGGTGTTATTAAGTAAAAATCCCTCATGTCTGGATAAGTATTTTGCTTGATAAGTTATTACATAAAAAGTTGGTAATGCAAATACTGCCCTTGGTTTCCTGAAAGTAAGGAAGTGGTTTATTAGCCATTTTAAAAAAGATGATAGTTGCCTAGACCCAGAGACATTACAGGATACTTTCAGTCTCCTTGAGAAACAGTGATACATTGAAGAAAGCTAATATTCTGGGTACAAGTGGGAGTGCAAGCACATTTTTCTTCTCTGCATTGCATGTCCCTCAGCTCTGTGAATTCATCCCCGTGAGAGAGATGCTCAGTGGTGTGGGAACAGCCAAGATCAGTCTCTGCAAGTCTGGCTTGGATGAGATACTCAAGGTCATACAGAAAGCCTGTAAAAACACCAGACTCCCCATCTGGAAGAAACACTTCCAAAGTGCCACACTGGACTTATTACTAAGAAACAGGAGTCACTTTCAGCCTCTTTCACCCTGCAACTCTTCAGAACTCTTATGTCTCCTTGTCTTCCTCTCTTTACCAGAGCCACACTAAAGATGTTTACAGAGCTATACCCACAAGAAATAAGGATCCATTTAGCCTATGTGCTGAGAACCTGAGTGCCTCAACTCTTTACCAGTCTAAGCTCTTTAACAGCATGCATGCAACTTAGGTAGTGATTTCTTGCAAACATATTTTTCTACCAGGGTAGATAGTGATTTAGTGTAGTAGGGCATGGGCTAAGATTCTAGGGTTTTATAGGTTAGTTCTGCTCTGAGTCTTGCCTCCTTTCCAGGTAAAAACGATGTTTCCCATTGCTGCTTGGGCACAGCCATGCTCTCAGAATGACCAGGATTCACCAGCCACTAGCAAAAGCCATTTTGACTGAACAAGTCTATTTCCATTAAAAAGAAAATCCACTACAGAAATTTATTATAGTCTTCATCCTTGGGCATATAAGTAAAAAGGAGATAAATAATGTAAGCCATTTATCATTTGTTTGCAGATGCAGCCTCCCCAAAGGTCTAATTGCACTTTAATGATAACAAATAAATATTCAGCAATGGCTCATTGACACTAGCCCGCGCAGGAGGCAGCAGCTACTAACAACAGTTTAGTGAAATGTCACACACAGCTCTTCCTTCAAAACATGCCAGAGCCTGCTGAAGTCAGGGCAGTGAACTTTATCTTACCTAAATTTAGATTTCCAGCCAGATAGGTTAGGTTCCACATATAATCTATGGAGAGAAATACCCTTTCAGGTCGTGATTCCTCAAGGCTGTTTTAGTCATCTTCTTTAGTACATGATGCATCACTCCAACAGGGCCCATTTATTCCATGACATGGAGAGGCAGTCTCATATGACCAGCCAGATGTAGATATCTAAGTGTGTTCAAATGAGTTCCACCTCTCAGTCTTTGCATTGACTTAGGAGGCTCTAGATGAGAGGTCAGCAATATGTTCTACCAGGGTTAACCAGTTTTGGAGACTTCCATCCTGAAAATATGCATTTCATTGTAGTATTTCACACTTGAAGTAAGCAGTGTGTTTTAGCCAAGCCACAAGCTGTTTTGCTGGAAGATGTTCTTGCCTTATTGCACTCCTTATAACAGTATCAAATTAACTGCCACTTTTGACATTTTGTATTTTTCCTGAATTTTCCATTTTCTTCTTTTTTTCTCATTTTACTTTGCCTCCCCATCCTCTTTCTCTGCTTTCCCCCTTTTCCAGTGTCCTATCTTACTTTTCATCAAGTTTTCCTTTCCTCTTTTCTTAATGCTTTTATGTAATATCATTATTTATCTATTTTATCAACAATTCATCCTTTTAATGCACTTCTTAAATTTGTACTTTCCAAAATCTTTGGAACAGAAAATCAGATTTATTCTTACTCTGCAAAACTATTAAATGTGGTAATATAAATTTCTAAACAATAAAATAGATAACACATACTTACAGCAGAAAATCCTTTATAGTCAGACTATTTTCCACATAAAAGTAAAATCTTTTTGTAAACTACACACCATTAAGGGAAAATAAATGACTGTCCCTTATGGCTTGTGTCAGTTAACTTTTATTTCCTGGCTAATGTTCACAATTCCCTCACTTACTTTTGTGATGCAACTCAGCTCAGCCACTCAAAACTCGCAGAAATCAAACATACCTTGTTTAGTCTCTTTCCCCTTTGAAGGAACAGAGATTGAACTGAAGAATCAGCCTCAGGAATAGCTTTGCAGTCTTCAGAATCTTGCACATCAGCCCTAAACATGACTAGCAAAAGTCCATCTGGCATGCTAATTGTTCCTTACATCTTATCTAATGTTTGCAAACCAGCTGCAAGTCTTTATGAAACTTGGAAATATGGTTCAGCTCCAATGGGGTTAAAAACAATTACTATTTTTCTGTATCCCTTACAGAATGCAGGACAAGATTGTTCCTGGCTAATTAAAGCTCGGGATTTGGACACAGGCAGTCTGGGGACCTCTCATGCCACGCACTGAAGAAGATCCCCAAGCTTATTTCAGAAAGGTACAGAAAATAGTCAGCAGAGTTCCACTGCTTCTGGGACAAATGTGTACACTGTGTTTTGCCATGAGGATATGGGAGGTCACTCAGTGCCAGCTCAGCACTCTCTAACCAGCGAGCTGTAAAACATAGCTGTGGCCTTTGCACTAGTGTGGTAAGAGCAGAGAACCTCATAGGTTTCCTGCAGATGGGTGTTTGTGAAGTACAGTCTCAAGTATTTGCTAAAATGTTAAAACAATATCTCAAAAGGTCATTGGTAAAGAGGATCAAGGGCCTTATTGTCATCTCTGCATTTATGTACTTGGAGCCTGATATAGAAAAGCACTCAAGTGCCTGCATCCAGCACTGAGACTACGACAAATCCCTCTCTCAGCAACTGCCTTCCGCTGCTGCTGGCTGCAACCTCCTTCAGCTCATTTCTAGTGTCTGGACATGCAAAACTCAGGATAAATACTGAGAACCCACAGCCCAAGCCCAAGCTCCCTTCCAAAACCAAACAGTCTGTTTATCCCTCTTACCCAGGGGATCCTCCTCTTGTGGCCATTCTCCAAGCCAATCTACCCTCATCCAAACCTCTCCAGGAGAACTTTGAGTGTTTGAGTAATAAAACTCAGTCTCTGACCCAAAGCACTGAGACATTTCCTTTAAGCCCATGGTGAAACAGAGGTAGGCACAAAAGTTGGAGGATGTAGTCTTAAAAATCTGTATTGGGTTTTAATCAGTGCATTCCCTTGGAAGCTTTGAGTTCATACTGACAGCCTTGAATCCTATACAAAGCATGAAAATATTGCAAAATACTTTAAATTCAAAAATATGACCAAGGAGCACTGCTGGAAACAGGACAAGCAGATTTGAACCTGGAAAAGGCTCGAGCTATCCTGGTCTAGTTGGGGGTGTCCCTGTAAGTTCAGGACGGTAGGACTAGATGATCTTTGGAGATCCATTCTGGCCTGGATGATTCTATGATTCTATCCCATGCTACCTTCCAGTGGGATTCATTAAGCTTTCAGGCAAGCCTGCAGCTGCAGGCTTTTCGTCTCTTTCTGAAAGTGAGTCACTGCATCCTAACCCAAGTACATTTAGGCAATGCCTGACATATTCTTTTTAATTTTTTTTTAATCTTTCAATTAAGTTTTTAAATTATGTCAATTTGATGATGCCAACATTTCCCCATGTAACTTGTGCTGATGTTTCAGTCCCTTTAGCAGTTAAAAATAATTTCCTAATATCTCACCTCTATTTATCCAACTGCATATTGAACCAGTTCTTCCTGACTCTGTCCCACAGTGGGCATGGTAAACAACCAAACATTGCTTTCTTTATAATAAACTTCTGCTGGGGCCACTGAAAAAGCTGATTAAAATTATGAAAATGTTTCAGTTTGTTGCTGGATTCTTCTTAATGCCAACAGCTGTCTATCCACCCTATAATAACATTAGTTAGACCATATTGCTTTCTGCAAAAAGACAATGCCAAAATCCTTCCTAAAGCTACAACATCTAATAATAGTGGCTTCCTTCTTATCACCTAGGCCAATTACATGAAAGGAAAAGAAATTAGCTTGAGATAAATTGCTATTGACAAAACTGTGCTGTCTCTCTCTTATCTCCTGTCTCTCCTCAGAGATTTATAAATTTATCATTTAATCATTTCTACAGGTGCCTTTCAGGATTTGAAATTAGTCTAACTGGACCGTTATTCCCCAGATTGTCTTTTTTCTTTCATTTTTTTGAAGACAAGACATATGGTTACATTTCTCCAATGCTCATCTGTCCATAGTATCTCAAAAGGAATCAGTAAATGTTCTAAGGTTGCTTCAACCATCAGCAAACAACAGATTTTACCACATCAATTTGTTTAATATAATTTACTGATGAATTTGTATGTTTAACCTGTCTCATTACCATTGGTACTGCTGTTTTGCTAGCTTGGTCTCTGTTCCAAACTTCACTTTGTTGATGGTGTGTTAAGGATCTAGTTGCAATTCATTTTTTTCTGGAAAAATGAAGCAAGCATGGTCTTGAATGTTTCAGCCTCCTTTGTGTTTTCTCACATTTATGTCATTTATTTAAAGCTTGCCAGCCTCTGCAGCTTTCACCTCTGTTTTTGACCCCTCCTGTCAGTCTTATTTCTGATTTGCCTTATTTTGCTTAAGGTCCTCAGGGAAACTGATGACTGAATTAGGGCAACAGCAGCATCAGCTATTTAACATAAGGTGTCATTTGATATTTAATTTCTCATCACAAGTCAGAGACTCCATTTGTGTTTGTGCCGTCACTGGAGCTAATGTAATTTGTCAACATCTCCATTCAGGACAAGGTCAAAGGGTACCTCTACAATTGCCTTACAAGAGGTCCTTAAAGTATGGATGGAGAGACATTAAAAGAACCGTGTCTTTCAGTCTCTGAATGAGTTCAGTATTCCAAAGGAAAAGACTAGTTAATATTAAAATAATAATTTCATATTTTCCCAATAAAACATTGCAGTGTCACCAGTGCTAATATATCACTGAGATGTTCCAGTTCTCCAAAAGATAAACATAATGTAAAAATCTGAGACAAATAGCAAAAGTTGTTCATACCCTTTTCAAGAAAAAAACTGGACTGCTTTCTCTCAAGCAGGGGCAGAGGCTGCTCACAGTAAGAAATCATTGCTCAAGAGAAATAATAAAAAAATAGGAATGCTGTCTCTATATACCTTCTGTTTAATTTATTTCTAAAGATTAGAAATGTTGCCATGATATCAATAGTATAGAATTAAGATAATATCAGAGAGAAGATAAAATATGTAGCAGAGGTATGTATGTACCTATATGTACCTATCTTTGTAGCAGAGGTGCTCCAGCCCTTTGATCATCTTCATGGCCCTCCTCTGGACCCCCTCCATCAGGTCCATATCATTCCTATCTTGAGGGCTCCAGACTTGCACACAGTACTCCAGATGTGGTCTCACTAGAGCGAAGTGGCAGAATCACCTCTCTGGATCTGCTGGCAACACTTTTGATGGAGCCCAGGATGGGATTGGCTTTCTGGGCTGCAAGTGCGCACTGCCTGCTCATGTCCTGTTGTCCATCATTACTCCCAAGTCCCTTTCTTCAGTGCTGCTTTCTAATACCTCATCCCCCAGTCTGTATTGATAGTGAGGATTGTTCCAGCCCAGGTGCAAAACCCTGCACTTGCTCTTGTTGAACCTCATGAGGTTCATCTGGGCCCACCNAAATCCATATATCTCCAATTTATCAGTCAGGATGTTGTGGGGGGTCCAGGCAGATCAGTCGATACTCTTTACAGGGAGACTTGGATAGATTGGATTGATGGGCCAATGTTAATGGTATGAGCTTCAACAAAGCAAAGTGCCAGGTCCTGTACTTGGGCCACAACAACCCTGTGCATCACTACAGGCTTGGGGAAGTGTGGCTGGAGAGTTGCCTGGCAGAAAAGGACCTCCGGGGTTTTGATTGACAAGGGGGTCAAAATGAACCAG
>VZRU01020708.1:115308-152114 GCA_013398155.1 Pedionomus torquatus
TTGTATTAGAAATAGTGTGACCAGCAAAAGGAGGGAGGTGATTGTCCCCCTGTACTCAGCACTGGTGAGGCCACACCTTGAGTATTGTGTCCAGTTTTGGCACCTCAATACAAGAGAGATATCGTGGTGCTGGACTAAGTGCAGAGGAGGGCAACAAAGCTGGAGAATAAATATTATGAAGAACAACTGAAGGAGCTGGGACTGTTTAGTTTGAGGAAGAGGAGGCTGAGGGGAGATTTCATCACTCTTTACAACTTCTTGAAAGGACATTGTAGAGAGGCTGGTGCTGGTCTCTTCTCACAGGTAGTTAGCAATAGAACAAGAGGGAATGGCTTCAAGATGCAACAGGGTAGGTTTAGACTGGAGATTAGGAAAGAATTTTTCACAGGAAGAGTGGTCAGACACTGGAATAGGCTGCCCAGGGAGGTGGTCGAGTCACCATCCCTGAATGTGTTTAAGAGTCATTTAGATGTGGTGTTGGGGGATATGGTGTAGGGGGGAACTTTGTAGAGTGGGGCTGATGGTTGGACTCGATGATCCCAAGGGTCTTTTCCAACCTGAATGATTCTATGATATCTCACCTAACTCATCCTTGTGACAATCCCAGGCTGCTGCACCTCCTTGTTCCATAGAACATCCCTTCTATACCCCAAACTGGGGAGAAAGATGACAACATAAATGCTGTGTCTACTGGTGTGCCTTCTCATACTGCTTCTATTACATGGCCAATGATAACAATGCAGAGCAGGGCTTATATTTATCTTGAAAAGGATACGAACACGGAATCCACTTTTGCTGATGATGGACTAAAGGAAATGACATATCTGAGCTCCTGTTCAAATTAGGAGAAACTGTAAATGTCTTGTCTGTACCTTTTCCATTTTTCACAAATTGAACATTGTGTTTCACACAGAATGCATTGATCATAGAACTCTTGGCACCAGAGTCTTATTAATAGTAACTACAGTACAAAAGCAGCAGTTTCCAGCTTTTAAATGGCATTAAATTCACTTGATGCAGATAAAAAGAAATTATTCATGAGACAATGGGGAAAAAAAAGATGTAGGAGGATGAATCACATCAGAAGAACAGGAAAAAATGAAAGTGGGGACAAAGTTTCCTGAGCATGCTGTGTCATCACTAATGAAAACTAATTCACAGTATCAGTGGATTACTAACTCCTGCTTGATTGGATATAATTCGTGGTGGAGGAGGGAATATTTCAGTCAAACTGAATGACAGCAATTTTTGGAGAAAGAGAATGGCTCCCACTAATATTTTTTTTTCTGGAAGGGAACTCATTGACACCTTTATATTTAATTCTGATTTGCAGCCAATTAGTGTGCAGTTGAACAACTGGAACCAAACTCATCTTGCTGTCAACACTGCACAACTCAATTGCTTAAGACTGAAAATAAGTGAGCACAGGGAAAGCATAAATTCTCTGGAGAATTGGATTACCAACTTATAGTGAAGACATAGTTTATCTGTTAATATTGTAGTTAATGATTAGAATTTTTCTTTTTTCTCCCAAAACCTTATGACTGTATTTTCCAGATTACTCTTACTCCGAAACAGCAGGAAAGAATGCTCTAAAAAAAATCTCTACTTCAGAGATATCAGCCTAATTAGAAATAACTGATCTAGGATTACTAGATTTATAAGAGAGGGTTTGCCTGTGTATATTACACAGGACTGACTGTCATACTGGATTTTCATCTGCTTATAGCAGAACAAACCTGCCCAAGTCACCCAGTCTCACCTTTATTTCTTCAGGATTACATCCTCCCCCTCTCTTTCCTTAAGGAGAGCACTTACTCTGTATGCAAAGATTGCACATAGAATCCCTCTGACTGTGGGAGTTGTTGTGTGTATCTAATGATGCTTTTCTAGGGGTAAGGCAGGGCTTTCTTGTTTGTTTGTTGGTTGGTTGGTTGTTTTATTTTTCACTGACTAGTAATTATTACAAGATCTACCTGTATCTAAATCTATTCTAAATCTAGCTCTGTGAGCTACATTTAGGTCCAACAGGTGGGTTTTGAGCCTCTCCAGAGATGGAGACTCCACCACCTCTCTGGGCAGCCTCTTCCAGTGCTCTGCCACCCTCAAAGTGAAGAAGTTCCTCCCCATGTTTACATGGAACTTCTTATGTGCAAGTTTGTGGCTGTTACCTCTTGCCCTCTCACTGGGCACCACTGAAAAAAGACTGGCCCTTTTCTCTTGACACTTACCCTTTAAGTATTTATTTAAGAATTCAGGTGTTGATCAGATCTCCCCGCAGTCTTCTCCAGACTAAAAAGACCTAAGTCCCTCAACCTGTCCTTGTAAGAGAGATGTTCCAGGTCTCTAATCATCTTCATGGTCCTCTGCTGTACCTTCTCCAGCAGTTCCCTAGCCCTCCTGAACTGGGGAGCCCAGAACCGGACACAGTACTCCAGATGGGGCCTCACCAGGGCAGATTAGAGGGGCAGAATAACATCTCTTGACCTGCTGGTCACACTCTTCCTGATGTACCCCAGGTTGCCATTGGTCTTGGCCACAAGGGCACATTGCTGGCTCATGGACATCCTGTTGTTCACCAGACTCCTACACTTGCCCTTGTTGAATTTCACTCTGCCCAACTCTCCAGCCAGTGCAGGTCTCACTGGGTAGCAGCACAGCCTTCTGATGTGTCAGCCACCCCTCCCAGTTATGCATCATCAGCAAATTTGCTGAGGGTACATTTCTTGACTTCACCCAGGTCATTGATGAATATATTGAGGATTGGACCCAATACTGACCTTTGGGGGACCCCACTTGTTACGGGCCTCAAAGTAGATTCTGCGTCACTCATCATGACTTTCTCACCTCTATCTTTCAGCCAGTTTTCAATCTAGCTCACTGTCCTTTCAACTAACCCACACTTTCTAAGCTTATCTATGAGGATGGTGTGGGACATTGTGTCAAAAGCTTTGCTGAAGTCAAGGTAGACAATATCCACCACCTTCCCCTTATCTATCTATCAATCTTATATTATCAGTTGTGCCATTGTAGAAGACTTTCAAGTTAGTTAGACATTATTTCCCCTTGGTGAATCCTTTTGACTACTTCTGATAGCTTTCCTTTCCTCCAGATGCTTTGAGATGACACCCAGAATGACTGTTCCATCATCTTTCCAGGGATTGAGGTAGGCTGATCAGTCTGTAGTTTCCTGGTTCTCCTGAAAGAAGAAAGACCAGAGATTACATAAAATACCTCTGCAGTTCCCCTCCCACCAATCCTGGATGTATTTGAATTGCATTAATGTAGTTCTCATATCTACAGTTTTTGGAAAGTTCCCTCAGGGGTGGTACCTATGGTGTGGACATGACTCCTTAAGGCAGCATGACAACCTAATCCTCAGTTTTCCTGCCAGGCAGTAAAGTTCTCAAATATTCTCTTTCAGGAAGGGACACCTCATATTTTCATGCTGAAGCTTAACACTGTCTGGAAATTACATCATTTCCCAGGCCAACCTCTATGTCTGTGTGTTCAACTAAATGTTTTTATGGAGATGCAGCTGGGTACATTACTGTCTTTGTGAGTCTGCTTTACTGCTCTTGTATTATTTTACCACCATTTTTAGTAGCTGTTCCTGGGAAGCTTGTGCTTCTCAGAGTTGCACTGGAGCTGCTCCCTTGTTTGCTGTCATTCTGCAGGTGCACTTTTTCCCTCGTTAAATTCCTCCCCCCCGCCCCCCCCCCAGCTTTATTTCAGTTCTGCTGGGTCCAACGGATGTAATTTTCCTTCAGGTTTGCACAGTAAAGTGATTCTTACTCTTTGCTCTTCCAAAGTCTTTCTTTTTCTTTTCTCTCTCTCATCTGACTGCTCCCTTTTTCTTTACTCTGATCACATCTCTTGTTCTCTTCCCACAGCTCTCCTCTTACTCCCAAACGTTGGGTCATGAAGCCCAGAGGCAGTTGCCTGCAATTGCGTATGAGACAGCACTGCTCTGACCTCTCCAAACCTTTGCATTTTAATTAATGCAAATGTTAGGGGAGAAAGGTAGGGAGTTAATCCCCAATAAACAATCTTAAAACACGTTGTGATTCATTCATCCTGACTAAGCACTGAATGACATCGCCCTTCTGCAACCTGCGGTGAGGGAACAGGAAGCAGGTTTGGTGACTGCAGCTCCTGGGACTTTGCTTGCACACCTGACCCCACAGGAAAATCTGCTAAAGCAGGGGAAGAGGAGGAAAACTAAATGATGGACAGGGCCTTTAGCAACCTCATTTAACTCTGAAGTCAGCCCAGCTGTGACTGGTGGGTCAGACCAGATCATCTCCACAGGTCCCTTGCAAACTAAAATATTCTGTTGTTCTGTGATGCCCATGACATCCAGCTTCTAGATAAAAAGCTAACGTTTTGAAGTGCTGAGCTGAAATTCACTGCATGTGCCCCCAGTGCAGATGTCCTCCAGGGAACCGTTGTCTGTTATCTGGGAAAAATGCACGTTTTGAAGATGTAATTTACCTCATCTACTTTAAAAGATAACTTCAGAATAAGGATCACACATGCTTTAAATTATATCAGTTTCTCAGAACTGACCCTGTGTTTTGTTAGCACAAGTGTGAGTACAAATCCATACAAAGTTTGTCACTGCAATGTGTCCACATTTTACTATCCCCATTGCAAAAATGTATATTACTGTCCAGAGAAGACAGCAGCAATGCTTTATGACTTATTAAGTGAAACAAAGGGAAAAAAATAGGAACAACAGGCAGTCTGACGTGATTAGAAAATAACTCAGAAGTACACATGGAAATATTATTCAAAGTCAAAATTACCTGAATATTTTCTTTTTGGTTCCTCGGGCAATGCTTAACTAGCAGACATACAGAGCATGAGATACCTAACATACAGACACATAACATATCTGTGTTTAGGCTCCAATTCCCAGGTTTCACAAGCCCAATTATAAGCCACTGCTATTTCTTAGCTTCCAGGGAGAAGCCCAGAGAGTTCACTACCTTAATGAGGTCCCCACTTAGTGGTTTCAGAGCCCAGAGGGTATAGGCCAATCGTTTCCCGAGGTGCACTACTAATATGGGGTTACCTGATGGCTGAGTTTTGATGTGTGTTAACATTAGAGTAACACAGTTCACAGAAAAAGACTGTAACAATCTAATTCCCATGGCTGCTCTAACCAGGCAAGAGTTAATGTGGCAACACTTGCACTGTTGTCAATTTAATTAGCCGAGCAGAATTTAAAAGCTAACACAGAAACAGTGTCTTATTCAACTTCTGTTCAGGACATCACTAATCTCCTAGCAGATATGCCAGAATTTTGAAATACAACAGCAAAATAACTTTTATTTTTATTTTGAGCACACAGTTACTGTGTTGAAAAAAAATAAAACATAAGAGAAAATTCTATTTCAGTTCTTCCCATTCTTGACAAATTTGTACTCTGCATTCATCAGTGTAACTTCTTAGTACCTTCCCACCTGAGGCAATTCTAGCAGCTGAGGTGTGCGGAGTTAAGTGCCTTGGAGTGTGGCGTTCAGTTCTGTGTGTTGCTGTCTGCTTTGTTAGGGAACGCCTGGTCACAGCAATACCCCTTGCACTGACAGCAGAAGGGGCAGAAGTATTTCCAGTGGTCATTTGTTCTGCTGGAGGATCATTCCACAGCCCAGAGGATCTCCCAAGGAGGCCCTACACCTCGGTACATGAGCATCCTCCATGACAAAGGGCTGAAGCCAACCCCTGAGCAGGTATGAACACAGGACATCTGGATTGCCTGGTTCTTGTTTTCCTAGTGCTGCCTCCCCTAGCCCAGGAGGTGTTCCCTGTGCCCTCCCAGCACCAACCACAACCTGTTCTCCTCTCCCCCGCCAAGGTTTTGCTTAAAGGGTATGTTTTCATCTGGAGACTTCATCTTATGCTCATCATTCCCATCATCTATAAGGGAGCAGAAAATAATTTCAATTCAAAATCTTCCACATAAATCTGCACTAACTATAGTGAAGCAGTTATCAAAACAAACTTCAGAGGTCGGATTTTCAAGCAAGATTTTGACAGGTACAAAATAAATATCCTACACGTTGCTCTAAAGACTTTTTTAAAAGCCTTAGAACAAAGTTCATTGTGGAAGGGTCAACTGATCCAGGGATTGTGAGGAACAAACTCCAAACTCGCAAGTTATGGAGAGGTATGTTTATTCAGCACTGGGAACACGGGGGATCACCCCACCTAACGTGTTTGTCCGTTTATTGCACGGGTGGGCTTTTTGTACGTTACAGATTATGCATATTAAAATCTAACTAATACATATGTATTCTGCCTATGTGCCGGTCCCCACAAGTCTCTCCACAGGTGGCTGACTCCTTTTCATGGTTGTCTAGCTCAAGATCCAGCATCTGTGGTGAGAGCTTGGTTTGTTCTTTCTTCTCCAGCACCTGTAATCACTAAAATTCATCTAGATAACACATTCTTTAGGCAACACAAATTTATCACAAATATCATGTAGGAACCATGTTCTGGTCTATAGGCTAACAAAATAAGCTCATCACATCCTTAATGCTGCATTGAGTTAAAACTATCAAACAATGCTTCAGCTGGAGGATCACAGTTCCAGTGGGCCCACACCGTTTCACAACCCAGGGACCCACTAAAATACATTTTACAGATACCACCGACTGGACAAAAGAGTGTTCCTGATCTCCCTTCCAACCTGAATTATCCAATGATCCCATGATTGTGTAATGACTTCCATTCTCCCCTAGCAAAAGACAGCCTGTGGTAACATTAACTTCACATGCAACCTGGGACATTTATAGGGGACAAGTCACTAGTGAAGTACAGCTGCCTCTGACTTAGTGACACTGACTCAGAGACAAACAGTACCATCTGGTTCTGTCTTTTTTTGCATGGTTTAAAATACGAGCATCTGGGAAAGCCCATACTTAGTCATCTTTCTCAATTTCTCCTTCCAGGAACTCTACAGAATGCCCATATGCTATCATGTCAAAAATGGCATTGCTGTTAACCACAGAGCATATAAAGAGCAAGGGGAGTGTTCAGAAAGCCTGATGCTGAACATGACCTGCTTTAAGTACCCCAGGTGTCTTCTAGTCTGTGCTATCACTAAATCTAATCTAAAGTGTGGCTCGGTTAAATTACTTAACAACTGAAACACAATGCACTCATCTTTGCAAATACATGGTGCATGAGGAGGGGACATTGCAGGGCGGCTCACTCTCCCCTCAATTCCTTCCTCCCTTCCTCCCTTCCTTCCCTGTCTCTCTCTTCCTTCCTTCCCCTCCCCAAAATGTCACACAGCAGCTTGTGTTTCGGATTTTAGCTTCTCCTGACATAGCATCAACCGTGTGGAGCCAAAGAATCAAGGCTGGTTCAGGCAAGCAGAAGCACTGCTCTCTTTCCTCTGCCAACTGGGCAGGATGCATCTGCAACTGCCTGGCCCCCCCTCTGCTGGTCTGCTCTGGTTCTTGGAGTTACCCCTTGATGCTTTAGAGGTTGCGATCAAATAGAGAGTGGCAAGCACTACCTCTTACCCAGGTATTTGGGAATACCAGCATGTCGACTGTGCCACCAAGCTTGGTGTCATCAGCAAACTTGCTGAGGGTGTATTCTATCCCACTGTCCATGTCTCCAACAAAGATGTTAAATAGAACTGGCTCTTGTGGGACACCACTCATCACCAGCCGCCACTTGGACATTGAACTGTTGACCACAACCCTTTGAGTGCAGCCATCCAGCCAGTTCCTTATCCACTGAGTGGTCCATCTATCAAATCCATGATTTTACAGTTTGGAGACTAGGATGTCATGCAGGACAGTGTCAAATATTTTGCTAAGTCCTGGTAGATGACATCCGTTGCTCTGCTCTTGTCCACCAAGTCTGTGGCAGTATCGTAAAAGGTCACCATATTTGTCAGGCAGGATTTGCCCTTGGTGAAGCCATGTTGGCTGTCTCCAATCACCTCCCTATTTTCCATGTGCCTTAGCAGAGATTCCAGGAGGATCTGCTCCATGATCTTGCCAGGCACAGAGGTGAGACTGACCGGCCTAGAATTCCCTGGGTCATCTATTTTTCCTTTTTTGAATATTGCGGTTATGTTCCCCTTTTTCTAGTCAGCAGGAACTTCATCAGATCACCACAATTTCTCAAATATGGTGGAAAGCGGTATGTTTACCTACATACAGGTAGACAGCTCCATAAAGGTAATCTATTTTTCCTCCCTTTCCTTACACTTCAGCTGTGGTTATATTGCCATTGCTGACACATAATATATAAATTTTAATATTTCCACACTTTGTCCTTCGCAGACTTAAGATAGCTTTTTGTCCCAGAAGGAATCACCAAAGTGAGGAACATGAGAAAGATCAGATTTGTACAACACAAATTTGTCTCAAAACACAACCTATCCTTTTGTGCCATGTAGGCCAGGTAGAATAGTAAAATTAACACTGTATTTGGTGCAACTTTTAATTTATTCTCATTAGGATAAGAAGTTAATATCATATCTGGTGCACTTTTTTCCCTTTTAACTAGCCATTAAGGGTCTTCTGAATCATCATCCTCAAATTATGAATGGTACTTAGACTCCAAAATTACAAAAAAAGTCTTTGAGACTTTAGCTAAATTCAGACTGGAGGTATTTCAGTAAACAAAAACATACTTTCATGCAAGACCCATCTTTTGGTAGCTGCACATTGACCTTGGAACAAAAGCTCGCTTCTTCATCCCATATTTGCATAATTACTTCAAAACTTGTCTGGACAGATGACCTGAGCTGAGGAGAGGGAAACTACATAGAGCCATCCCAGCTCCTTCCAAGGAGGGCAATTATTTCAGGCCCATCAAAGAAAGAAAACAATAGGCACAGCTACAAACTAAGTCAGCATTTAAGCTGCTAAAACACAGAGGTGCTTTTTTAAAAACAAGTTTAATTTTGTCTCTATATAAAATATTCACAATTTTGCCACAGGGTTTACATCTATGAGTTGATACTTCTTGCCATCAAGTCACTGTGTGGAATCTACTTTATTGCCACGTATCATTTGAAAAATAACCTTAATTCTCAGAAAACCAGTCAATTAACACTAAAATTACTCTCCATAATGAGCTAATGATATGCCTTCAGGATCTGCTGGTCCCCATCAAGGAAAACATTTTGAAGGTGCTCCGGCACTTTGTGCTGCAAACATCATCACTCTTGTAGAAAAGCCTTCTGGACTTCATATCAATCAGTACAGAAAGGCCACCAATGATTTGTTCTGCATGTGTGAAATCAATGGCATAAACCAATTATTTTTACTTCACACCTACATTCCAGAGAATTCTCTGACAAGTTTCTCCACCTTTCTCCTCTGGTTTTGTGGTAATAAGATCAAAGGCCCTGTTGAAGTCACATTATCAACACAAATAGTCCTTTTATTTTCAAAACCAATTTATACAGTGCCATATACATCTGCCCAATGTTCTTTCAGTCTTTTTTTGTTCTCTGCAACTACATTTTTCAGTTTTATAGCCTACCTGTTCCTTCTCTTTACAGATGAAGGACTATAAAACCAAACAGATTTTGGAGTGAGACCCAAGAACAATAAAAAACACCACATGAAACAGCTTAATCCACCTCATCCCATCCGTTGTCAAAATTGGTGTTGACTATGTAAACATGTTCCTCTATGAAGATTAAATATAACAAATTCTGATATCACACAGATCCGTGTTTAATGATGCTTACAGCCTCTTGTTTCCTTCCCTTCTTTTGCAGAATTCCCCATCCATCTCCTAGAAATTGAAGGGGCAAAACTTGGTGCAAACTGTGGTTGCTTGCAAGGTTTGGGACTGCTGCTGCTGGACCAGCACACTCTGGGGGCGAGCACAATAGACAGAGCAGATGACAGTCACAGAGGGTTCATTTGAATGCCTTTCCCAGAATCACAGTTCTGACAGAACTTTAGAGTGTATCTTTTGACAAAATTTTAAAGGTGATAGCTATGCCCTCTGTCACATTGGTGAATTGGTCAGAATGCATCAAAGTCAGTAAAACGTGATATAACAGACAAAGGTCCACATGTGCAACTATATTATTCATTGCCTTGGCATATCAGGCTAAAAATCTCAAATTTTTCAGAAGAAAATGTCTCCAGAGAGAAAACATTCTATCAGTGAAGGAGACTAAACTCTTGAGCAAAATACCGCAGGAAGTGTTGACTTTTCAGCCTATTGATGTTCTTGCATAACAACATGATGCCTTTTTGTTTAAGGGCTAAGGTTCCTGGATGTCAGATAACAGTCTGCAATGCACTGGGCTTGGGTTTGGTGATCTCTTGATCCCCTTTTCATCTTTAAGTTCGATGAATATGTGAATATTGTTGCCTTTACACTTTCACAGCTGCTCCCTTTTTTGTTTCAGTCTCTAGCCAAATTGAGAAGGAAACCAACACTTTCTGCCTTGCCTTACTAACAGCAGTTCATGTTTTATTTATACATACCCATTTCCACTCCAACAGCTGAATTATCCAGTAATAAGCAAAAGATTTCTGAGTCCCTTACTCATACTTCTGGGCTGCATACCTTTTCATATTTTTTTGCAAATGCCAAATGCCAATTAATCTCTATGAAGTACGGAGCGAAACCAACAATGTAGAAGTGTATTTTCTGTGTATTTATACAGCATTTTGCTAAACATATTCTTCAGGTTTTTCCTTATATTGGCTTGGGAGGCTTTTCAGCAACATATCATTATCCCAAACTGCATTATTTCTTGTAAATATTGTAGGTATTGTAAGCCAAATGAAAACTGATTTAACAGAAAAGTCCAAAAAAATCCTGAGATCTGTTTGAATGGGTTTACCTTTATGGGGCTCCAATTAAAGACAGCATTTAAAAGGCAGATGATAACAGTTCTCAGTGAGGTTGTGGGAGATTGACAAGAGAAGGGGACAAAAGAATCACAGAATCATAGAATACCACATTGGAAGGCACCCCAAGGATCACCTGGTGAAACCTTTCTTGGCAAAAGCACAGTCTAGACAAGATGGCACAGCACCTTGTCCAGCTGAATATTAAATGCATCCGATGGGAAATCCATTGCTTCCCTGGAGAGATTATTCCAATGGCTGATTGTCCTCATCGTGGAAAAATTTTCCCCTTGTGTCAAATCAGAATCTCTCCAGGAGTAAGAAGGTTCAGCTCAAAAGAAATGTACTCCCAATAAACAATTCAACCAGCCTTAATCAGGATCTGCTGACAAAAGGAGGTATGGGACTGGAATAAGCTCAAACTAGTCCTGAGCTTGGAGCTTCCATCCTGACACTGAGCAATCCTGACAAGGGCAAGATCTAGTGGAGCTGCTGCTGCAGGAGCAGGGAGGAAAAACAGTGCAACATTCCTGAAAGCGTGCACAATGGGATGTGTGACAGAGGAGCACATCAGAAGTCTATTTGGTGAAAACAGGGAAAGAAAAGATCAGAGCAGAAAGAAAATCCAGCATCACAGGAGAAAAGCTGTATAGATCTTGTTGGAGATAATTGCTTAGGGCCATAGGCCCATCTCCAGTATTTTCCACAGCTGAGTCAGGAAAATAATTCTCAATAGTGATAAGCAAAGTCCAAAAAAAGAGCCAAGCTGAACAGAAAAGATGTCTCCATGGTGGAGCAAAGAAAGGTGAGGTTTTGCCAAAACAAGTTTGCTGACATGCCCTGCCCTAAAACAGCCTGTGTTCTTGCTATGTAAGTATTAAGCCCTAAAAATAAGATTTAATTCATGTTTCGGCTTTGCATCAGATCTGAAACAGAAGGGAGATGGAGAAAACAGAAGAACGCAAGGCCTTCTGGAGAGCACATAGCACAGATGGAGAACACCATACTAGTCACACCATCAGGCACCTGTTTCCAAGCCTAACCGTCACTTTCAACAGTAACTGCGCCTCTTGGGTACCCTGTTTCTTCCTCCACCATTTCTTTGTCCTCTATTTGTTTTCTGGGCAGGAATTACTGCTTGACAGGAACTTAATGCAAAAGGGGTCACAATGTGTAATGGGAGTCACCTATCTAGAGACTAAGCTGAAAATTCTGCAGTTCTGAAGCCTCCCTATCCTAAACAGTTATGGTAGAACATAAAAGCGTTTGTTTCTTGCCAGAAGCAGCCTCATGGAAAGCCAGCCTTTGAGAACCCAGGGATTGCATTTACACAGCTATTACTCATAGCTAACTGCAAAATAAATGAAAATTTAACTCACCCCCAGGTAATAAATTTACCTTTCTCAAAATTAATAGTTTAGGAGGCCATAAATATTTATGAAAAAGGGGAAGGAAATTAGAAAAAAAGTCAGGTAAAACTCATAATTTGTTCCTTGGGAATATTGGAAAATAGGTACTAGAGCTGACTGACTATGAAGTTTAGTCTTTTCTATCTTTAGATATTATCTTGCAGTTTGAGCCTTTTCTCCATGTTTCCCCAGAACAGAAAGCCCCAGAAATGAGAAATACCAAAGTCTAGAAAATTTTTCAGTCTTCCGACATTTGGTCAGTACTCCAGGACCTGGCCTGTCCTTTATTATACTACATGAGAACTTTTTTGGTTTAAAATG
Organism: Pedionomus torquatus; assembly: GCA_013398155.1. Taxonomy (NCBI): domain Eukaryota; kingdom Metazoa; phylum Chordata; class Aves; order Charadriiformes; family Pedionomidae; genus Pedionomus; species Pedionomus torquatus. The sequence goes on from VZRU01020708.1 coordinate 127,892, forward strand.
CTTTGAAGCACACAATAGCTAAAGAAAGCACCTACTTGTTCATGTACCCGTAGCTCAAAATACTTGGATATCTTCTTCCATTACCTCCGCTTGCTGCAATAAAACAAGAATTAAAGTTCTGAGACCCCTAGCTGGGATTATAAAAAGCAAAGTTCTGGGTAATTGCCCCTCTAGGTTTGATCTTTTGACAGGAATACATTCTACTATTGTTCTTGAAGTGTCGTCCTTGTGTAGCAAAGAAAAAGGGAAAAAAGAAATAAAAAGAAACAGGGAAAAAAAAAAAAAAAAAAAGGAAAAGAAACCTGGAAAAAAGGTACCAGTTATTCTCACCTGCTTAATTGTCATGGTGAGCCCAACACCTCACCTTCAGTGCTAGTAAAAGCTTTTTTACTTTCTGTTTGATTTCACAATTCCACAATGGCTTTGTATCTCTGTCTTTTGATTCATACTTTTTTATGTAACGTTGTTAGTTCTTTTGCCTTACCACTTCAGCTAACTCTAAAACAACATCAAGGGGGAGAGGTGACATACGCAGTCCCAAACAAACAAAAGAAAACCAACAACTCATAACCAACTATTCCTCTTACAAATAGTGAGAGATGTGACATTAAAGACTAAAACATGGCAGCTCAACAACCACTGCAAAATCAGAAGCACACAGTTTGAAGGGAAAGTCTCCAGGCAAGCCAGAGTGCTGTTTGCTGCCACGGGGCACCTCCCCCCATTGCAGGACAAACTACACATTTCCTCTTCTATCTAAGCCCCACAAGAAATAAACTGCACAAAGAACACATTGTTTATAAATCAACAAATTTTGCTGGCATTTCTTTTTGAGGGATCGTTTCTCTTTGAGTTGAACAAGTGACTATGGCAGGAAAAATGTGATGCCAGCCTGGCCTCCAGTAGTCCCAAGATTCATAGCCCCGTTCTATATCAAAAACTACATGCATTCTAATTCAGGATATTGAGAGGGGTCATCCTTCTATATTCTAATTAAGAAATGCAGTACTATGATTTAACAAAGGAAAAAAGTTCCATACTATGAATAAAATACCTCCAATGTGGAAGTCCAGGACCATAATTAATGTTTGACAAGCTTCTTACAAACTGTAGCATCACTCCAAAAATAAGAAAAATGCCAACATTTACAGAACAAAATCATAGATGCTATAAATAGCAACTGGTGTTGCATGTGATAGTACAAGGCGAGGCACATTACAGGAATAAAATGTAACATGGCAGAAATGCATTTGTAAAGAGAAGAGATAATCAGGCAAGCTGGCTGAAAATGATGGAAACAGAAGCTGTGTGCTGAATAGAGAGCTAAGCACATCTCAGGAAGAACAAGAGCCTCTTTGATGCTGATTTTTGAAAATGAAGCAAGATCCAGCAAAACTATGTAATCTGAGGCTGGGAAAAAAAAAAAAAAAAAAAAAAAAAAAGGTGGGAAAGATGTGAGTCCAAAAGCAGCTTGTGTGTGAAGGCCTTAGGAATGACCTGGGGCCACTGCTTGTTGCTGTGGGATTTTCTCAATAACTCATCAGGTCTTGCAAAGTACTGTCTCCGTGGGCTGTCCCCATGCACTTGGACTACATCCAGAAAGGCTTTCCAGCTTCCTCTCTGGATCTTCATCTCAGCTTTCTCAGCTGCATTTCTCATGCTGAGATATGGCCCGTGCTGTTCCTGTTCTCCTCCTGCCTCCCCAGTCCAAACAGTGTTTTTCCCAGAAAGAGGCACGGCCCACACCAACCAGATCTTTGACCTGGGTGTCTGGAGAATAAAACCCCAGGTCACATACAGATATTTGAGATACAGCCCGAGTGCCCCAGCAGACAACCATGTGGGTTTACCTGAGGGAGAACAATGAGGCAAGGCTTTCCTTGAGTTGCCTGTGCTGCAGTCACAAGAACACTGATATTTTAAGATTTTATCAAGGGTGCACTTGAGAGGCTTCTTCTAAAGCCTTAGGAGAGCTCCAGGCTTTCTAAACCAAACTTTCTATTAATGTTTCAAGTTATTTCAGGGCATGCCAAGACATCATCTTTTCTGTCCAGCGCCTTGAGCAACTTTGTAGGACTTGGCAGGACATTTAGTGCCTGTGTTATAGGCAAAAATAGCTTAAATTGTAAATGCTAAAAGGCAGCAGAAATTTGGTGTATATGTGTGTTAGGGGGTGAACGTCCAAAATGGAGCTTTTGAAGTCTGAAGTAGAAGGCTGCTACTTGCTTGCTGCAACAGGCGTGGGCTGACTGTAAATTTTGGTAACACTTGGACTAAACAAAAGTGGTGAATCCTGACTCCTCCAATTAATAAAGAAACCTGGGGTTAATCATGCATTGTGCTTTTGCACATAGATTACTCAGATGGGGAACAATAGGGAGCAGTAGTGGAAAAGATGGCTTCCAAAAAATAAGTGGTCTTGGAAAGAAAGACAATCAGGGAAGTTGTGGATGCCCCATCACTAGAAGTCTTCAAGGTCAGGTCGGATGAGGTTTTGAGCAACCTGATCTAGTTAAAGATGTCCCTGATGATCTAGATGATCTTTAAAGGTCCCTTCAACACAAACCATTCTATGACTCAATTATTTTGTTTAGAAGAATATGAAGGTCCTGGCAGGAGGAAGGATCCTGGAAGTGGGGGAGATCCCACAGATAGGGAAGATTCATAGAGACAAACGCTGGGAGATGCCCAGCCACCTCAGCCAGTTATGCCCAGGACTGGTAACTGTAGCACCGACCAACAGAACTGTGTGCCCGACCTCCCTGCTGGAAAGGAAAGTCAGGATCTGGTGAACGTAGTGCTAGGAAGGAGCAAGAGCAAGAGAAGGAATGTGTGAGATGATGACTGAGGAGAGTAGGGATCTCAGCTCAGTGACAAATAAAAGCCTGTATCCAAATTCAGTACAAGTCAAAACTTACAGTCATTACACTTACAGGCAGCAGGCATATGGTTTTGTGTTTGGTTGGGTCTATCAGGCCAACAGGAATCTCAGAAGGGATTTTCTGTGCCTGTAACCACTATACCCATATTTGAAAGCACACAGGTCCCCTGGCTGGCTACGGGCTGTCATCCCACTGTTGGACATGGTCTTTGAGACATCATTGTTAGTGCAATCTTTGGCACCACCGTAAACAGAAATGGTACATGCAGCTCAGGAAGCCTTCCAAGGAATTGTCCTGCTTCCCATCTAAAGTAACAACCCCAGCAATTGAACATACCTCATTTTATTTCTTAGGTGACTCCCTGAATGCAGGCACATGTTCTTTTCAGCATCACTGCCAACTGAGTCCTTAAATTCCCTCCAATTCTCAACTTCTGAAATCAGCTGTGCCAACTGAGTTCAGCAAAACAAGCATGGATTTGAGATTTTGGAATAAATTTAATTTAGATATGAGTTTATGATATAGAGGTGTTTTGAATGAACAAAGCAGAGCGTAAATAACAGCTCACAGCATGATGACAAGCAGCATGACTTAGTCAAAAACTGAGAGCCAGGGATAGAGAGAGCCTTGCACTCTGAGCCAGAAAAGATCACCAGATGCAAGGCATAACAGTGACTTGCAAGAAAATTTCTTAGAAAGGAAAAGAACAGGTGATATTAATAAATATATACAAAATATATTTATTTATATAGAAAAAAATATGAACCTTTCACTCAAGCTGACATGAGTTCAGCAATTATAATAACAACATAGAACTTTAAATGGCAGAGAATTCAAGCTAAAATTCAGCCAAGTAAGGAATCCCTAAGTGAGCAGTAGGGCAAAGCATTAGGATGGGAAAGAAAAATTAGGCAGAAAATTATCCATGGACTCATCAGCCTGAGGGGGGAGAGCACTGATGCCACAACCCTGCAGAGGGAGCGTATGCACCAAAGGTTCTGACAGAAACTTGACACACAAAGAGCTGTTAATAGAGAGGGGAAAGCAAGGAGATGAATCTCATCTAACTCCCCACACAAAAGTTTTGAAAAGTCCAGTCAAGTTTACAGAGATTAAACTAAAGAAGCACCTGTGTTGTAAAATCTAGCACATATACAGGAAAACTCCCATACTAGGGACTCTTTCAAGGGTGGCTTGTAAGGCCAATGAGGTGAACGAGGCCAAGTTCTCACTTGACAGCCTTACTGCCTGTGCACATCACATTCATATGATCATATTCAGTCATGTCAGTGATAATAAGTTTGCTGAGCCCCAGGCTGACACCCTCCAGAGCCTGCCCAGCTGCAGGAACAGATCCTCTCCATCCCTTGTGTACCAGGAGAATAGCTTAAATACTTGCCATCAACATGAACCCATCAACAGCAATAGTGTCACAAGCTTTGAATATGATGGTGTAGCACCAGTGATGCTGAGGGACCAACTAATCCTCACAACGATTTTACTAACCCTGATGATTATGAAAAACAGAGCTCTGGGCTTGGTTTCTCAGGACTCTTTGGCTTCTCAGAGTTGGCAGTTGAAAAGAACAAAAAACCCTGTTGTGTTCTGCAAAGCAATTATATTAGATATCAAAATGGTGAGGGGGAAAAAAATCAATAAAATCTGAACTTTCCAATGGCATTTTTATGTCAACATTTAGAGAAATCACTGGGTTCAAGTTACGATCAGCAGCAGAAGAGAAGGCAAGATGGAGTGGTGAACCATCACTAGCATTTCAGAGTTATATACTTGCTGCTGTAAGGAGCATGACATTCGGGAATATTCAGGTCCAGACTACATGTCCATAACTTGGACATAGAGGTCCATACCTGACCTGGGTGTCTAAGCTCCTGCAACAGTCATTGAAACCTAAATAGCAAGCCAGCACACTTGACATGCATCAAAATGGATCAAGACCGAGCCTCAAGGCAGGTGTTTAATGTCATTTGTGACAGCAGTGTTTCTGGGATGTCTGCATGCAGATGCACAGATACCAGCAACGGTATGACCTATGAGAAACCTGTGCTTTTATGAGTGACACCTGAAGAAAGCACAAGGTACTATGTTGTCCCACCGTGCTGGCCCCGTGCCGCCCCATGGGGGCTGGTCAGGTGAATGACTCCAAGCTCCATTACCTGCGCCATCCAGGGGCACTGTCCAGCTGCCAAGCACAGATATGCACTGTCCTTCAACACGCCCCAGTACACCTTGCCTTGTCTTCTCCTGCTGATCAAGAAGGGCTCAGATCTCTCGTCATATCTACAAACCACAGACGGATGTCCAGATGCTGTCATGCATCTCAAATGATGCCAATACAGACATTTATCCAACTTAACTCGAGCCCTAGATTCTTTCTAAAAGTTCATACTGATATTTTCTAAGACCATGACTCAGGTACCAAACCACAGCTGTCTACTGCTGTTTGAAATGCCCTTTGGTAACTAAGACATCCATAATTACAGAATAGGTCAATATGATGCAGCATCTACAGGAGGCCCAAGTCTTTCTTGGACAACAGCAAGTGAATGCCATGCAAGAGATACCCCACAGTGACTAAAATGACAAGATGTGCTTATGTGTGGGCAGCACATCCTACACCTGAATATTCACATGGATATTTCTTAGGCCCCATTCAACAACCGTTCACTGCTTTGTCTCAAGCCCATGGTGAGGTCAGGGACTCGAACCAGAGAGGGGTGAAAATCACTAAATGGCCTTACTCGTTTCTGGTGGTGGCTTCATTCACGTGCAACCACATCTCTCACAAAGGCTTTCCATATCCTGGAAATTAATTTCACTCCCCCATACTACAGTTTATAAGTATTCATTTTCAGCCTAACAAATAATGAGTTTTTCAAAAAGGGAAGCAGCATTTTTGCATTCATTTTGTGTTTCACGCTTGTGTAACAGCAGTTTTGTCTCTCGGACATCTAAGATACACCAAGTAATCTAAAATGTGAATGTTGGCTTTAATGTGCACTTCTGTCAAATGTTTTAGAAATTACTTCTCCATATATTAGAGGAGACTAATGGAATTTAGTGTTCCCAATAACTAGTCACCTAGGGCCTTTCTTTGAAGGAAATAAACAAACTTGAAGTACTCATAAAAATCAGGAACTGAAAAACTCAGGTTAAAAGGACTTGCACTTTCAGAAGGTCAGCTTGTAAAAGTGTACCTCCCTAACAGCTAGACCCAAGAGGGAATTTGGCCACGCGTGTGCTTGTCTTTTAGGGAGATAAGGATTCAAATTTTTCTTGACTTCTAGGAAACTAAAATCCATCTTTCCAGTCCAACAGCTCCAGGCTCTCTGCTGGTGTTAGAGGACCCTCAGACCATTCTAGGTTTCTTATTTATAAAATTGTTTTTCTGACGGATCGCTCTCAAGGACATCTTTATAATACTTCTGCCTAAACTGTACTCCTGCAGGCCACTCTCTAACAGGTTGGGTGTTTCTGATTGCCTTACTGAGCACACTTTCAAAGGGCCTTGGTGAGAACAGCTTGCACTGCCACTTCTATGACTTTTCAACTCATAATTTAAAATTTAGAAAGTACAGAACATTAATATCAATTTCTTCCATACTATTATCCAACACTCCATACTTAAAGTTAAGGCCAAGTCCATACCAAGTACGTAATTTTTAAAAGTCTCCTTTTCATTGCAGTTTTCTACGTGGGAACTGGAATTTCAGTGGGAACTCCTGGCTGCTTTCGTACATTTAGAAATAAACTCGTCTACTAAACAGATGCAGAAGACTAAGTGTGCGCTCATGAAAAACCTTGGAGTGGAGCTGGGATTTTCCAGGAGCATCTGTGTGATTTTGAAATGAGATTTATAATCAACAAAAAGTCAGCACTTTAGCTTGTTTGACAGTCTCAAGTCACTCACTCACCGTTCCTTGGATAACTTCAATGGTAAACTCTGCACTGGGACAGCTATTTCTTCTAGTGATGTAGTAGTGGTGACAGGCGGGATAACACTGAGTCAGCAGGATAATGTTATTGTAGTATTTATTGATACAGAAGATCTAAGTTACAGAACATTAGGCAAACCCACCCTCTTACTTGCCCAATATTTGAGAATGAACAGTTACAGACAAGAAAATGATCCAGTAACTTATAGTGCAGCTAATGATTAAGTTATATTAGAACTGTTAACAATATTATATTGTAAAATATAAGTGCATGTAAAGTATATAAATACAACAGCTTTTTGTTCCTTGTCAAGAACATAAGCCAATCACACACATTTTTCAGTTTAATTTAGCTTGTACTAAAGTATATTTCCATCTTAAATATGTATTAATGTAAACCATACCTATTAAATCTCTGTTTCACTCCCTGCATCTTAACTTGCAATTTATATTACAGTACTTTAAAAGCTGAATGGACAATTCTTATTATTAAGAAGAGGTTTCTGTCAGAATTTCCTATCTTTTAAATCTTTGGCAATGTTTCACAGGAACACTCTTATTATGCAGACTTAGTAGTTTTTCACTACATGACATTTTAGTCTCATCCAAAGCAAGATACTCTGACTCCTGACTCTTTCTATTTGAAAGAGCAGGCCCCACAAATGTACTGTATGAGTGTTAAAATGACAAAAATCCTACACTGTAGGAGAAAAGCAACATTGTGCAAAATACACTAATAAACATTTTAAAGATTCAAAAGATACAACATCGTTAGACATGGCAACACGGGCTCACTCCACAGACACACTACCTGCTCAGTCAGTGGGCGTACATCAGTCTGAAAACCTGTTCCTCGACGGGCTGTTCCTCCAGCAGACATAGCAGTAAGAGGTGTAAGGGTTTGTATTTGGGCCAGGTTACCCAAAGTCTGATGGCTGAGATAAGATTCCTCAAACTTACCAAGTTTCTAAACAAGCTGCCTGACTTTCAAAGAGGCACACTATGTTAACCTGAGTACCAAGGCCACCTATTTAGGTTCTTGGAACCCAGCTGAGCAAATCTTCATCGACAGTACCATGTCAGTACTCACTTGCACCAGCCAAAAATCCCCACCAAACTCTGACCTGGTCAAGTCCTGCTGCAGCCCGGCAGAAGGATCTTCTTAGATGCTCATTCAAGACACAATGGAAGTGGAACAGATGATATGAATGGACTTGACAGTCCTTTATTCTCCGAACACACAGGGGGAGAAAGATGCAAAACTAACAGGAAAAACAATTTCCATTACAATCCTATCTGTCCTACTAAAAATGTTCCACGTAGAAATATTTAATGTCAAGTAAAATATGGTGCACAGAACCATATCCTATCAGTGTGTAGTGTATGGTTTAGGTAAACAACAGACTCGCCATGGAACAAATGGAAACACTCAGATTCAACGTCTTTTAAAACAGCTTAAAGACTAAAAAATCTTTAAGACAAAAAGTCAAAGTTACCTTTTGCCTCTGCAAAAACTACCTGTGTTTGCTCCACTGTAGCGCTTTCATACCAAAGTTTAATTCTATATCATACCCACAGAGATTCATCCCTTTAAACCTGCCAAGTATTTAACTTTGTCCACGCAAAAATGAAATCAAGAGCATTGCTCAGAACTACTGCTTGAACAAACACATGCAGTTTGAACTACATCCTGTAACAAATCCCTATCAGAAATGCCCTCGTCAACACAGAGATGAAAGTGCTCAAATACAGTCACTACATGGTAGATGACTGAGGAAATATTCTGAAGAGAAAATATAAATATAGATATCTCTAGCGGTATATTACTCTAGCGCTGTAATGCCAAATGGTAAATTACCAAATGGTAGATTTCTGAGAAATATACCAAAGGCAAGCAAATATTACATATATTTCTATCTTAATTGGTATGAATATAGTAGAGAGGTTTTGGCATAACATTTTTCTTGGGGAAATGTCATAATTAAAAATATTCCTCAGAAAAAAAGAGTTTCTTTATAACAGGAATGAGTATGATAAATACAGTTCTAGTATTGTACAAAATATAGAGTGTTTTTAGAAAACAAGATTAAAAATGTACTTTTAGCATTTGGAGTCATCTATGAAATATGAGCCAGAAAGTCAAATATTAATCTCAAAAGTCAGGATTTCACCTGGGGACTCAACACACATGCCTGATGAACAAAGTTCATTTCTATCCAATTACCAATTTATCAACTTGTTCTTTTTTGATTCTAGAATGGACAGAAGAAGGAAAAGTCAGTAAAGGACGTGTTAGATCTCTATTTAAGGCAGAATATAAGAATGAAAAAATAATTATTATATGTTCCAATAGAAATATAGATAGGCAGTCTACAGACTTCTAGCAATATGTTAAAAAAATACCGTATTTCATACATTTGTATCGCTGAAATCAGTGATAAAGAAATGGTGTAAAAAATGGGTCAGGACAGCAGTTACCAAATGTACAAAAATAAACTACTTATAATTTGTGTTGTTGAATGTTTTTGCTTCATTAAAGAAAGTAATATTGCTCTGATAAACAACATGTTGTTACTTTGGATTAAAAATTCCAAAAGGGATATACAGTTACTTTCTAAAAACAGATCATGCCTTCACATATATACGCTAGGTCTCATGTAAGCTGCACCTCCCTACAAAGTACCAGTAGTTGAAAGCAAGTCCTGAAACAATCCCCATCTTCAGACACCCTGCAGGCAGGTGGTGTGCTCGAGGGAGAAGGAGCTTCAAAGCAGCTCACAGTGCTGTGGAATCATAAATCCTTACACAAATAAGCCACAGCTTATACGCTTGAAAGTATGGCACAAGCTCCACTCTAGATAGGAAAGGATGAGACAGTACTTTCACATACAGAAAATAACATCATGAATCTTTAAGCTGCTCTGGACAGTTGGAGCTCCATGGCTCTACTGAGCATCACAGTTGGCACTTCCCTAGAGCAGGGGTCTGGTCATGCTGAACAGCTCATGGTACAGGAATATATAGTAACAGATCATGTAAGATGGCAAGAACACTCCTAGCTGGCTATCTTTTGGTCTAGCAAAAGATCCAGCTTTCACCTCTAAACCTCACAGTCTTGTCCATTCTTCAGCCTAAATATTAAGACAGTTGGCATGCAATAAAAATGCCTTTATGCTTACTGTCACGTAACCAGTCACCAGCAATGTCAGCTATATTAACCAGGGAGGGCTTAATCCTTCTAATTGCTTAACCCTGCCCCTGCTGCCCCCACCCATCTCGGACCCAATGTGAAAAGACCAAAGAAGAGCCGCAGTCATTCTGCACAGTGCACTCTAATTCCAGACTCAGCAGCTCCCAGGAACCAGAGCCAGGCATCTGCAACTACCCAAAACCTTCTCCACAGCAAACATCCATTAGAAGTCCCCAGAACAGAAATGAGAAAAACAGCTGCTCTTTTCTAAAACTACAGTGCCTCTGGTTCACCAGGGGGCAATTCACCCTGTCAGACAGCCAATAGAAGGTCCATGTATCACTGAGCTCCTACTCAAGCCCTTACAACAGAGCTGGTGGAAAAACAGGAGTGCTTATACTTGGTGCCTAGATATTACAAATGGATTGACTCCCACCTTTTCTGAGGAGGAAGGCATCTTGACTTCCTTATAAAAACTCTTTTTCTTGCAAATAGTCTTAAAATCATATTTGCTTCCTATGTTCATTCATATGTTTTAAATCCTGACATCAATTCAGCTGATGAGCAGAAGTTGAGAGCAAAAAAAAAAATAAAAAGGAGTTAATTCATGTAGATGGGAAGGAATGAAGGAAAGAATGGAGTGAGAAAGGGCTTCATGCTATTTTTCAAAAATTCATGTGGAAATGGAATTTGTCCCACACATAGGTCTGCCATCCATCTAGCATTTCTTGTTAAGGAACAAAGTAGTTCAAAGTTCCTGGGTATTACTTTAAACCAACCACCAAGTCTGTAGCATTTAAATCCACAGGGATGCTCTCTGTCGCGTTAGTTAGAACTGTGGATGCAGGATAAATGATTTCTTCAACCGTCACATAGGTGCCTGTTAAAAACCCAACAACTCCAATAACAGCTATGAAAACGTCTTTAAATATAGTCCACAAACTCAAGTTTTCCTTGTAAAAAGTGAGGATTTCAACCAGAGGTGGCAGAATCAGTGCCAGAGTGCTGCTGCTGACGGCCCCGACGAAAGAGATGACCAGGTCTAGGCGAGGGATCAGAACTGCTACAGCACCTACAACACAAGAAGAGCAATAGTGGCTTCAGATTCAATGTTCTCATGAAAAACAAAGGTGTGAGAAATGCATAAACCTAGCGGTTCATCCTTTTTAAAAAGTTTTACTATTTGCTATTTTTCAAGTGCAGGTGGGGTACAATACATAGATTAGTACATGCATTTGTAAGATATACCTTCATGCTTCTGTCACATCTCAGGGGGACAAGAAAACAACAAGGAAGAAAGGGAATGGGGAAAACTGGTGTAAAAGCTACCAGCAAATCAAAATTACCACGTAACACATTTTGGTTCTTCCATGTCACCCTTCTTAACTCTGATGCCATAATAAAAGTGTATTTGGCTCAATTCCTCCACCAACCACGTATTATTTAACAAGATTATGTCTATGGCAATAAACAAATGGAACAAGCAGGAAGGAAATCCTCACACAACATGTGAGGATGAAAACCAGAGGGTGCCTAGCACCTTCATAATTTCTCAAGATGAGCTTTCTATTTGCAGAGCATCTTTGCTCTGGGCCAAATGCCACCAGTTCCCTCACATTTTGACAGCTTCTGAGTCTGAAAGGCAAAATACTCAAATTCTGCCAGGGCTGATGCTCTCCATTGCGACCATCTAACTTGGGGAAAACTGCACTGGCAAATACCCTCAAAAGTCACTTGCAGAATACAAGTTACCTGCTGCTTCAAGGTAACCATTTATTACATATTTTAATAGAACCCCTAATTACAGAGATCTCACATAAAAAAAGAGGCAAGATGGTAGGAGCGCATAGAGGGATAAAGGATTATCCAGCCCATCCTATCTGAAAGAAGCTCATCATGCAGAAATCTGCCAAAAAATATCAATTAATTTGGTCTTGCTTATTATGGGTATAGTTTATCAATCCTTTGAGAGTCTACCCAAGATATGAGAGGCCCCACGTGGCCAAAGGAAGCTTGGGCATAGTTAGAGGTGTCCTTCAGGAAACCTTAGAAATACCCTGATACTCAAAAATAGATAAGCCCAGTTTCTCTTATCCCATTGTTACAACAGACCTTATATGTCATGAATATGACCTATAAAAACTGGAAATGTCACAAATTAACACATTACCTAGGACATAGCCAAAGGAATTGTGCCAAAGATAATAACAGTCACAACGTACCCACCTTGAGACTTCCACAGCAACACACTATTCGTAAGCAACTGAAAAGTGCAACTGAAGTACATTTGCAATGACTGGTAAAACTCACAGCTAGTGACTACGTTGAATGTTTTCTTCTGAAGGAAAGGAGAGGGCTGCACGTTCATTATCTTGCTAGTTTAATAGACATAGCAGGTGTATTCATTAAATATTGATTTTTTCAACTTCTGGAACAGAACACTTTCAATTCTACATGTGTCCAGAATTTAGAAGGTACTCATTAATTTATAGCTCATAGTTTTATTTGAAACATTCTGCTTTGTTACAAATAATGCAATACCTTTTTGATTGAAAAAAAAAAAAAAAAGAAAACTACTGTTTATAATTGCTTCAGGTTGCAGAAAAGCAAAAAGCTGTGATCTCATAAAAAAATAAAATCTGTCATACAAATTTGTATGAATCTGGACATGGCTGTTGGGTGAAAATAAGAAATGTGTTTCAATGTGTTTCCAGGTTTTAATTAGTGTCTTATCCTCTAACAATCCAAGAGAAATACAACTCATGTTTATTATATACAAAAAATGTCCTCAAGAGTTAAGAAAAGGGTCTAGTTTCCAGGAGAAATAAGCACGGAGCATTCCTACAGGCCCTACAGGAAGCATTCCTACGAAGTCCAATTTTCCCAGTCATGCATAGGTTTTAAAGTATGGAGTCAAGACGAAATTATGAACCTTTATCAACAGTCATGCAAAATTTATAGTTTAGAAACTCTGGGAATCCCAACTGGAAAAAAAAAAAACCCAAAACATCAATATCACTATCAATATAAGACATATTTATTGGCCAACAGTAAAATTGTCCTCAGGCTCAACTAAAAGAGGATGAGCCATGTGAACCAAACTTCTCCCAGACATCACAAGAAATTGCAACATTAATTCTACCTCAAACTCTACAGCTTAATCTTAAAACCTAGTAATGATGGATTCTCCAGGTCACTTGCATCAGTTGGGGCTTTTTTGGGGGAGGAAAACTGTAGTAGAATGGTTCTATATTCTTAACGGATATATCATCCCAGTGGAACGATACCCCTACTTTTACTCCGTTTATGCTGTAGTGCTGCTTCTTTCAAAACTTTCCCTGTTACAGAATCAGCACACAATGAGCCAGACTTGCCTGCTTCAGTGAAATTGCTGGGGGAAGAGTAAAAAAAAAGTTTTGACATTTTTAATATTACCCAACCTAAGTGCATTATAACTGCAAATGAATTCAAAGATGTGACTAACATATTCCAATACCTCCTCTAGAAATCAAATATTGAGCTACTTCATTTCTATCACAAAGTAATGCACATGCCATGCTAAATCCTTGACCAAGATGGGCACTGCTGTAATTAGGATCTAAGGATCCAAGTAAAGACTGAATTATAATTTTGGTCCTGTTTTCATACATAGACCAAAAGCAAAACACATCACAACTTCATCAGGAGGTTTTAATGATACAGCTCACTTAAAAAGACTTTTTTCCATGTTTCTAGTAGAACTTAATTTATTTAAGACAGAAATCAATTTTGAAATTAAAAGGCTAATAATACTCAAAATTTTTACTAAATTTTCTGTTAGCCCAATAACAAAGCTGTTTAATATTTCTTTACTAAAATCATTATAAGAAATTACTTTCAAGATAGTACCAGATTTTAGATTTTACTTAAGTATTCAACCATAATTCTGACAAAAAAACAGGTCAGCGGTATTTATACATGTGCATCTGAAGAAAAGAAGTAATGTTACCACATCAGTAGTATAGCCCAAACAAATTGTCCCAACGGCAGATTTTATAAATATACATGGTCAGAAAGACTTAGGGCTTCTTAAACATGAGAAATATTGGATAGTACTAGGGAGTGGTAACTTCACACAGTTGAAGAGCAAAATAATCGTCTCAAATACTATACAAACAGTGTTCCTCAAAGGCAGTGAGATCTTTGAGACATCAAAAGACTGTAAGATACATACAGAAGATAATTTCTTTAAAAATTTAGATTCAGTCTTCACCAAAAATAACTTTCTTAACCTAATTTCTTTAAAAGCATGCTTTTAAGTACCAGCTCAATCTCCAAACCAAAAGGAAACAGAAAAAAGGAACAAAGCAGAAGATAAACTGCAGTTACGCTACCAGGCAACAAATTCTACTTTCACACTGGAAAAGAAAAAGCAATTCAGCTTTCAGGCAGGACAGCCACACACATCATATGGATTGGCTTTATTCCCTTTGGAAGGAAAAACTCATTCAGCATTACCTTCCTACAACATGCAGTAAACAGAGACAGAAAGAATTCACATCACTTGCCATCACATTACAACTCCCTGTTTATAACTACTTTCTCCTGTGTGAGTAGGACAGACTAGACTCGTACAGGAGAAGATAGAGGTTTAAATATCCTTACCCTTCACAGTAAGAGGTAATCAAGGACACTGTCCTGACACACACCTAATAACCTGGTCAGGGAATGGGCAGATCCATCCCTTTCCCAGAGCACTCCACATCAGCTTCTCAAACATCATAGAATCATAGAATGGTTAGAATCGCAAGGGACCTTAAAGATCATTGAGTTCCAATGTGCAAGTAAACTCATTTTTTACAGCACTTTTGCATCACAGATTTCAAAGCTGTTTACGAAAAGTTTTAAATTTATAATCTTTTCATTCCTTGCACGGAAAGATGCATGAAGAGTGACATCAGACCAAACAGTGATTTAACGGAGGCACTGAGTCCAGCTTTCTTACCAGACTACCTAAAATGAATATCCATAAAACCATCAGGCACAGGCACCTGGCACAGCACACGCTGGATTACATGCAAATATATTTCCTGTTTAATTAAGTACAGTGCACGGGCTCAAAAATCACATCTGGTTAGACTGTTATATTCAAAATATTGTATTTATTCATCTTTATTTGATCTTTGATGCCGATACTTTATCATACAAATCTTTTTAGACATCTCCAAGTGAAATAATATCAACAACTGCTGTATGCAGCTAGATTCAACCAATTAATGTAAAGCATGCAGCAAAACTCATTAATATAGAGTTGTAAATGGATGATCCTACACCATTACAGTACCGACATGGTTCCCATAGCCAATCACTCCCCTTCAGACATCTCATTCTATGGAGCCACCAGAAATGAGCCTGCAATTAGACTTCTGCCCCCTTTGTCTCAGTCTCTTAAAATGAACTGTGACTGAGACAACCAAAGGGCTCCCAAGAGCGGACACAAAAATTGACATTTGCTCATCCAAAGACCAGACTATTTTTGCTGCAGGGAGCAGAGGTGAAGGAAAGAGCCCGGAGCAGGAGCTGAGCCTTGAAGAGCCAACCATGCTGCTTCCCATGCGGCTGGAAAGTCTTATTCCCCTTCACACATTGTCATTGCCCCAAACTCCCCAAGCTTCCTCCTAGATGCACTACTGTGCTACAAGAGAAGCAGCAGTGATCCATGGCAACTTTGCCAAACCCTTCCAAAAGAAACACCTAGGCAACAAGAAATTAAAATCATTTAATGTAACAGTTTGTCTTGCACTTGCTCTTGAAAATAAAAATTTTATCATATATCTTTTGATTACTGGAGAAGAAAAGGCTCCAGGGAGACCTTCTAGCAGCCTTCCAGTAGCTGAAGGGAGCCTACAGGAGAGGGACTCTTTGTCAGGAAGTGTAGTGATAGGACAAGGGGTAATGGTTTTAAACTAGAAGAAGGGAGATTTAGATTGGATATTAGGAAGAAATTCTTTGCTGTGAAGGTGGTGAGGCACTGGAACGGGTTGCTCAGAGAAGCTGTGGATGCCCCATCCCTGGGAGTGTTCAAGGCCAGGCTGGATGGGGCTTTGAGCAACCTGGTCTAGTGGGAGGTGTCCCTGCCCATGGCAGGGGGCTTGGAACTCAATGATCTTCAAGGTCCCTTCCAACTCTAACCATTCTATGATTCTACTACATGAAGTGAGCAAAAAAATAATGTGATTAAATTGAACATACTCAGCTTTTACCTTAAAGCTACCATATTTTGTTCCATAAATACTAAACATGTATATGTAAAGGAGAAACATTGCCAAAGACACCTTTAAGAGTAATTAAAATTAGTTATTTTTACCTATCATGCTTCTCGTTCTATTTTATCATCAAATTTTACACTTCTTTTTTCAGACATGATTAAAGGAACAGATGATTAAGATGACAAAGAATGCATCTGTTACTGTGGAATCCTTTCATCAGAACTGAATCCATAAGGATGCCAAAAAATCATAATAGCTGCGCGAGATAATTTATCTTCTCTAATTAGCATCTAAGGACTAAAAAAAAAAAATTAAATAACAGATTAAGTTAGATCTTCCTTTCCCCTCCAGGTATAAAATGAATTACAGAACAAGGAGATTCCGTTCTGAATAAATGTAATGAAACTTCTGAGCTAAGCATCTCTAACCTGTTTGGGGGGGTTGTATGTGCTACAGCTACAGCTTCCATTAGCAGGAACACATTAACTTGCAAAACTTCCAAACATTAAGATGTATCGGATGAGTTTGCCTAAGGAGGGAACTCGTGACAGAACTCTAACCTAAAAAGACAGCACAGAGGAGATGGAAGCTGGGACGTGCTACAAAGGAGAAATGTAGAAACATCACATTGGTATGTTTTGGTGGTCTCAGGAAAGCCAAAGCTCAACTAAAGCAAAGACATCCAAGGGATGCCAAGGACAGGAAGAATAGCTTTTACAACCACATTGGTAATAAAAAGGCTGAAGGAGGAGATCGTGAGCCTGCTGCCGAGTTGGGTGTGGGATTTAGTGACAGCACACCCAGGTGAGGCTGAGGCACTCAGTGCTGGCTTTGGCTCCACCAGTCTCCCAGCCCCTGTGACCACTGAAAGAGCTCAATGAGAACTACCACCAGTAGATGAGGATTGAATCAAGGATTACTTGAGAGAACTCAAAGTCTATACAACATGAAGAGTTGCATCCAAGAGTGCTGAAGAGACCAATGTTCTTCTAACACCACTCCACATTGTCTTTGAAAGGTCATGGAGATTCCTGATGACTTTCTTAAATAAAATGGCTTAAAGAGATATTAATTCTTGCTTATAGACAACTTCAGATGATACATATTATTTAAGTAATAGCAGCGATAAGTATCTTATAAACCAAATACTTCAGTCTACAGAGAAATTCTAGCAACTTTCAAATGGGAAGCCACACTCTGATTTCACATAATGTTAAAAGTTCTTCTTTAAAAGAAAATACGTGGATTTTCATTAAGTTTTTAAGTGTCTGAATTGGCCTGCTTAAAGTGGGCTGTGAAAATACATCGGGTTTTTGGTAACCTAATGCATGTTGTACATATTATACTATTACTGATGTGCTAATAAATGACTTGTGAGTTCAATGCAATATATCAAAAATAAATTAAAAAATAATGCCCACAAATGATAACAATCACACTGCAGTAGGATGACCAATGCACTTCCAAAATAATGCTTTGCAACAGCTTGTGTCACAGGCATGAGCTACTTAAAGCCTGCTGCGTTGATTGATGATCTAGAAAAAACAAGCTGCCAAGTGCCTTGGCTTCCCAGAGAGAATCACGTGCAGTAGCAGTTTGAAGTTCAGCTCCCTGTGTTTACAGGCTTAGGCAGATTAAGTGCTGAATTATGGCCGGCACTCCCAATCCATCAAAAAAATATAGTCATCTGCAGATGTTTTAAATCTTAATTTGTTGGCATTTCACCCCACAATGTGAAGTTCAGAGAGAGCAGCTTGCTTCATCATGTAGGAAAACCTGACTGCCAAATACACAGCTGCTTATGGCTCAGCATGGAGAACCACAGAATCACAGAATGATATGGGGTTGGAAGGGACCTCCAAAGATCATCTATCTAGTCCAACCCCCCTGCCAAAGCAGGTCCACCTGGAGCAGGTTGCAGAGGAATGTGTCCAGACGGGTTTTGTCTCCAGTGACAGAGATACTTCACCACCTCTCTGGGCAGTCTCTTCCAGTGCTCTACCACCCTCAAAGTGAAGAAGTTCCTCCTCACCTTTAGATGGAACTTCTTATGTTCAAGTTTGTGGCTGTTACCTCTTGTCCTCTCACTGGGCACCACTGCAAAAAGACTGACCCCATCCTCTTGACACCCACCCTTTAAGTAAAATTCAGGCATAGTGTGTGTCCGAGGCACTGTCCTGTCCCAGACTCGAGCTGGCTGGGCTTGCTGCAGGCTGGTCACTCCTATGGCACAGGTTACTCGTAGCCAGATGTCTGGAAACACCCACTGTCCTATACTCACCATACCCAACAGAAAGGGTCACCACCTTACTACTCATCCTTAACTTTTTGCAACCCAAGTAAATCAATAGCTTATCAATAGAGATATCTGACTGCATACTATAAGCCTATACTGCTACATAATACCCTTTAGCTATAATTTTCAAAGAACTCACTATCATCTTTTCAATTTGATGGGAGAAGGAAAATAACAATCAAATGCTTACAGCGGCTACAGAGGAATAGGGGCACTCAGGTTTGATGCTCTCCTCAAGGAGATAAGGTTTAAATCCCATTTTGAGTGTCCCAAACACAAAGTTTATAGCTTTGTCATACAAAATTATCTTTCAATTCTTATTTTCTAAACATAATACTGACAGATTTAATTACCCAAAGAAGTTTTCCAAAATTTTACTCTTGATTCATAAGATTATTCAAGCTGTGTTTTGGCTTTTTTGGTTTTTTTTAAAGATGCTGAATTGCTGATTCAGTTTTGCCAGAGGAATTCCCAGATTTTCTGGAGCTTTTTCAGAACAGCTCCATTTCAACATTTCTAAAGGAAAGAAAACATTTTAAAACCTGTGCGCGTTGTCAAAATACAAATGACATAGCTACAAAAGTCTCATTGAAACTTCTAAGGAAGCAGTTTTCTGAAATGAACGTGTTTTCTACCATACTTAAGTTTAACAAACTTAAAGTTGTATTTCAAATAAGCTTTTTACTTAAGAATGAACCGGTGTAGTTCCTTGCCCTGTAACAGTCAACATAAACCATCAAGCAGTCTTCATGTCAAGAAATGTTCTGTTCAAAACAGTTAGAGACCATAATTTCATGCATCTGCATCAGATGCAGTCACAGGATACGACACAGGCTGCTCAAAACCAGCAGTGCATCAAACAAGCATTTGTCTGAGAAGGAAAGACAGCAAAGAAGCGAAAGCATCTGGATGGACTACAGACTGGAAAATGAACATTTTTGCCGTCTATCAGGAGAGAAGCGGGTCTACAGAAACGGTCAACAATGCTCTCTCAAACATTTTACAAATCCCCCATCGTTGTAATGTTTGGGATTGTAGGTCCTGTACTTTTATATCTCCATAAGCAAAGGAAAGGCACCATATCCTTAGAAATAAAGCTTTTAATTACACATAGCATACACATTTTTGGCATTTTTCACTTGCACTGGTCTGGTAGCTTTAGGCATGTCACCTCCCCTCCCCATGCCTTGGCTTCCCTGTCTGCAAGATGGCAACAATAATAGTGACTTCCTCTGTAAGGAGTATAGTTGAAATGATAGTGATAGTTGAAAACAATATGAAAATAATAAACTTTAGTATCATTGCAGCAGCAGTTAGAGCTTCAATACTGGAAACTCAGATACCAAAGACCATTATTCTTCATTGTCCATGTGCCTACAAAATAGATAGTAAATAGGAAACTAATGTTACAGACATTTTTGATTTTTTTCTATGCTCAAATATTTCCTCAAAGTTCTGTTTTGGAGATGTTTTTCTTCCTATACCAAACTCTACCATAATCTTTTGGTAATGGTTTTAAGTGGACAGTGAAGCAACTATGTGTAAATACACTTTAGAAAGCAGTACGGAAACACACAGAATAAAGGGCAATACTAAAAATCAGGGAATCGTGGACTTGTCAAGAGTTGGAAGGGACCTCGAGAGATCATGTAGCCCAACTCCCCTGTAAAGCAGGATTGCCTAGAGCACATTTCTCAGGACGGCATCCTTTATCTGATACTTTAAGGCTGTATAGCTTTATTAAGACAAGCTATCTTTAAAGTCCCAACTCTGCAGCAGGCAGGTGAAATCATTTTAATGATGTCATGGAGGACTTAATTCTCACACCGTTCTAGCTGTATCTCAAGACTTAAAAGTTAACTTTGCTTCCCATTATACATGGCAAGGAAACAAAACAAAATAAAATTTCAAAAATCGCTAATTTTCACTGACAGCAAGCAGCTCAAAAGACACAACAAGCTGCCAGCAGCCAGCAATTCCTCTCCAATCCTTTATAAAACAAGAAAGACGTTTGAAAGCCTGTTGTGAGGATCAGCTTATCAAGCCACTAATCATGAGTAACACTACGGTATCATTAAAGTTTTAGCTTCTATGCTTATTTCAAGGGCTAGCAAAGAAAATGCCTGCAGTGACTAATTCCATCTATGAAATAATTTTTTAAGAAGCAATTAAAAGCAAAGTAACATTATACTTCTATTGAAAAGAAAAAGCAGCACTAGGATGCCGGTACACAAACAGGCAGAAAAATTATACTTTGATGGCGCTGAATATTTTCTTTATTGTTAATGGTTTTCAATAACCAGTGAAAAGTCTCTCAAAGATTTTCAATAAACACATTTGCTACCTTTATCCTTTGCAATCTTCAAAAGCCTTACTTGCAATCTGTCTATTATTTCTAGCATCTTGAAAGATAAACTCTGCACATTTGGCTTTCTGTATCAAGATCTATCTAAGCATACGGAAAAATGTTTTTCTTCATTTATAAATTAGGAAACAATTTTGAAAATAAAAGGGTTTTCTAATTAGAAGTCTGCATTCAGGACCTCCTGCTACTTGCAACCACCTTGCTGAAAGCAACCCAGCCCTAGCAGTAGATGTCCCGCTGGGGCTCTTTTCAGGACACTTCCAATCAATTTCTGAAAATTTATAATTCAGTATACATTAAATATGGTATTTCACTATTCAAGTTTTAAATGCTTGCTCCCATGCTAATCCAGCAATACAGATGGGTGAGAACAGTTTTCACTCATTTTAACATGAGTTCACACACGACTGTGGTCCATTAGAGGTGCTGACCGCACTTTCCCTGCCTTCCCTGAAAAAGCAGAGTTTACCCTCTACCAAGTAGTGCTGCCAAAGGAACACAATCATTTTGACTCCCAGTCACTCTCAAATTTGATAAAATCTTACCTAAATGCTCCTTGTCAGCTGAGTGACATCTCCAGAGTGCCACACACACGTAACTCATCAAAGTGTCAGTTCTCCACTGAGCTCCCTGGACAGAGCCGGTAGCAGGGAATTTACTGGACCACAGTTTGCCTCTAGTAGAGCTACAGCTGTGTATCTGCTGGTCTACAGTTAGATAGGAAAAATAACTACCACTAGAAAATTAAAACAAAATGTCAACAAAACTGCACCGAGATATGTTTAGCTGAGCCGTTTCCTTCTTATCCAAGTAGCCACAATTTTTTCCCCATGTGCCACATTTGTGGCCAAGACATTAAAACATGTACACTTCATTGCTTAAAACGTATTACTAATCAGTTAGCTCTAGTCATTAGAATATTTTCTTCTACAAGCTTATTGTGAGGACAGGATAACCAAAGAGAAATTAAATCCCACAGACAATAGCTGGGTTGTTGTTCCCTTTTCCTCTTGTCTCCTTGTCCAAGTTAGCAAGCAATACTATAAAGAAGTGGCTTCTGTAGGTAAGTTTCAAAGACTGACTCTTAGCAGTTTGCTCCATATTTTATATATATTTCTGAAGGGGAACAAACACTTTCAGTGTTACTGATTATAATATTGAGTTTCCTTTCCTCATAGAATTGCTCTGCTTAGTAGTACGCTTGATGGGTCTTATTTATAGCACGTACCTGAAAAGAGTTTTGAATTGTACCTAAATGACCTTCAAAAGTAATTAAGTAACATCGTAAGTCTCCCTATTAAGTACTTAGTCAGAGGAATATATTAGAGCAAATACTGCCTAGCGGGTTTTGTTGAATTTTTCTGTACCTACCTTTTCCCAAATTTGGATTGCTCCTTAACCAAAATGTTTATCTTTACTAAGCTACTGCCTCAGCAGGAGAGATGCAGACAATGTTCTGCATCTTCCAAATTATTAATGAGATGACATGTACTGGCTACCTAAATTTCCTGTCTGCAGGAGGAAAATTAATTGAGAGATTCACTGGCTCTCCCTCTTTTAAGCCAAAGCCACGGGGAAGACAACTTGACCAAACACTCTCATCACTCCAGGCTGACTGGATGCCACTGAATATATAGATACAACTTTGTAAGAAAGGGAAAACGACGTGTGATAAATCCCAGTGGAATAAGGGAGAAGAATGAAAGTTTGGCTTCCCTTTCCTTAAGCCACATTTGTAAGGGGATATTGCAAAAAATACAGATCATCTCAGCAGCACAACAGTCAGACAGGGTAAAGATGTACGAGATAAACCAGCCTTAGGCAGAATTCTTATGCCTAAAATTCCTGGGACATTAATAATACCTTCAAAATTCATTTTCTTCTACATGGAGAAATAGAAACAACTAAATAAATAAATAGAAACACCATAAATGTATGTTTTCTTTAACAAGAGAGTTTAAAAAAGAAGACATTTCTTTTATCACTCTAAAATAGACAAGTCATCCTATGGGAACAGCCTCTCTTATTCTTTTGCTGTAAACTGGCTTTCATAGTCTGTGAAAAATATATTTACAGTCATAAAGATAAATGATTTTTTTTTTTTACGAATTTCTAAGATGTAAACTGTGACCTACCACTGAAAGGACAACGAAACAATCTACATGAGAATTAGTAACAACGCGAAATAAAACCAAACCTAAAGGAGGGCTTCTGCCACTTTAAAAGCCATCACTTCAGGTGGCTGCTCAAACATGAAGTGAAAGAGATCACTAAAAGTAATAGTTTGCTAGGTAAGTTACACTACCACAATTACATCTCTATTGTCAGAATTCACTTCCTTCACTCTTTTATTGGCTCTTCCTTTCCATTCTTATGGGGATTTTATCCTTGTTCGCACTAGTTTAATTTTCCTCCTTAAAAACCTTCTTCAAAACTTCTCCATTAGAAAGCTGAAGTCTCTTATTTTCACTTTTTACTCCCCTACCCAAGCCACATCAGCACAACTCTCTCCTGAGCTACATGCTTTAGCTCTGCTAAACACCATAAAAAAAAAGTTTTACCTCAGAATAGCTTTAACCTTTCCTACAATATTTAAAATATTTTCTCTAAGTAATGATAACTTACTGTTGTACAATTACTAACTTATAACTTTGGTAGATTTAACAAAAAACAACACAATACAAACAAAAAAGAAAAACAAACCCCCAAAATATCCCTACTCCAAAAATCACACCCCAACAGATTATGTAGTTTTTCCTACTTGGTCTCGAGAAAATCCCAGAACTTTCTAGAAAAGCACAAGTATTCAACACTAGGGACCCAGCACATCTATAGCTAGAAAAGAAGCCTCAGACCAGGAACAGTGGCGCTCATAACAGAATTTTACCTGGTGACAGAGAGGTACCTACAGGTGACACAGAGCAGGAGAGCAGCCATCCTGAGCAGTGCCTACAGGTTAGTCTGAGCAAGTAACTTGGGAGCAAATCCCAAAGGGGCTACTACATTCATTGGAGATGCACACAACATTGTAAGTCAGGACAGAAAAAAAACAAAAAAAAAAACAAAAAAAAAAACTTATTTCTGCACACAACGTACCCTAGACTAGGAAAGGGGGAAGTGGGCACAAAAGAGTTCTGTCAACTAATCAATCTGGAACAAACAAAACCGACAGCAAGAAGCTATGGTCAGATATATCTGGAAAATACTTCATAATACATATTTCCATTTTGTCTTCAGTTTAAAACTGCATGCTAGTCTAAGAAATGTAGTAAAGGGTATTACAAAATCT
>VZRU01020708.1:152805-167491 GCA_013398155.1 Pedionomus torquatus
AGTGGAATAAGGGAGAAGAATGAAAGTTTGGCTTCCCTTTCCTTAAGCCACATTTGTAAGGGGATATTGCAAAAAATACAGATCATCTCAGCAGCACAACAGTCAGACAGGGTAAAGATGTACGAGATAAACCAGCCTTAGGCAGAATTCTTATGCCTAAAATTCCTGGGACATTAATAATACCTTCAAAATTCATTTTCTTCTACATGGAGAAATAGAAACAACTAAATAAATAAATAGAAACACCATAAATGTATGTTTTCTTTAACAAGAGAGTTTAAAAAAGAAGACATTTCTTTTAGCACTCTAAAATAGACAAGTCATCCTATGGGAACAGACTCTCTTATTCTTTTGCTATAAACTGGCTTTCATAGTCTGTGAAAAATCTATTTACAGTCATAAAGACAAATGATATTTTTTTTTTTACGAATTTCTGAGATGTAAACTGTGACCTACCACTGAAAGGACNCACAAAAGAGTTCTGTCAACTAATCAATCTGGAACAAACAAAACCGACAGCAAGAAGCTATGGTCAGATATATCTGGAAAATACTTCATAATACATATTTCCATTTTGTCTTCAGTTTAAAACTGCATGCTAGTCTAAGAAATGTAGTAAAGGGTAATACAAAATCTATAAAGGGTAATATAAAATCTAAAAAAACCCAACCAAACAATGACAACAAAAAACACCAACAATTCACTGGCCAGTGTTACTTGTTAATTCAGACTGATCAACTAATGGTATCTTCTGGTATAATGTCTAGTGACAGGAAAGCAAAGGATTCGTTGATATCAAAGGATGAAAATAAGTCAGAACTTGAGGTTTTAAGAAAAAAGATGAGTATCTACTAAGAATAAACCAAATCAGATAAATAAAACGGAAAAAAAGGTTCATGTTTTTTAAACCATTAACTTTTGACTCTCCTGAATCGTAAGCATTCATACCTGCAGCAAGATATCCCCTAAAATAAAATTAACTCTGTGGCAAAAGCAGCATTCTTTGTTAGATGAGCTGATGTAGCTGGAGAATGCAAGAAAGTCTGGAGGATGAGAATTCCTCTGCCATGGCACAAATGTCCAGTTTGGAACTCCAGCTACATAGCTGACAACAGGAATGGGACAACGTTTAAAGAATTTACTCCCAGAAGCTTCAGTTTCTTTTTCTACATAAATAAAGGCCCTACAATTTGGCATCTCTCCATATTACATGGATAAATTCAGGCAAACAGATCATGCTAGAACTTCTGTTACTACAGGGCCCATGTTTTTGCTTATTTCCTGGCCCAAGTAAGGAGTTCAACAACTCTTTCTCCACAGGAAAAAGCACCTATCATCCTTCAGAAGATGTTTTCCAATTTTTCATCACCGAGACAAAAAGTAACTTTCATCTACACAGCATTTCAGAAGGGATGAGAGGAGCTTCTTATTGAACTCCTCAGGAAGTTAGCAGATGGTTGAAGAATTGATTGTTATAGCTCTGCAGAAACTTTGTGGTCCCATCAAATTCTCCACAACATGTGACCCAATGGCCCAGGCTTTAATAAAAAGAATAATGGGGCACACAATCTCTCAAAAGCTACATCACAGGCAGACTTTAAATAAAAAGAACTGGGGTCCCAAGCAGGAGTCTCAGTAGAAAATCACAGTAGCTACTTCTTTCAAGTGATTTGGCATCTAATTCTCAGTTGCTACACTGCAAATGAAATTACAACTTGTCATCAGGAAACGTAAACAAAACAGACCTATTTTTCATGCCTGGGAAGATTGTGGAACAGATCCTTCTAGATGCCATGCTTGGGCACATGGAGGACACAGAAATGGTTCAGGACAGCCAGCATGGCTTTACTAAGGGCAGGTCCTCCCTGACTAACCTAGTGGCCTTCTATGATAGAGTGACTGTGTTGGTAGATAAGGGAGGACCTGTGGATATGATCTATCTGGACTTCTGTAAGGCCTTTGACATGGTCCCCCCACAACATCCTGACTGACAAATTGGAGGGATACGGATTTGATGGGTGGACTGTTCAGCAGATAAGGCACTGGCTGGATGGTCACATCCAGAGGGTGGTGGTCAATGGCCTGAGGTTGAGCTGGAGAGCAGTCACAAGTGGTGTCCCTCAAAGGTCCGTGCTGGGACCAGTACTCTTCAACATTTTTATCAATGATATAGACAGAAGGATCAAATGCACCATTAGCAAGTTTGCAGATGACACCAAGCTGTGTGGTGTTGTCAATACACCAGAGGGAAAGGATGCTATCCAGAGGGACCTGGATCAGATGGAGAGGTGGGCCCAGATGAACTTCATGAGGTTCAACAAGAGCAAGTGCAGGGTTCTGCACCTGGGCTGGAACAATCCTCACTATCGGTACAGACTGGGGGATGAGCTATTAGAAAGCAGCACTGAAGAAAGGGACTTGGGGGTGCTCATGGATGAAAGGCTGGTCATAAGCAGGCAGTGTGCACTTGCAGCCCAGAAGGCCAATCCCATCCTGGGCTGCATCAAAAGATGTGTTGCCAGCAGATCCAGAGAGGTGATTCTGCTGCTTTACTCTGCTCTGGTGAGACCCCACCTGGAGTCCTGTGTGCAGGGCTGGAGCCCTCAATATAGGAAGGATATGGACCTGATGGAGTGGGTCCAGAGAAGGGCCACAAAAATGATCCAGGGGGTTGGAGCACCTCTGCTACGAGGACAGGGTGAGGTAGCTGGGGTTGTTCAGCTAGAGAAGAGGGGGCTCCGGGGAGACTTAATCGCAGCCTTCCAGTACCTGAAGGGAGCCTACAGGAAGGATGGGGAGGGTCTGTTTACAAATGCCTGCAGTGATTTAGTGAGGGGCAATGGCTTTAAGTTGGAAAAGAGCAGATTTAGATTGGATATTAGAAACAAGTTCTTTCCTCTGAGGGTGGTGGAACACTGGAAGAGGTTGCCCAGGGAGGTGGTTGAGGCCTCTTCCCTGGAGATATTCAAGGTGAGGCTGGATGATGCCCTGGGCAACCTGGTCTAGTTGGGTGTGTCCCTGAGACTGTGGGGAGGTTGGACTAGATGACCTTTGACGTCCCTTCTGGCCTGGATGATTCTACAGACTAAATCTTGAGTACCTTAATCTTTAAACAAGAGTGGGCAACAGCATCTTTGTTGGCTGCTGTAAGAAACAAAAATTAAACCAAAATGCATCGCTGCAAGGTGCAAATTAGCACTGTGGATGAAGTACAATCTCTGCTTGTAATTTAAAATATATACGAGGTAACACACAGTTAAGGAATGGAACACAATTCGCTGTCAAAGACATTTTGACAGAGCTTAAGACAATTTTTTCTTCTAACTTTCCTCTTCAAGGAGTTTAATAAACTACATTCTTAAAATGTCTTTGACAACTCAACTTAGATCTTCAGAAGAAAATAAATTTTAAAGGAAATTTAAGAGAAGATGATAAAAAGACATGGTTTAATTTCCTCACTAGGTAAATGCAATCAGAAGAGCAGGATGAGGAGGGGTTTCAGAGGCAGCAACATGATGCACCCAGAGAGCCCCTCAAGAGTGCTGTATCATGCAGTTCTGTTGCAGTTCACATGCAGTTTCTGCTCACATTGCCTCAGTGTTGGTAAAGAGAAACATATCTCACTTTTTGATCTGAACAGACACTGTGTCTATTACTGTCAGACTTCTTATTCTCCATTCAATGTACTGGGTGTCAAATAGTCACAAAGCTACTTCAGTTTGAGTAGTTGAAAACAACCATGCACAAACTGATTCAGGTTCTTGCCCACTAAGGCTTTTCTGGAAGCCCTGAATTAGCTGTAGTAAAAGAAACAGAAATAGAAAGATGTGAAGCAATAGAGAAATGAGTAATTCTGAAGGAAAGAAGATACAAGAGTGATAATGAATACAATTAATAAGGTAAGACACTGTGATGATTAATATTTGGATATCTATAATATCACTATGGCAGGAGTTCATTGTGCTAAATGCCATATAAAAGCACTATTAATTTTATTTCATAAAGCTCTATTTTGTTCCAGAAAACCTTCCATGCCTTCAGGTAAATGAGAATTTCGCTTTTGACTTCACCGCAATTTTCTTGTAAATAGATATCAACTGAGAAACATGGAAAGACTGCAAAGAGGTAATTTTATTTTTAATTCTATCCTAGAATAAGATTCATACAGAACCATGCTTTTTTTTACAAGCTTTTTTTGTACCTGTTACTTAGAAGTCTCTGCCCTATAGAATTTATAATAAAAGAAAAAGCTAAATGTATGATGCAGTAGTTGCACATCAGGACAAAAATAGTTGCCTACTTCAATGCTAAGTGTTTTTATATTTTGTTAGTCTTGTATTATAGTGTCAAAAATAAAAAAATAGTCTACTCTACATTATTGTTCAATTGCCCATAAAATAGTACAATAAAAATGAAACCTTTCAAAAATGACATTGAAAAGGATCCAAGACAATTTCATTTCTCCCTTCGAGAAACCAAAAATCAATTTAAAGAAAATCTTTTCCTGTATAACAGTTTAAAACAGTAAAAACCAGACACTTCTGAAATTCAGTGTCGCTGCTGGAGGCCCATACTTTAGGAAAATACCAACTTCAGTTAAGTGTAGAGGAGCAGCCTGAAAGGCCTGACAAGCTGTAATCAACACCGTAGTGCTGCTTAGTTATGTCTTAACTATGCAGCGTGTGATGCAGTAGCCGCAGAATGGTGACAAACCCAATCCCTGTAAGCACACTTCTTACATCAGAAGTGTAGGCACAGTAACTCTCTGTAAAAACAGTACAGTTGACTTTGGAAGTTCTGGCCATTATTAAGCTACTACCGTGTTAAGGACAGGAAAAAAAAAAAAAAAAAAAGAAAGAGAAACATTGAAAATTACTACTTTGTAGTTCAGACATATACTGAACTGCAGAAGGACTAATTGAAATCAACACACCCTACAGATATGCTGTGGCCAAATTTCCAAACTCAGGTCTTCAAAAGCAGTCAATATTAAATCTTTCCCAAATCGTATCTCTAGATTATAACATCTAAATAACCAGACCGCTTTCCTCACAGCCTGATCACCTGCAATTGCATAAGACAAACTAATGAAATACATTTTACTGGCACATCGCAAAAAAATATCAGCTGTGTAAATCTGAACATCAGAGTGTTTTCATACCGTGAAAGCTAAACGCCACTTAGGCACCCTATCAAACCACAAATAACTTCCTATAGATGAGTTTAAATTTCAAGTGACTCATGTGCATTTGCCCAAGGATAATGGAAGACAAGTATCTGAATGACAGCGTTTAACTTAAGTGTCAGACACAGAACAGCATGACTTGAAGAACAAAAATATATCCCCAGGGCTTTGGAATACCCTAGGATAGGAATAGAAAAACATTACATAAAAACTGTCTCATAAAGCACCTAAACTTCCTCAGGCGTAAATGCTTTCAATATTTGAAATTTTTAGATCTGGACTACTTATGGAGATCAAATTTTAAGTTATACTTTCCCAGTTCTACAGAGCTGAATCTTCATCTGCTAAGAAGTGAACAGGTAACACTAACATCTCATTCAGCATTAATGAAGTTGACACTTGAAAGCCAAAGCAGAGATGGTGAAAATTGGAATAGAGTTTATTGACATCTAGATCAGAAGAAAAAACAGGTGATGGGGAACAATGTGAAAACTGATCTGATTAGAATGTACTAGGAGAAAAGAGAATGTAGAAATACAGTTAGATTTTATAGAGGATGGTGTTTCAAAAAATTCAATGACTAAAAGCCAGAGAAAATTGTGCAGGAAGAGAAAAATGCTTGACAAACATATTTATTTTGGTCCATAAAATGAAATAATACTGCATCTGACTCAAGCAGATTTTTGTGATTTTGATTTGGTTTAAGGTATCAATCCCATTCAATGCAAGATACTTCAATAAATGTGCAACACTATCAGAAGACAAAATTTCTACCTATGTTAGCTATACTAGGGACAGATGCAGAGACCCTAAAGTGTAGAGTTCAAAATAAAGCAAGGAGTATGGTTTGATTAGTATCCCATTAAGCATGACACTTCTGCAACTGACCCATGCAAATCCTGAGTATTTATCACACAAAATTAAGACCTGAAGCCCAAAAGGAATGGCGAACCGCACTCAGAAACAAATTTACAGATTGAAAAATGTTATCCATGATATCACAGTCCTTCTCTCTGCATTGTGACTCTGCTTTCCTCCAGGAAGAAAGGGGAGAAGAGCTGCTTCTTCACATGGCCAGTCTCCTTTCTCATTTTTTATTTTCTCAATCTAGCCATCACAAATGGTAGTCAGGGCATGACATGGTGTTTTAAAGTCAATCAAGACCATACCATAGCTGTATTCCATTTCTAAGGGCAGGTAAACTCTCTTCTTAACTACAGTTAAGCACCTTTAAGAGCTGCTAGTCCTCCACCAGATATCTGCAATAGTTTTGCCCTGCATGAGTGTGTCTAGGAGACAGTGCTAAGGGCAACTGAGGCATTCTCTGCTGCTGTTTCTACCATATTTTGCAATGTGAATGGAAGCCTCCTGCAGAACTCACTTTAGATCGATGTAATGATAATTAATATGCAAATGCTACACATCTGTTCCCTCCAGATGCCACAATTCTGTTTTGTGGTTTTTCTCTCAATAGAAATGTGCTGGGTATGAAGCCTACTGAATCTATTTTTGTTCAGCATTTTCTTCTACAAAAGCGACCCAAGAAGCATCTCTGTTTTCAGAAGTATTTCTATTGGCAAGGACTAGTTTCGATAACCATCATCTGTTTCTCTTTCATCCCTTTATTGGCTCCTTTCATCTACCAAACTGACAGAACTTCACAGAATCAGTTTTCCTTGCTCAGAGAAGTAGGATAAGGTATGAATATTATTTTGGTTTGATTTTTTTTTTTGGTGCAGAAAATCAGACCATGTTTTTTTCAAAGTCACAGGTGTCTGTCTGCACCTGATAAAGTAGGATCATGATTTGACTAGATGATCTGTAAAGCCCCTTCCAATCTGGGCAATTCTATGATTCTATGATATAAATCACTGCCATACTTGGATTTGTGTCTCAAGTTTTGTTTTAAACAACAGGCTGAAAGTTACTTTAATTCCTTGACTGAAACAAAATGTTCCCCCTACAGAGAGTCTGTATATTAAACTTTGTTTTCTTTCCTCTAGACAAATTTGCATTATATAATCAAATACATTTTCATTATACCATTACTGTATTTAATCCTAAGATTCATTTCAGACAGGTATGTATGAATGTGTATACAAAAGAAATGGTTTAAGTACAGCATGCCATTTTAAGAGAATTTTGTGGTAAACAAGTACTTAACATAATTGTGTACTTCATTTCACGCTATTTTCTGAGGGCATTCTAACCTGCAAGACCAATAGTATTTCACAAATGCTTTATCTACCACAAGTGATGTTTACCTAACTAATGTTTGCAAGGTGCTCTGCTGACATGATGTATGCATGTGAAGCACCAGTATCAACTTTCCACCTTGGAAATGCCTTTGGAAAATAATTTCATCCTGTTATTGAAGAGATAATTACAGAGAACTCAGTAGTCTGAGACTGAGGCTCTCCAACACACATCACTTTATGGTGCATCTTGGAAGATGAACTACCCTCTTGGGGCTTTTTTTCCAGGAGCATCTGACAAAAGCCAGTAATTTTTAAAAGCATTTGAATGGGAACCCTTTGCTACAAAAGAGAAAAATAGCAGAACTGAATCTTCATGTAATGAGAAGTGGATCACACTGAGAGCCGGTCACACTAAGAAACAAGCGTAAGATGAAAGGAAAGAAGTTTTCACATGCCTGACAGCACATTCCTGTACTGAGTTTAACTGGGCAAAATTCATACTGGTGCGCATTTGAAAAAGGGACATGAAAAATATCTAAGGGATTGGAGCATTCTTCATGAGGAGGGTGAGAGAGGACTGTTCAGAATGAAGGGATCTTGTCGATAGGTACAGACACCCCATGGGAGGAAGTCAAGAAAACTGAGTTGGATTCTCCACAGCGCTGCCCAGTGACAGGCAGCGGGCACAAACTGGAATACAAGAATTTCGTTTAGAACATGAGGAGAAAATAAAAAAAAAAAAAAGAAAAAAGAACAGGTCCCCCAGACAGGCTGTGCAGTCTCCATGTCTCCATCCTTGGAGGTATTCAAAACCCACCCGGGCACAGTCCAGAGCAGCCTGCTCTTGCTGGCTCTGCTCTGAGCAGAGGACCAGTGGCTGACAAACTCCATCAGTGCCTTCTTACCTCTCTTCCCTGATTCTAGGTTTGCTTTCATGTCTTAGAAGATTATTTTATCATTCACTTGTTTAATGGAACTGCTTCTATACAGGTGCTACACATTGTTTTTCCAGATTTTTCATCTCCCCCCCACACCTTGTTTGAAACAAGGCCTGGAAAGGGGCATAAAATGACACACACGCTGTATACACAAACACGCATTTGTGTAAAAACACACTTGAAAGATCAGTATTTTCAAAAGAAAAAAAACCCTTATCAGCTTTGAATAAACACCATTTGGCCATATGAAATACATATAGTTGCTCTGACAGATTACAAGAGTACAAGTAATTTAAACAGTAAAACTGAACACTTAGTAAGACAGAATAATAGTTAACTTCAGAAAGTCTAAACCAAAGAGCACAAGTACTTGTATTAACTTGGTAATATAAGCATTTGCCTTTCTCCGTGTAACATTATAGCTAATGAAGCTGTGCTTTTTCTAACCTGATTTTTGTATACTTTTAAAATAAACTAAGCAAAAGGAATTTAAGTCACGGTGTTCATACCACATTAGAGGACTTCAAAAACTTGTATAGTTGTAACATATGTGCAATTCTGAAAGGCAGGCACTGTGAATACCAGCATTATTAAAAACATAAAATTCCATATTTTATACTATCCTAGACACCCTGTGTCTAATTATCTCAGTACAGAGACTCTCTGTAAATGACCTTAGAGTGTCCCTTTGTCTCTAGAGACCAAGTCATTCAACTAGCAACAGGGGAAAGGAGGTTTAACTGCACTGTAAGAACATCAAGCAAAGCCAGAGTATTTGTCATGCGTGTGCTACCTGGCACCAATTCTCTAGAATTCCAAAGTACTTAATAATTAGTTTATTATTATTAGTAGTTATTACAAATAAGTAGGTGGCAAGAACAATATGGCAACAAAAGAACACCTAATATTGCCAGTACCTGTGTGCATCACCAGCTCAATGACCGTCCCTTACAGAGCAGATAACACACAATGCAGACAGTTTAAGTACCGTGTTTTACATCCCCACTAGAGAAAAACATACACTCTAGTATTGCTACTTCACAGAGGAAAGATGCTATTGATGAAGACTCAGTCTCAAACCCTTCATTTGTTTCACTGAGTTCGGATCAGGTCAATAGCCAGAAGATTATTTTTGCTAAGCAACTAATTAAAATTTATTTTAAGGGGTTTTTTACTATTTATTAATAAACGTCAGCACTTACAGAACAGAAGACCCCTACAATTACATTAATTTTCAGGTTTCTCATGCACAAAGATCACTGAAGCGAGATGGAAACCAAAAGGTAATTGCGATTCGATCAATAAGACGTAATTACTATCTGATTACACAGCATTTCAGTATAAAAACAAGACTTAATTCAAACATTGTAACAACTCAGCTGCTGTCCGCACTGTGCAGTGAAGGCAGTTTTTTTCTGCCTTCATTTCTGAATTGTGAAGGCATTTTCTTTAAAAGAACTTTGCATTTTATACTGAAATGAGTTTTCAGACAATCAGTCTTCTTACCATTAAAAAAAAATAATAAAAAAAAAAAATTCTT
This sequence comes from Pedionomus torquatus, assembly GCA_013398155.1. Taxonomy (NCBI): domain Eukaryota; kingdom Metazoa; phylum Chordata; class Aves; order Charadriiformes; family Pedionomidae; genus Pedionomus; species Pedionomus torquatus. Next base: position 162,667 of record VZRU01020708.1, read on the forward strand.
CCATGTCCAGAATTGTAGTAGTAGTACCTGACCACGTGCAGACAAACCAAGAGAGAGCAAAACTCTGCATTAAAAAGCCAGAGACGCAGATAGCACTGTTGAGGACCACATGGTTGGGAGTCAAATGAGATTTTGCCCCAGTCCAGGTGCTTCTCATGTATTATTTTTTTTTAATCTTTTATAATTGTTGTTTATAAGTTGGGAGTCATTACCTAGAAGTACATGCAGTGGTTTTAGTATGACACTACTACAACACTAGGCATTTCAGCAGAAAAGCACCATAGGTACCTTACAAAAACCTAGAACAGATGGGGCTTACTGTCTCCAATGCCATAAGACCTGAAAGAAATAGGCAAAGTTATAGAAAGTTTCAAAGANTCCTTGGACTAATCTCCACGTTCTACTTAGGAAAGGAATTCTAGCACATTAAATCTAACCACAGTCCTACCACGAGCAGTTGAAAAATCATTTCAAATGCCTATAAGGAAAAGCATTGCTCAGTTTTGAATCCTCTGCTGCCTCTTAAAAGGATAAGAGGCTATTGCTTATATCTGCAAAAGAAGTTATTTGAAAAGAGTGACTGATCACAAAAGTTTAACCAGCACTTTATACTACTGTAGAATTTCTATTGCCCACTTAAGGAAAGTTCAGACCCTGAAGCCTACACTTTTAAATGAGATATCCAATCACAAAATGTGAGGTTCAAATTTGTTTTTCCCCAAAAACAAAAGTACAACATTGAAGTAGATCGTGCAATCCGTCTCTTTATCCCCAAATAAACGTAACAGGTAATGCAAAATTGTTTTCGTTCGGGAAACAAAAATTTTGCTGATGTGAAGAAACAAGCTACATCTACCCAAGAGGAGTTCATGTATCGATCAGCTTAGCACATAACACAGTAACAGTCATGTTAAACTGCTTTAGCCTCTTTGTGTGAAGACCAGTTGATTATGAGGGAAAAGAAGTCATTGGGATCGGAAAGAAACATTTTGAGCACCACCAGCACTCCCCCACTCCTGGAAGTAACAGGTCTCCAGGAAAAAAATGAATGCACCATCTTTGTCCTGCCATTCATTCAACTGTTTGGCCCCACTTCCCCGGACACAACATCTCCTTGTACAACATTCCTACCCTGCCCGAGCTCCAGAAATTCCCAAATCCTCAACAGACTGCTCTAAGCTTTGCCATCATCTCTCTTCTCACCAAGTTAGAGGTCAAGCAAATACATCAATTACCCTGCAGCTCTTTGCTTTGCTCCTTTGCCTTATGGTTTGCTTCATTACTGCTCTACATTGATTACAAAGGCTGTGATCAAAACCAAAGTGTAATCTTCTGAAAACGCTACAGAATTAGGAAATTAAGGGAACTATAATTATATACTCTATTACCCAGTTTCATTATTTAAAAAACCTACTATGTGGTAAGAAGCTCAATTCTAAATTGTGAGCTGTAATAAACTGCTTCGTTGTATGTTCTAGAGCAATTTAAAGTCAAACTAATTTAAAGTAACACATTGGTTTTTCACTTTAAGCAAACCACAAGATTCTGAGGCAACCTTGGAGTTCAAACAGTAGTTCACTAGACAATGATATTATTAACCTCAAAAAATTCCCATTTGTCTATAAACTAGATTATACACTCAAAACAATCCCTTTGCTCCAAAATTTCAACACCACCCCCTGCACAAAGATGCCCCAATACAAGACTAAATCAACTCCAAAGGACTTCTATCAAAACAGAGCAAAGCAGAAGAGAGTTAAGTTTAGCTTTGAAAACTTACAGGTCCTAAAGATGGAAGAAATAATTGTTTCAATATAAAAGCTGAAAATTAGATTTATTTTTATAAATTCTTGTGCTCTCAAAATATTCCTGCAAGTAAAATACCAACAAATTCTAAATCAGCCTATCCTTCAAAACTTTTTTTTTCCATAGTTTTTTATTCTAACACTATTTTTGATGGCTTTTTTTTTAAAGAAAATATTAATATTTTACATTAGGAAAATGAAATTAGATAACCAGTTAGATGAAACTCCAATCTTCTATTCTTTCACACAAACGGAAGAAATGAAAGAAGATTTAAAACTATTGTGCAGTGCAGGAATTTCAACTAAATGAACGTTGCCATCAGAAAAAAGAAGGCAAAGGAAACCAACCAATTGGTAATGGAAGAGATCTTCCACGAAACTGAAAGTCCGTTGGGCTTTTTCTTTGTTACTCCAAATGTATCAGATAGCTTTGCTCTATTATCTAACGTTATTTTATTCTCTTTTACACATATATTTATTAGTACATGCACCACCTAAATTCTTTGCTATCATATAAAAATACTGTTATTGGTATAAACCATCTTGTTAAAATTTATTTCTTTATATCTGATAGATATTTTAAGCAGGTCCATGAAAAGTGGTCTGGTAGGAGAAAAATTTTTCTGGAAAAGAAAAATAGTGGAACCGCCTTGAAATTTTTGTGCACGAAACGCTGCTATAGAAAAGGTTAACTATAAGTTTAGTTATTACACATGCTTTTGATACCAGCTGTTATTTTTGGTGATTCATAGCCTTGGATGCTACATTATGTATTGTGGGCTGCATGAGCAATATACAAACGTATTATCTGAATATATGCAACAAAAACTATTATATCATGTATTTCGCTTTTTTTTTTCAGTGTGACAAGAGAAAACCTTGATTCTCAGTTTGTGGGACAACTTCATAGTTGTACATAAACCAGCTGGCAGTTTTATGGAAATGCTAACCCTTTTCAAAATATCCTGTTTCAGAATAGCCAATAGGAATGATTTGCTAAATATAAACTCCTTTTCCAGTTTTCAGAAAAAACACAGAAAATCACCCTTAGATGACTGATGCTGAATAAAACCATACCCTTTTTTCTAGGATCTTTTCATTTGCAAAGCATAGCTATTCCAAGTGACAGGGCTGAAGAAATATATTATACCAAAGTTAAGCATAACTTCTCGCTGTCCCCTTTTATTTAAGAAATGACCTTAAGTACCAAGAAGAAACATTATCACGCCTGCCTGCCTGCGGATATAATTTGTTATTATGCTCCATATCCTGCCAAGTAAGATGGGCAATATTCAGCACTGTGAACTGATGAGAACTTGCTCTATGAATGCAACGAGATTCATGGCTTTTAGATTCAAATTGCAGCACCAAGAACCAAAGGAATCCAAGACCCTTTTGAGAAAACCAGTCATGCTATTTTTATTTTTTTTTATTATACCCAGTCCTTCCTTACAAAGATCTCGACAGCTGATCACCCTTAGTGAATTTAAAATGCTACCCTGCACTTTGGTAACCAAATCAGTAATAATGTATTCTTGGTTTATTTTGCTATCAAGCACTTGGTTCATATTTAATCACAGCGATTATTTCTATTGTGCTTACCCCCTGTAATTTTATGTTATATAGAATGACAGTTATTTGAGCTAAAACAATTGCTCATAATAATTTGTGTGTTTATTTTTATTGTGATTGTCATTCCAGCTCTCATTGCAAGAGCAGAGCACTCTAAGTTATGCATGCACATACCATTTAATACCTAAGCTGTTCTTTTCCTTGGGGTTCAACCACCTCATCAAGAAAAAGAAAAAAAAAAAACAAACAGTACGCAAAGAACAACACGGTAAATTAAAATAATAACTTATCCTCTGGTAATTGCCAATAGAAATGATAACAGTAACATGAAAAAATTGCTACTGTATTATTTGTTTTTGCATTGAACTATTGGATAATTTTTTTTGCCAAGGAATGGCTTTTAAAAACAGATATATTTACCAGCATGTATTTATTAAAAACTGAATCCACCGAGCCGAACCTGGGCTGAAGTCAGAGAACAGTTGCTCTTCTACGAATACTCTCCCTCACCCCAGGACATCCTTGTCAAAATACAGAGGTCAGAACGGCACTGATACTTAGAGCCATGGGAAGCCAAGTTTTATACAGCAGGAAAACTGACCTGTGTCTTGTTCTATGACAAAATTCATTGGCCTTTTTGCTGCCAGTGGATACGGAGCTGATGGTTCCAGAAAGCTCTTGACAATGACTCCCAAATGCCTTCCCAAGTTTTGATGGGTACTTCTAAGCCCAGCGCTGCTGCAAGCACAATTTAAATTACTTTCCCTTTGATGCATTATCTAACATGAATTTCATCTGCCAGCTATCTGCAAGCTTCTCACCTTAACAAGCTCCTTCAACAGTTCCTCACCATTAGCATGGCATTCTACTACCCACAAGGTCTATCATCTCTGTCCCCATTTTTCTCTTTCCTTTTTTTACAAAATGCTCTGAAATTAGATTGACAGCCTGCCAGTCCTATGGCACAGGGCTGTATGTAATATAAGTTCACACACAGTTTTGCATTTTCATACTAAGTTTACTCTCAGGTGAATCGCGAGAAAAACAGGAACATAGGAAGAAGTTAGTTCACCTCTTGGCATGGAGGAAATCTACACAAATATCAACAAAATAGAACTGAATTCTTCCCAGCTAAACCAGGGGCCTACAGACAAGCTAGTTGTGTAGACTCTATTACATTAAGTAAAGATCTAGTCAATACAGTAAACTAAATGTTGGGTAAAATTCACCTAACCAAATCTGAAATTCTTCAGAAAGCAAGATTCCATGGATTAAAACTTATTTCACAGTAGCGGGAGCTGACACAATTAATTTAAATTCAAACACATGTAGAGATATGGAGGGAAGGGATGCCATCCAGAGGGACCTGGACAGGCTTGAGACGTGGGCTAATGCAAATGGCATGAAGTTCAACCAAGCCAGGTGCAAGGTCCTGCACCTGGGATGTG
>VZRU01020708.1:172979-216991 GCA_013398155.1 Pedionomus torquatus
AAAAAAAAACGTGGTAAGAAAGGATCCTTAACCTATCAGACAAAAGATAAGCAAACACAGTAACTAAAAGTTGAAACATGATAAATGCAACACCAAAAACGGAAAGATTTTAAATACAGAAATAAAGTGGCATGAGTAATAAGCCACAGCCATCATCTATATAATCAAGACTGATGTGCCCAACACTTCAAGTATTTTTCTCCACTTCGAAGTGGACACAACTGGAGTGACTCAGGAGGGCAGCTCCTTCTAGCAATTAAAAAAATCTATAAAGAGCCATTTCTAAGCACTGACTCATGGAAGTCACTGAACAAATGTTAACGTTGCTGAGCAATTCACAGTTTTATAATATCACATCAGACTGTGCCTCAGGAGGCAGGTTAATTTATCATTTCTCCATAGTTTATTTGGGAAAAAAAGATGAATAACAATTAGATCAAAGATATCCAGCTCAACAGAGCCACTAAAATGAGTTAGTTTCCACACATGATACTTTAACATTTTTTAACTTCAGCTAGCTGCCTTTCAGTTTCTTTCTAGCTCATTAAATATTTATTTAGATTGAATTTGTTAAAAATCTATAAAAAAATTACTTCACTGTATGGACAGGGCTTTAATTTAAGAACAATATCCAAAATTATTACCCTGTTTTCCCAAGAGTGGCAAATCTAAAATATGCACTTCTGCAATCAAAACTCATTGAGGTCTGAGCTGCATAATAACTCTACTGGACATTACCACAAAATATTTAACTTCTACATGATAACCTTGAACCATCAAAATTCTAAATCAAATTCCATACACATTTACAATGTACCATTTTACATTTAACTAATAGTAAATTCTTTTAGCCTAATGTATAAATATAAGCACAAGGTCTTAAAATTAAACCCATATTCTCAGCGGTGCATTTTGCCGCAAGTACTTGCAATAATTTTGCCTCCTCATTCAAGTAAGAAATATAGTCTGTAACTATCAGATAGGGATAATTAAAGTAAGCATAAAACACGTAATTGCAGCTCTTGAGGAGCTCTTAATTTCAGAAAGTTAGGAGAGGCTTTGGTAAGAAGTACTGGACAGAAAGTTGGTTTTGTTCTACCTAAAATCAGGACAAATAGACTAAAGGAAAGCAAGACGGAACTACTGCATAAATCATAACAAATTTCAGATCTGTATGATAACTTTGTGTACTCCACTTAGCTTTGGTTATACAAATTACATTGTTTCCATAGCAATAAACTTCAAAGGAAATAGAACAGATTATAAAAATCCTGACAAACAATTAAAAGTACAATAACTGTATGAAACAGTGTTCAAGGCAGCAAGAGGTCTCACTCGACACTTGTACCAGTGGTCTTGGTAGTCCTGGATAATTTATTCTGAATGTCAAAGGTCCCAAAATGTCTAAGAACTATGGTCAAAATGGCAAGTAGTACAATTCTCTTACCTGCTTCCTACCCTACATTTATATACCGTGCATTATAAAGTATCCTAGTACTAGCGAGAAGACAGAGGACACCTGTCCTGAAACCTAGGTTAATTTTTTTACTGAAACTGTAGAAACTTCAGTTTACCATCTTGCATTGACTCTATGAGTCATCTCATAGACAGGCAGGGACACCTCCCACTAGAGCAGGTTGCTCAAAGCCCCATTCAGCCTGGCCTTGAACACTCCCAGGGATGGGGCAGCCACAACTTCTCTGGGCAACCTGTTCCAGTGCCTCACCACCCTCACAGCAAAGAATTTCTTCCTAATATCCAATCTAAATCTCCCCTCTTCCAATTTAAAACCATTACCCCTTGTCCTATCACTGCTCTTCCTGACAAAGAGTCCCTCTCCAGCTCTCCNCCACGTTGAGTTTCTCATCATACTTTTTACTGAAAGAAGAACTATAGGCTACATACCAGAAAATCCACATGAACTAAAAATGTAATGCCAGAGCCAGCATGAGGAAGACTATGGGCTTATGTTCCAGGGTTGGATTAAACAAAACAGAACAAAACAAAACAAAACAAAACAAACAAACAAACAAACAAACAAACAAACAAAAAAAAAAAGACAGAAGAGTTAGCCATCCTACATTTGGAATTTGACTCAGGTATCCCGAAATCATACTGTAACAACAGTCCTCTTCCTCCCTCCGTGTCCTAAACTGTAGGTTGCAGCTTTCTGCTTGTGCCAGGACAAATGTCTAGGGGCCACAGTGCAAGTCAGGTCTAGGAAAAGTTCCAGGTTTAAAAATAAAAAAAAATATAAACACCCAAAATACAGGATGAGGAGAAACATAAAAGCTTACAGGATGTAATCATAAAACAATACTGCTCAAACTGTGCAAACTTATCAAGGCAAAGCTTACAGATATTTAATAATACTCAGCTCACATCAACAGAGTAAGCACAGCATCATACCCCACTGTTTTTGGTATTCCCATCAATATAGCTTTGGAATTCTGCATTGTTGCACATCAACAGGGAGGAGGGCAGGCATATGCCAATTTCCTGAAAACAATGTGGAGATTTTTAGCTAAGTCAAGCACTTCCTCTGTCACTACTTCCTCTTAATCAGACACCAGGAAAAAGGGGTGGTTTTCCATCTGCCTTTTCCTCTACTGCCTCCCTTTTAGACCTTACGGAAATTTCAAGTCTATGAACCACTGGACAGATGTAAAATGCATAAGGAGTATATAGAAAATTAGCTGCTCCACTCAACAAGCACGACACAAAATCACTGGCTTGGGTATGAGATTTAAGAAGGCACCCCATAAATAATCTTCTCTTCTAAGCCAGTTCATGCATAGAAATATAATGGGCCAAAAAAACAGAGAGAGAGAAAGCCATAAACACATTAGAAACAAAAGTCACTTTCCATTAGCTAAAGAATACATATATTTTCTTGTTATTTGGACAACAAATTTTCATATCATTTCATTATATATACAAATATAAAAGGGAACAGAAAAACCAAATGTAGGCTTGATTAGTTTTTAAATTGTTAGAAAGGGAAGACGCGATTCAATTGAAGGCAACTGAGCATGACACTCAGCATCACTCCTCAGTCTTCCTGAGAAAGATTCATCGACCCAAACACTAGATACACACCTCCCCTATAGTCCTTTGGTAGCCCGAAGGAGGAAACAAGCACTTCTTTGGCCCAGTTTACATATTCACAAATGCATAACATCAATCAGATTCATTGTGCCTTCCAAACATCTGCTTTTCTCTCTTGCTCACAAGGAGTCTAGCTCAGATGACCACTGCAGGTGCAGAGGTCCAGAGAACAGACTCCTGCACATTAAACTAGATGTCTCTTAAACCACGTAGTACTTTGCACCTTCTGCCATGCATCACCTAAAACCTTCAGTGCATGGACTGCCTGTGCATGGCATTATGGATCTTCAACCTGCATGTCACAAGAAGTGTACTGTAGCATGAGTAACTAAAAATATTTAAAATTAATAAGCATAGTCTGGTAAATTTTATTCACTGTATTTGCTGAAGGCATGAGTTCGAAAGGAATTTCTGAACTGTTCAAACCACCTAATTCTCATCTTTCTTTGCACTAATAATATCTAAAATAGAAAAACATCTTTTCCGTCTTAGTTTCAATAATACTTTTAAAACACTTTTCAGAATTTACAGAATGATATTGTAAATGTATTGAAGTTATGTCCTATGCATAAATCTGTATTTCATGCCCAGATATCCATATATGATATCCATATATATAATATTATAATATATAATTTCAGCATTACATGTTGGCATGCAAATTTGCTGCACTGTTTCCATTACCTTACTCCCCTTCATTGACAATCCCACAGTAAATACACAGATTTGGCTTTGGAATACTAAGTATTATATCCAGGAAGACCAGATGAGTTCTTCAAGGCACAACACATATTGCAGCCTAAAATCAAACCCATCTCTCCTGAATAGTAGCAGGATAATTAAGTACATGTTACTCCTTCATGCGCATCAAGAGATTTGTTGTGCTAGAATTTCCTTTAGGAGAAAAATGTTAAACTTCCTGTCTTCTTTTTAAGGTTGAAGCCATAAACTTAGAAAACACCAGATGCATTAATACTTTATAGCTAAACTGTCCCTGAAAATCGGTAAGACAGATATTCCAGAGATACTGGATAAGGAATACGTAAAAAGACAGATGTAGCATTGGGCAGGAAAACTCCATCTGGAATTTTATAAGTTAAAATTATATCAATATTGAAACATGTCAGACAGAAAGTGATATAAACCACAGAGAATAAAGTTCATCTCATTTAAAATTACATATTTACACGATAAACTCGTACGTGGTGCCAGGCACCTCTGCCTTCATTGCAGTGCCCAGACCAGGCTCCTAACTGGCTGCTCACCCCAGCGCTGCCATCACTACCCGTCCCTCTCCAGTTGTCCCAAGGAACCCAACAGTACCACAGCCTGGAACAAAATCCATAAAGCATAAGAAAAAAAGGTAGCACTGTAATTAGAAATAAGATAAATAAACATCAAAATTGATACAAAAAAAAAAGGTCAAAAGCAGGCTGGAATAAATTAGATTTTTAAATTTCGCAAAGGAACCTGTAAAAGGAACCACAAAATAAAAACATTCTGAACTAAAAGGCTCTGCTATAATCCAGTTTTCCACCAAAATACCATAATGCTTTCCACAATAATTCCTGCAGAGTTGTAAAATATGTATTTAATGCAAAAACTAAACTGAGGCAAGTAATAAGGTCTGTTTACTAGGAAATAATTACTGCTCCAGAATAGGATGAACTATTTCAGAGTGCTTTAATGCACTGCTAAACTAATTCTTCTTAAATTATTTTTAAATGACCATCTCACAAAGGAAAGGCAAGCAAATTTTATGACAAAGACTTTGCTGTTATTTTAAATTTTCTTATTTCCCATCTTTCAAAATTTTCTGGTTTTCATCTCAGTCACAAAGCCCATATTTTGCTCCCTGTCCCATACCTACAAAAGTTTTTGGAAAACAGCTGCACTTCAAAAATTGAATTTAATCAGAGAATTCTAATTACCACCTGAATAGAAGAAGGCCCAACATATGCAGAAGTAATTTTAACACAGGAAAAAAAAATAAAGTAGGACATGTTTCAACTTCTCAGAAATTTACTACACAAGCCTAACTTTCTGCATAAGGTTTTAAAAATATAATAATTTGCACGTAGTATCTTTTTTGGGTCCATATCAGAGTCCCTGTTAAAGAAGATCTGATGTCAGCTGAAACAACGGACCAGTAGGAAGAACTAAACCAGTTGACTTCATAAGGCTTTGATGAATACTAACATGAGAACTTTCTGGTGGAGCCTACAGTTCTTTCTAGAGCAGTGCTTATTTTAGAAAGAAAATCCCCAACCTGTTATCTCATACAACTTATTCCACAAGAAATACTTCAAGCACCACTCAAATTATCCATAACAGTTAACTGCTAGTCATAATCCATAGACATTTTGTATCCATATGTTAAAATCAGGTTTAAAAAAACTAGTAGTTGTACCATGAGAAAGAACATTATTATAACGTAAGAGAAATTCATAAGGTGTGAGATAACACATAATGCCACATCAAAAAAAACAAAACAAATCATAATCAGGATATAACTCTGAAATTAAGAGATCCATGCTTCTTGCAAAGATGCTTAAAACACACTGGAAGAACCTGGAATTCACGTATCTATTTCTCATGCCTAAGCACGTGCCTAAAAACCCCACAATAACGCTTGTTCTCATCTTTCAACTAATAAGCACAGGATCTTCCACTAGGAAATAATAATTATGCTCCTCGTATCCAAGAAAAAAAATGTTTACAAACCCAAAGTGAAATAAAAAAAAAACATAAATTAAGTATTTGGTTTTGTTCTTTGCTAATTCATAAACCATTATTTTGCACACAAGGCCAATTCAAGAGGCCTGTCAACAGTCCACACAAATATTCCAAATCCCATCTGCAATTTTATTAGATCACAAAGTTAACTATTCCATTTATCTGTCATTAAGATTACCTTTAGAAAGGACAAACCCTATTAAATATTCTAACAACTGATAAGACAAGCCAGTTCTATATAAATTATTATAACTTAATCCTAAAAGCATGCATTAAGAACTATACAGAACTTTAAAATTCCCTCATGTTACCTCCACTGCAGTTACTCTAAGCGAGTATTTTATTGCTACGATATCATTAAACAGTGTAAGATATCTGGTAAACATGGTGTTATCTTGTGTCTAATTGTTCAGCATCAAGAACTGTTCTTTCATAAAACCAGATACAGTTAAAATGGGGAAATATTTAGACAAGCATAACTGATAGGTTCAACTGAATAATGCATTTATTCACCTGGTAAAATTACTCACTAAGCTCAGGCTAATTTTTTTTAATGGCAAGCAGCTCACTAACAGCTCAGTCCACGCTCAGCTGGATCTGCCATTCAATCAAATTTCTTTCATTTCAAGCTAACAATCAAAACAGCTGGCAACTCAACTGGTATCTCCACATTCACATTCAAATGCAGCATTTCTTAATTTTCATTTTAACAAGAGCACTGTGGTTGCAGGAATGCAGCTCCAAATTAAGCTATTAAAAAATATATCTGTATTTCTTGTGTGAATGAAAGATACTGCTAACTCTCAACACCGGTTTTCCTCACTGTATTTGCTGATGCTCTTCAGCAGCTTTGACCCAGTCACAAAAAAATTTCTTTCACTCTTACCTTGAAACTACTAAATCTTATTCTTATTCTTAAAAACTTTAAGAATTATTCTTTGAAAACTGAAGTACTGCTTAAATTGTTCTTTTCTGTTTTATTCCTTTATGTCATGGATTTGGTGCCACCATTCAGATGAAAATGATCTTCTCAGTACTTACTTTTTTTTTTTCAAATTCTTCCAACACTTCCACCAAGATAAATTTCATTTTAGCGCCCTTTTGGCAGAAGACTTGAGTAAGTCTTTCTTGAAGAGTAAGCATGAAATTTACATTTAAATTCAACTGGAAATGTATATTTTTGCCCCTGTCCTAAATTTTTTTAGCCACAATCTTCACTGAGAAGCATCAACAGAAGTGAATATATTTGATGCTATTTAGCATCAATATGACATGCTTGATTGAATGCATCAGTTGAAGCTGATGATCTCCACATCTCCTTTCAGTCTCCATGTGCTAAACATAGTTTGAAGTTAACACTGAAGAATTAACTGTTTAGCCTCAACAAAACCTCTCCAAACTTTCCTCTTCCAGAATTACCATGATCTCAGCATGATGCAATGGTAGTTTATTTCAAGCAACACACCAAACAGCTCTCATTTAGGTAGAAGAGTTTTTTTCTTGTTCTCCCAAACTGGTCTTTCAAAAGACAAAACTTATACTGTTCTATGCAAAGATCATAGAATCATAGAATGGTTAGAGTTGGAAGAGACCTTAAAGATCATCGAGTTCCAACCCCCCTGCCATGGGCAGGGACACCTCCCACTAGAGCAGGTTTCCCAAAGCCCCATCAAGCCTGACCTTGAACACTCCCAGGGATGGGGCAGCCACAACTTCTCTGGCCAACCTGTTCCACTGTCTCACCACCCTCACAGCAAAGAATTTCTTCTTAATATCCAATCTAAATTTCCCCTCTTCCAATTTAAAACCATTTCCCCTTGTCCTATCACTACACTTCCTGATAAAACGTCCTTCTCCAGCTCTCCTGTAGGCTCCCTTCAGATACTGGAAGGCTGCTAGAAGGTCTCCCTGGAGCCTTCTCTTCTCCAGGCTGAACAGCCCCAGCTCCCTCTGCCTGTCTTCATAGAAGAGGTGCTCCATCCCTCTAATCATCTTCGTGGCCCTCTGCTGGACCCATTCCAACAGTTCCATGTCCTTGCTATGTTAAGAATTCCAGAGCTGGACACAGTACTCCAGGTGGGGTCTCACGAGCACAGAGTAGAGGGGGAGAATCAACTCCTGTGACGCTTCTTTTGATGCAGCCCAGGATGGGGTTGGCTTTCTGGGCTGCCAGCACACTCTGCTGGCTCATGTAGAGCTTCTCATCCAGATATTTCTGAGGCTGCAACTCAGGCAGCTGCTGGAGACCCTTAGGCACGTGACTGAAGCACTCCTGTAGTGATGTGCTTCCAAGCACAACCAGTGAACACACAACACTGCACCTCCATATCTGTCCTCAGCTCTTTCCCAATCCTGTGGCGACTCTTGTCCCGTTCCTTCTGTTTGTATGTGTCCCTACTTTCTAACTTTATCCCCTACAGCGATGCTTAGTCCAGCTTTCAATCATAGCTCCCACCTCCTTTCAACAACTACCAAACCTGGTCTCCAGCTCTAGACTGGACTTTGGACAGGAGCCCTGCCTATCCTTCCAGTCACTATGCAAACATTATTCTTAAATCTATTTGCAACTGCCTTTCCAATATTGTAAAAAAAAAATGTTTTGAACAGCTTTAACTACCTATTCTGTCTAGAAAGAGAGTCCAGGTGATCTCACTGCTCCTTGGGAATGGCTCAGGGAGCAAAGACAGACCTACTCCCCAGGTAACAACCAGCCAGCCCAGCCATGCACTTCCCAAGGGCTTGGGGATCCTCTTCCCCTTCCCCAAGCTTGAAGGCTTGGCTCGAACTAGTGATATTAGGGGTCAACTGTCTTTTCCATATCATGCTTCACATCTGGTCTCTTTTGTGAAACAACAGCAGAGATAGCAGAGCATGCAAATTTAAAAATACATAATATACTTGTGATCAATGCCCAAAACTCAGCAAATAAATAATTAAAAACCATAAGCGTGGCACATGTTTTTTTGGAGGCTCGTTACATCTCCAGTCATTTATCACCAAGGTCTTACCTGAAGCAAACCTTACTAGACAAATCCACAACAACCAAAAACAAAGCAGTCTAGAGGATGCTTTTTTCCAGTAAAGTCTCTGATACACTGCAACAGCAAAACAATGATCTCATTCATTTTTTTGAGAAATGCAGAAGGCCTCCAAATCAGTAATAACTGATTTTTCCAGTCTTCTCTTAATAATCTAATGTGTTATAACACAGCTGAAGTTTTTCTTTTTAGAGAATTATTTTCAAGCAGGCAGAGTCCTTCCCTTCAGAGTGTTTGACCTCTGAATGGTCCAGACATTACAACATATTCTGTCATGGATATCAGAACCATTTCATTTTTAAAACTATATTTAAAAGGTTTCAGGCTTTTTCTTTCTAGTAAAGAAACACTTTTCTGAATCATTTTAGGAACCATGGTCTGCACTGAGTGAGAGTGAAGCCCTAGCAATTAAGATTTATAACCAGTGCTGCAACAAAAACTGACAAACAGAAGATAAGTGTAAGCACAGGGAGCTCACGCACACAATTGTTGGTGAAAAAGCATTCCAGATTCTACAAATTCTGTGCATGCAGTAACTGCTTGAAAAAAAGCTGAAATGACATCTAGGATAAACACAACATATCACACAACAGCCTGGCAAATATCAAACATTTAAGAGCAAACTTCAAGTTTTATTTCTCTGTACCTTGCAGCAAACAATTTAATACCCTCAAATATCCCAGTAAGACCTGTAACACTTCAGCAGGTCCATTTTAGAGAATCACATCACAGATTACTTTCTGTGGCACAAACAAGGTCCAATTTCACTACACACATTTTTTTAAAGGAAATAAAGATAGGGCATTCACTTTATACTGAATCATTTAATAGCATTATGCCTTCAGAAAAGAAAGACTATTAGCTGCTGTTTTATAATGTGAGGGTGATGAGGCAGTGGAACAGGTTGCTCAGAGAAGCTGTGGCTGCCCCATCCCTGGAAGTGTTCAAGGCCAGGCTGGATGGGGCTTTGAGCAACCTGTGCTAGTGGGAGGTGTCCCCACCCATGGCAGGGGGGTTGGAACTCAATGATCTTTAAGGTCCCTTCCAACTCTAACCATTCTATGATTCTACGATAATGAAAAAAAAAACAAAACATCTAAGTGCAGAATAGATGTCAATACGCCGCTGGGAAAAAGGGACCTACCACAATTCATACTGGATTAGATTCTTTCTGTCCCAATACACTCAGCTGGAGTTAAATACCCAACAAGCTCCACTTTCAAGTCCTGCTCACGAGGTACCCCATTTCTGATTTGCCTTTCTATTTCCTTTTAACTTTTGCAGACTCCACTTCCAGATTTTAAAGCTAATTCTCTTTCTACTTCCATTTCTTGTATATTGTTCCCCAGAGCAATAAAACAACTGTTGACTTCCCAGACCACCCAGGAAGTACAAAGCTCAATAATGAAATTAATAGTTTTAAAAAAAAAAAAGGGCTGAATATCATTGAGTCATTTAGAACCCTCCAAAGTCAAACTGGCAAACGCACTTTCAAACCTATTTGCCTATATTGCTCTTCTCACACACACATCTCAGAAAGCATCTTTTTCAACTATAAACTCTCAAAAGCTTCAGCTGTAAACAACAGTTTGGATTTACACAGGTTTTACCTTTTCAAATGCATTGAGATACCATTTTCCAGGGCAGGTTATAAGGGGCACATAAAGAGCAATGGAGAATGAGTGGAAGTTGAGGGCCTCATGACACCCAAATGTTTAAGGCTGGAGAGACGCTAAAACCATTTTGGAGCTTGAAGCATTTTGATCTAGATACTTCTCAGGTAATACAAGGGGCTACCCTCAGTCTTAATATCTTAACAGGTTTGCAACGTATCATGAATACCAGAAGCAGAACGTGGGCTACGAGGTGCTTTGGGAGATCAGCACTTCATTATTCAAGAAAGCTTTTCACATTTTACTTTTTAATTTCATGTAGCAGATGTAGTTTCAGAGCAGGAAGTTACTGGATCGATGGCATTTCCCTTTGCTTCCTGCAATAATTAAATGACACCAACACTAAACAGTTTCTCTCAACACGCCTGACCTTAACGTCTCAGTGGATGTTGAAATTCTCCTTGACAACAGACAACCATTCACTGTCATCCAGTGCACTGGCCAGCATTCACCAAGAGAGCTGAACCAACAAAAACCAAACTCTACTTTTTCATCAATATTTTTCCCCTAAAAAAAAAAGAGGCTGGAAATTTTTTCTTTGGCAGTTTCCATGCTTTTGAAGATAAACGGCTTGTTTCAGTACAAACAGTGGAGTCAAGCAGCCAGCTTTCCACTAGAAACATGTTTTTAAGATATCTTTAAGAACAGCTTCCTATGTTATTCAGCACTTTAGATGGGAGCTGAAAAGACAAACCTAAACTTCCTCCTCACCTGGACAGGCTTGAGATGTGGGCTAATGCAAATGGCATGAAGTTCAACCACCTGGGACATGGCAATCCCAGGCACAAATACAGGTTGGGCAGAGAATGGCTGGAGAGCAGCCCTGAGGAGAAGGACTTGGGAGTGTTCATGGATGAGAGACTCAACATGAGCCGGCAGTGTGTGCTGGCAGCCCAGAAAGCCAACCACATCCTGGGCTGCATCAAAAGAAGCGTGACCAGCAGGTCGCAGGAGGTGATTCTGCCCCTCTACTCTGCGCTCGTGAGACCCCACCTGGAGTCCTGTGTCCAGCTCTGGAGTCCTCAACAGAGAAAGGACATAGAACTGTTGGAACGGGTCCAGCAGAGGGCCACAAAGGTGATCAGAGCGATGGAGCACCTCTCCTATGAGGACAGGCTGAGAGAGCTGGGGCTGTTCAGCCTAGAGAAGAGAAGGCTCCAGGAAGACCTTCTAGCAGACTTCCAGTATCTGAAGGGAGCTACAGGAGAGCAGGAGAGGGACTCTTTGTCAGGAAGTGTAGTGATAGGACAAGGGGTAATGGTTTTAAACTGGAAGAGGGGAGATTTAGATTGGATATTAGGAAGAAATTCTTTGCTGTGAGGATGGTGAGGCACTGGAACAGGTTGCCCAGAGAAGCTGTGGCTGCACTATCCCTGGAGGTGTTCAAGGCCAGGCTGGATGGGGCTTTGAGCAACCTGCTCTAGTGGGAGGTGTCCCTGCCCATGGCAGGGGGGTTGGAACTCAATGATCTTCAAGGTCCCTTCCAACTCTAACCATTCTATGATTCAGTGATTCAGCACTTTAGATGGGAGCTGTAAAGACAAACCTAAACTTCCTTCTCAGGTCATTATCTTCAGGAATCTTGATTCCTAGATGAGACTCTGCTCAGCATTCAATGAGAGCTGCTGATTACTGCTGGCATCTGTGATATCAAGAATAGCTGTGAGAAAAGCAGGAACACAGGAGAAGCAATGGGAAGAGTCGGGAGTAAAGTGAGAAGAAATAGAAGCAACTGGCACTGAGGGCAAAGCTACTTTGGAGCATTATCACCTAAAATAAGCAGCCCTCCATGAACACTCTGACCAGGCATCTGTGTTTGCCAATGCAATTTTAGGGATACAGAGAAGCACGCTGTAGGCTTAAATCCTCAGACCAGTAAAACAGAAAAAGGATTTCTCAACAAGCAACAAGTATTGTGGACTGCAGGGAAACACTGATGTGAAACAGCGATGTGTGTCTATTACTTGAAAATAATATTCTTAAATCAAAGTTCTCGAGTTGGCAGCTTTAGAATATCATTGACAAAAGTTACGGTTGTCAACCTACCAAAAAAAAGCATGGTTAAAATACAAATACAGCATTAGATTCACTTGTTCATGAAGTCAAAACATACTGAGTCACTAAAAGAAAATGCCCTACAGAAAAAATAAAAAACATAACATGTATTTAAATAAGCAGGCCCCAACAACATGCAACAGCAAGCTTTCTAACGGATGTTCTGCACATACTTACAGGTTGAGCAGACTAATAGTGCTCTTGCCACAAGCTCACAGAGTAACTTCCACTTCTGCTCCACTTTGGCGGTAACAGCTGGAATGAGTATCTCTGCAGGGACGTAGTACTGAATTGAATAGGTCACAAAAATCCCAAAGGAGTACAGAATTTTTACAGACTGATACAACCTGTTGAAAACATTTACACATGTTCACATAAATTGCAAACTCTTCTTAAAATATTAGCTTGCTAATGGCACTAAGGCTAATATATAAAATATATTTTTTCCCCAAACAAACAAGAAGATAACATTATCTGCTTGCAAGTTATAGCTGCCTATGGAACTGCAGAAGATAACCATGCTACCAAAAAAATAATATCACACAACCGTAAGTGAATAAACTTAAAGAACATGTTAAACAGCAGGCAGTTATTTAGCGAAAGAAAATTCCAAATCCACATCAAATAAAATCTGTACATTGATAAACCTTTCACAGTGGCATTAAACACTGGCCATTTTAAAGACCAACACAAATATCCTCCAGATTTTGCATATTCACAAAGTGTGCTTAAAAAGATTTTTCACACTAGGAAGAGAGCATATCAGGAAATTTCATTTATTGACATTTGAAGGATTACCTTTCTAAGGCTAGAAAATATCCACCACCAAATTTGCTTGCTGTCTACATTCACCTCTTTAAAATCACTAGGCACAGAACACCACTTCGTTACTGTGCCATGTCATAGTATTTCATAGGATCCATTGCAACACAAAAGAGCACCAAGCTCTACAGCTCCAAACTGTGTCAACCTTATGCCAGTGGCGGTTTGGGAGGATGAGTTAGTATGAAATTGGAAAAAGAACACTTATGCTTTGCTTGAAAATACATTTTGACTACCAGGTCCTAAATTATCTGTATCAAAGGTTTGACCATCCCTGTGCACAACTCAATAAAGCCCCAAAGGCACATTCAAAGGGACAGAAAAACCTATTACATCACTTTACATAATGGTGTAGCCAGTTTAGGACTCACTGTTTTTGTACCCTTCTTTTTGATTGCTAAGCAACTTTAAGAACTTTAGAGGGAAAAACAGAAGGTCACTTTTCTATTAGTTCTGCATCACTGTCTTTATTCCAGAAGTTTAGATTGATTTTAGCTGGTTAAAAAAAACAAAAAACTGACCAGCTACCAACAATTAGCTTGTAATCCTCAGGCATCAGATCACCCCAAGCCTTTACAAAATTAATTTCTAAAAGACACTCAAAAACAAGATTCAAAGCTTTAAATATATAGTAGATCAAAGTAAGCATCTCTATTACAATAACTATTTTTCTAGCTCTACAAGGATTCCAATTTTTGAAATTAGGGAACTATTTTTCTATTATTAAAGTGACTTTCCTAGTAATTTAAGATCATATTCCAATGAGATAAAGACAGCTCCTTAGGCTACCTTCTAAAAAAAGTCTAAATCATTCTATATGCTAAAAGAAGTTAAAAGTCTGTCTCCCTCCAATTCCACATTTTAGATTTTGTTGTACCTCTTTTAAGGGAAAAAAATTGGAAACTAGGGTAACAAAACTTGTGTATCGATACAGCTAGACTTAGCACTAACTATGCTGAGCTTCTGCTTGAACTAGTACCACATAGCATCTCGCTGAACTTTAGTATGCTATAATACTTGTATGGTAGTTAACCTTTGGGATTCATAGTAAAGGAATTATTGCACAAAGACTGTCAGTTATAACTTAATGAAGAACAGATGTTGAAAAGAACCTTAAGCCTCAAGAAGATGAGACACGACCCAAGGACAAAGAAGGCATGTTTTATGATGAGGGTGGTGAGACACTGAAACAAGTGGCCCAGAATAGGTGTGGATGCCCCATCACTGGAAGTGCTCATGCTCAAATTGGACGTAGTCTAGAGAAATATGTCCCTGCTGACAGCAGGGGGGTTGGACTAGTTGACCTTTAAAGGTCCCTTCCAAACAAAATCATTCTGTGAGACCCCAGCCAAGAACACTACTAAACTACTCAAGAACAATTTCCGTAACCTACATTTCCAGATGCCATGGGACTTGGTAAGAACTGATGGACACACAACAATAATTTCCAGGGTGGTGAGACACTGGAACAGGTTGCCCAGGAAAGTTGTACATGAACCATCCTTGGAGACGTTGAAGATCTGGTTGGATGAGGCTTTAAGCAACTTGGTCTAGTGGAAGGTTGGGCTGGAACTAGATCTTTAAGGTCTCCTTCACCTCTAACCATTCTATGATTCTATGTGCTTTTTGTCTATAAATACATGCTGGTTTAGGCAAACAGGGCCTCTCCTTGGCTTCTGTCTAGATGCACCTCATGATCATGAATAAGTATGGTAAACTATACTCTGTGCCTGTGTGCTCTCTTAGTTATTTAATGCAATAAAATAGAATTCCTTGAATGTAGAAAGATGATTGTTAAAGTTAAGGAAAAAAAAAAGCCAAAAACTACTCTGCTAATTAATATATAAAAATTCATATACTTAATCCCAGGCACAAATGTAGGTTGGGCAGAGAACGGCTGGAGAGCAGCCCTGGGGAGAAAGACTTGGAAGAGCTCGTGGATGAGANATGATTGTTAAAGTTAAGGGAAAAAAAAAAAAGCCAAAAACTACTCTGCTAATTAATATATAAAAATTCATATACTTAATCCCAGGCACAAATGTAGGTTGGGCAGAGAACGGCTGGAGAGCAGCCCTGGGGAGAAAGACTTGGAAGAGCTCGTGGATGAGAAGCTGAACATGAGCCGGCAGTGTGCGCTGGCAGCCCAGAAAGCCAACCACATCCTGGGCTGCATCAAAAGAAGCGTGACCAGCAGGTCACCGGAGGTGATCCTCACCCTCTACTCTGCGCTGGTGAGAGCCCACCTGGAATCCTGTGTCCAGCTCTGGAGTCCTCTAACTTAGAAAGGACATAGAACTGTTGAAATGGGTTCAGTGGAGGGCCACGAAGATGATTAGAGGGATGGAGCACCTCTTCTATGAAGACAGGCCTCAGCTTTTCAGCCTGGAGAAGAGAAGGCTCTGAGGAGACCTTATAGCAGCCTTCCAGTATATAAAGGAGGAGCAGGAGGAGGGACTCTTTGTCAGGAAGTGTAGTGATAAGACAAGGGGTAATGGTTTTAAACTGGAAGAGGGGAGATTTAGATTGGATATTAGGAAGAAATTCTTTGCTGTGAGGGTGGTGAGGCACTGGAACAGGTTGCCCAGAGAAGTTGTGGCTGCCCCATCCCTGGAAGTATTTAAGGCCAGTTTGGATGGGGCTTTGAGCAACCTGGTCTAGTGGGAGGTGTCCCTGCCCATGGCAGGGGGTTTGGAACTCAGTGATCTTCGAGGTCCCTTCCAACTCTAACCATTCTATGATTCTGTATCATGCTGACCAATGATTTGTGCTCCAGAACATGTTCCTAAACTAGAACAAACCTCCAAAAGCTATAATCTAGCAGAAAGTTCTTAGAATATAAGCAGTCCCCTATCTAAAACTTAAGGACTTAACTGGTTTAGGACCTGTATATGCTTTCTGGTCAATTCAGCTGTGAGACATCAAATAAATCCCAGAAAGCAGCAGAATTTATTTTCTTATTTTTATCCAGAAAGACTTATTTCTAGGATACGGATTGTCCAGCTGGAATTAAATACATAAGACAGATCTCCCTGCTTCGCTACATTCCAGACACTTTCACATGACCACTTTCTTACAGAAACTCACCTGCTCCTTACATTTCTCTAGTTCAATCAGGCCACTTACTGGCTTTCTATATGAGGACCAAATAACAAAATACTGTTATATGGTTGACTGGAAATTTGTTTTGCTAACACAGTTACTTACACACATTTGCTCATCAGTACTGTATCAGGCAGTACTGCACAGCAAACCACTGTATGTCCCACCCACAGGAGTACCACTGAGCTGCTTCTCCTTCTAATTTTGTTTGGTGCTCTAGGGTACTATGCAAGGTAAGACAAAAACAGATGACTTTGTTATCTCTACACATGTGCCCTGAGCAGCTCTGAGGTTATTAAACTCATAATGCCAATTCTTCACCTTAAAGAATACCAGTTTCCATCTCTTTTATTACTCTTCTTTGCACTAGATCTATATAGCCATCAGGACAAATACAGTATTATCATCACATATGCACTGCAGCCAAGAGCTATTAAAGAAAACCTCTTATGTGAATAACCCTGCTAGACAGCAGGGCTGCAGAGCATTTCAGCCGAATAGAGTTCATCCAGGTGCTTGCATAAGTGCAGTAAGTAGCAACAGAGTGAGCATCTTTACCCAAAATTCCACATTCCTCTCCCTCCTCCTTCTTTAAGAGCACTTCTCTTAAGGCACAAATAAACCCAGATCTACAATTTAAAACAAACTGTTCACTAATCATATCAACAATGAGTAATATCACATAATATTACAAATAGAAGTATTTTCCTTCTCAGATGCATCACGTAGACAGCATAGATGCAGTCATATTTGAAGATTGCCAGAGTTTTTTTTACTGTATGTCCAATGAAAGGACACAACTAAATAGATATGATGAGCAGTATGCCTCAAAAACAAGAATCATAAGGAAAAAAAGGAGAAAACCCCACAAAATAGGAAAAAAACTGAGGTCCGAATCTCACAGAATGATATGGGGTTGAAAAGGACCTCTGGAGATCATGTAGTCTAACCCCCCTGCTAAAACAGGTCCTCCTAGAGCAGGTTACACAGGAATGTCTCCAGTGACAGACTCCACCACCTCTCTGGGCATCCTCTTCCAGCACTCTTCCCTCTCAAAGGGAAGAAATTCCTCCTCATGTTTACGTTATGTGCAAGTCTGTGCTGATTTCCTCATGTTCTCTCACTGGGCACCACTGAAAAAAGACTGGCCCCTTCCTCTTGACAATCACCAAGTATTTATAGGTGTTGATCAGATTCTCCCTCAGTCTTCTCGAAACTAAAAGTCCCTCAGCCGTTCCTTGTAAGAGAGATGTTCCAGTCCCCTAATTGTCTTTGTGTCCCTCTGCTGTATACTCTCTAGCAGTTCCCTGTCATTCCTGAACTGGGGAGCCCAGAACTGGACACAGTACTCGAGATGGGGCCTCACCAGGCCAGAGTAGAGGGGCAGGATAACCTCCCTTGACCTGCTGGTCACACCTTTCCTGATGCACCCCAGGATGCCATTGGATCTCTTTTTTTTTTTTTAACAGTACAAAAACAAAACAAACAAAAAAGCAACAACAGATGCATGAAAATTCTATCAAACAAGCAAAACCAGTCATCTTTTAAGACACACTTTATTCTCATTTCATGTATTTATCATTGGAATCAGTCAGACAATTAAAATTTTTGAAGACCATGAGAAAAACATAGCTCATACTGACTCCAAGAAATGAAAATGAAAAAAAAAAGGAGAGTGAAAAAGTAATACTTGACAATTAAGAATAATTCTCAAATGTGCTCTATTCTCTTCAAAGAGGAAAAAAAAACAAGGCAGCATTCAGTCCAGCAAAGCAGTTTGTTTCACAGAACTTGGAATTTCAATATGTTAGTACAAAAGACACTGAACAAGTAGACATAAGTATAAAACATACAAGACTTTACTTGATCAGAATGAAAACATTAAGATATATTTCAGCTTTTAGACTTGTACACTGCTGATATTCCAAATTTTAGACCTATCAGACATAAAGGTGCTAAAGCATTAGGAGTTATATTTTAATTACGTTATGGTATATATCTATCCATAGACATATGCAGAACTAACAATGCACCAGTTTAAATAGTCTTCAGCTCTTCTTCAGCACCTGGCACATGTAGCTCTCATAGCAATAAAGCGAAATAAAAATAATAATAATATCCCTGAGACATTGGCAAGGATAAACTTCACTTTCCTGATAGGAAGCCATTACTACACATTATCCATAGAACTGCATCTGAACCACAAAACTATTCAGCTTTGATGTCATGTATTCATAGAATGGTCTGGGTTAGAAAGGACCTTTAATAACTACACAGAAAAAAAAAGAGGGGAAAAAAATAAATCAATAAACCATGTCACTGAGCACTATGCCAATCCATCTTCTAAATACCTCCAGGGATGGTGCCTCAACCACTTCCCTGGGCAGCCCATTCCAACGCTTAATAACCCTTTCAGTCAGTGTAAATGTTTTTCCTGATATCCAATCTGAAACTCCCTTGGTGCAACTTGTAAGCCTTTCCTCTTGTCCTATCGCCTGTGACTTGGGAGAAGAGACCAACCCCCATCTCTATACACCCTCCTTTCAGGTAGCTATAGAAAGCAATAAGGTCTCCCCTTAGTTTCCTCTTCTCCAGGCTGAAGAACCCCAGCTCCCTCAGCCTTATTCTCCAGACCGCTCAGCAGCTTCGTTGCCCTTTTCTGGACCCGCTCCAGCACCTCAATGTCTTTCTTGTGGTAAGGGACCCAAAACAGCAATGACACTGAAAAAAGCCACTATTTTACCAGGATAGCCAAGGTAATACTAGCTGGTTTCAGAACTGCAGTAAAGCTGGCTACATATTCCCTTCTTCAGTACACCCGGAACTAGCTTCCACTAGAGATGAAATACTTCACTATAAAGATCATTGATCTGTTTCCATATGAAACTCTTTTTAATATACAAGATATTGCTGGCTATGATTATAGCTCAGCTGCAGAAGACACAGAGACAGTATAAGAGTATATATTTAGAAGAGTATGTACTATATACTTTTAGATATATACTTACATATACTGTGTACTTTTAGAAGAGCTTGAGCCCCTATCAGTTATAAGCATGACAGCACTGAGGAATGGAACCACCTTTGCAATGCTTTTGCCATCTAGATTACTGGGTTTAAGTCACATATACACTTACCATATATCTTGTGGCAGGTTTAAAGTGATGCTGCCCTTAATTTCATCCCCAAAACGCAGATAGCCCAGAGTGGCCAGTGAGATGTACAAGGCCAGGACTATTCCCATGCCAATGTTCAGTGCCTGTGGGAAACGTGTGGTGTCCTTCATTCTGTTTTCCAATGGCAGTACCTGGAAATAGAGGGAGAATAAATTACATTTAATGTCCTCAGAATAGAACTACTTTTCTCTCCCCTTTGAAAGCAAATTTCCAAAATTTAGGTGATTTTATTAATAAATAAGATTACTCTACAGTAATTTTTTACAGCCTGGAAGATCACAATGTTTTATGCACCTCACAGAAAAGTTCAATTACCGAAAAGCCACCGGTGCAGAAATATAAAGCAATATTTATAGGTTAGAAAAACTGACAAAAGAAACTTACGTTGCCCAGATGAAAATACATAGGCAATATGAGTAACATTATTTTTTTGGTTACAGAATTGTTCAGAACCCAAGAGTAATTCTCCCATTTTTATTAAGTATCTCTGCATTGTCAGTCTCCATCACAGACAAACCCACTGTCCACACGGTTGATGCTTCCCAACAATGCAAACTGAATACTGAAAAGCAGCACCTTAGTTCTGCCACTATTTTAAAATATTTTCCTGTCAAAACCATTGAAGTGTTCTATACTTCGATGTTCTTTACATTAGTATGCAATTTTACCAGCACTAGATATGTCAGTAGAAAACTATATTCCTCATTAGTCAGACAGTTCCAGCCATATTCTAGTTCTAGTCACCCCTGCATTGCATATATGACCTGCAGCCTATAGACTATACCATATTCTAACATGTTCTATAACTTATTCTACTAACAAAATCTGTACAAGGTAAGTGGTAAAAGAAAATATGTGTTAGAAACACAAGTTGCTGGGGAGTATGTCACTGCAATAGTACATAAAGGTATACTACATGACCAAGTATCACTGGACTCTTTCCAGCCTACAAGTTAAAAATAGTTTCCTAGACCGATAATGATACTTAAACGTTTATGCCAGCCAATGACCAAAACAACATCGAATTTTGGAGATTTAGATTAAATATTAGGAAGAAATTATTTCAATAGTTTTCAATAGTAGTAAGATTATTTATTCCTCTACTCAAATTGTCAATCACAAAATATTCCTTGCAGAAAAACCCATTTTACACAGAACAATAGTGGTAAAGGAACCACACCAAGGGCATTTTTCATCTCTTGTCAGCTCCTGCTTTAAGATGACTTCACCAGCCCAAAAGACTCAGAATTTCATTTGCTGTCCCTGTTCATAACATTCAATAATCTGGCAGCTCTCAGAGGAGCACAGGGTGAATTGGCATAAAGCATGTTTGGAATCAAGGAAAAATGAGGCCTTATAGCTGTTTAAAACCAACTTACTACATAAAACAAATCAACCATAATCAGCTTTTCTGATAAAATTAAGATTTTAAAATTAAGACTTCTGTTTATAATGCAACATTCAGATAGCTCCACACTAATAAGTGTTATTTGCAAAATATTCCAGAATAAAATCTAAAATCAAGTCTCTATCAAGATCAAGATTAGGTAAATGCATTTTGAGCACCTGCAGTCAGAGAGAGTGTGAATCTAATTAAATGGTGAGGGTTTTTTTCTAATATGAACAATACAAGCACGTTGATATATGAATGACAGTAATTAAGACACGGGGTAAGGAGTTATCACGCATTGGCTGTACAACAGCAATTGACTATGTAAGTACCACATCCATGCAACGTGAATTAAAACACATCAGCCTACATCTCAGTGAAAGATTTTTAAACATGTTTCACTTCTCATTTGCAACAGGTCACAAACACACAGATATCTCAGTTCCGTCTACGATGGTAAATTGCTGAGCTGTAGTAACTAGTTATCAACTATATCAATCAGCAAGAATTGTATTAAATATTAACTATGTGAAGTGGAAATGTCTGTCCTGCTTTGCTCCACTCTTTTTTTAATTTCATGCCTCAACAACTTTGTTTAGTTCTGATTATTCAAATCCATAACATAATTCTTTTCTTCTGATCTTCTCTATGGTGCATGCAACTACAGCATCAGAATGGACAGCCAACATTCTGCATGTTCAACATATCCCCACAAAGCAGAGAGATGTTAATATCATTCTGCATATAAGAAAGATATATTAAACTCTAGATTTTCACTTTTGTGTTAATTTTGATTTGTAAAAGTAGTGATGTTATTTTAATGATTTGGTGTAATGGACACACACACAATGTATATCAAACCATAATGACCATAAACATTTAATTAGTTTGTAAACAAAGTCAAAAAAGACTAAAAGACTCTTCCAAGCAAATTAAGAGTGCAAGTAAATTATGACCAAATAAGAAACAGAGACAACCTATACAGAAAAAGATGCAATAAATGTGTAATGAAAAAGATGCAATAAATGTGTAATGCTAATATCTAATAATACCAAGGAATATTTTTATGTTTTAAAGGTACAATTCAAATGAACCCTACATTATATGCTCTTGAATAAAAGAAAGAAAAAGGCTGGAGCTCTTAAAGACCTCATTAGCTATAACAAGGGATTCAATCAAGCTCAACACTATGCAGTTCTTTAAAGGTTCACATCAGAAGCCAATGTTATTACTGCTGATGTAACGTGAAAGAGCTGTCTAACGCAGGATCTAATATGCCAGAAGTTAATTAACATAAAACAATTCCCTACCTACAATTCAAGAAACACCCACTACCAAATGGTAAGCCTTGCAATGTTTTCCTGAAGCTCACAGGACTCTCATTTGGGATTTTCCAGCAACAAATACACACCAGCACGCTATGCAGTACATGAGCAACAAATCTAATACAACTGTGACACACATCAGACGTACTGTACATGACTTGCATTCACACACATTCAGTAAGTGAAGTCTGTCCCAGATGGACTATACAATTTAAGAGCAACAATCTCAGTATAGCCCGATCTGTCTGATTCACTGAGCACGGGAGTTTTTCTGCCCAAGACCTGAAGGCATCAAATAAGCCCAGACAAATAGCCAATTCCTACAATGGAACTTCCAGATGACAAAAGCAAAGGTGTGCACTCTAGATATGGCAGCTAAACCCATGCATTAGTCGGGTCAATGAGAAACCGCTGATAACAGTTTGAAAAACGGAGATTCCCAGTCACTACATCCATGCTGTGTGCAAAAAAACACTAACTTAAAAAAACAACGAAAAAAAAAAAAAAACAAAAAAAAAAAGACAAAAAAAAAAAGCCAACCAAACAAAAAAAAACCACAAAACACCAAAACCACAAACAACTTTTAACCTAACTCCCAGTTAAGGCTTTAGATATTTTTTTGAAATCTCCCCTGTATTATGCCAATTATACCATTCCCAGAAGCCTCTTCGGCTATTTTTTTTTTTAAATATGCCACATAGAACAAAAGTGCTAACTACCTTGCAAACTCTGCTAGTGTGAGACGCAATCAGAATGCCCTTGGAAACAGGAATAAGTGAATAAGAGATTAAAAAAAGAATAAATCTCTTTTTAAAAACTCTATCTTCAGTGATAAATCTAGTTAATCGTCATCTTTCAGGAAACAATGAGGAACCGAGTTTCATTGTCAGGAGGCCATGAATTAAAAGAATATTCTAAAATTTCTATCCTTTTTCTTATCATCTCCATCTCTACCAAGTCACATCTATAGATAAGTTTGAAGCAGGAAGAATAATCCATTTCTAATAAATCTTTGTCCTCTGTGATCCAAAGGAACAGAAGGATGCTTAATACATTTCTATTTTTACATACTCATCACCTAAAACTAAGCTGCTGAATCATTATAATTATAGTATCATCATATTATTAGCTGAGTATTATATTATTACATAGCATATAATATAAGGTACATTGCTGTCTCTATTTATTTGGAACTAAAGGCACTCCTATAATTTGGAAAAGTGCTAAGTATTCAAGTAGCAACTGGTATTCATCAAACTACCTTTTGATGGGGATATTATATCTTCAATTTTTGCCTTATTTGACAAGAAAAATTAACCCTTCTCATATCAACATGGGAGATTTGTGCTTTTATATATAAAAACAAAAATAATATTAAACAACAACAGAAATAAAACCACCTGTATCCCTCTAACACAGATTCACCACTTACCACACCGATTCCTTCAAAAGCAAATATTGCAGTCCCAAAAAACAGTGGGTATTTTTTCCAGCCAACCACAGGAGGCAGTTTTCGAGGATCTACTATATCCTTAAAAAAAAATAAAAAGCAAAACAGTGCTACGTGAATAAAGTGCATTAGCTGTTCCTACTATTTTGTCTACAGGAAAGAAAATTCAGTACACGCTAACAGTGATGTATACACTGTTACTTACAATCCCTGGTTCTTTTCCAAACTTAGGCTCTTATGCATGTTTATATCCACCTTCCCACCCACACACAGAC
The DNA here is from genome assembly GCA_013398155.1 of Pedionomus torquatus. Classification (NCBI taxonomy): domain Eukaryota; kingdom Metazoa; phylum Chordata; class Aves; order Charadriiformes; family Pedionomidae; genus Pedionomus; species Pedionomus torquatus. Next base: position 197,127 of record VZRU01020708.1, read on the forward strand.
ACTTACAGATACATTTCTTCTAGACTCACATTACTGACACTAGAAATTTCCACAGTTTAAGTATCACACTTGTTTTAATTGATGCTCACTCATATGCACCAGAGGGAAAGCTCACACCTCAATCTTCTGCAAACTTACACTGTTCTCAGTGTTGCATTTTCTAATCTGCTTTCATACTGCACAGATCTTCTTCATAACCATAAGGAACAGTAAAAGAAAATCTTTTTAATACAAGCCGAGTTCCTGCAGAACAAGCAATTTCTCTTTATCTTCCCCAATCTCTTCTATGTAAATTCTCCTGCCTCCTCGTCCAGCCAACACCTCTTGCTGGCTTTTCTGCCTCCCTCCACATCCTCCGCTTCCCACTCCTTTCATGAACTCATGTGAAAGCGTTCTCAAAGAACACGCACTTGCCACTGACCTACATTTCAAAAATCCTAAGAAAGAAAAATCTAGAGGTTTCTAGATGTGGGGTTTTTAAGCCATCAGTTTAATTTGCTCCATTATGAAATTCCTCCAAATATAAAAAACAGTAGCAACCCAGAAAATCACAGCAACTATTAAACTTCCCAGGAGACAGAAGTCTGAAATGTGTGTTCTTCAAGGGTAAGTCTTAAATTTTTTCCTTATTGTACTGGAGAAACACTAGAAATAAACACTCTTGAAACTGCTCTGTTGCAACAAAAAGACTGACCACAAGTTAAAACCCTGCAGGTTCTGTGCACAAGCCATGAAAGTTCATACAATCTTCCACTCAAGGACTCCAAATTATTACAATACGTATTTGTATTATCTTAAGTGCAGCAATATTATCCTTTCTTTCAAAAGTCCGTGTTTACAACATGTCTCAAGTATTAAACCACCTCCTTAAAATAAGATGTCTCAATAAAACACAAGATAATTCTGCCTTGCAGAAATCATCATTCAGTATATATCTACCAGAGACTGACTGCCACATGCAACAAATACACTGGAAAAAAAAATATAATTAACTTTTTTTTTTTAATACTTACTCTAACAATATACTGGTAGATGATCACCAGGCTGACAGCCATGGACAGATTGGCAAGCAAAGAAAGAAAGGACAGGCTCTTTAGGTCACGAATAAAGACCAGGAGGATCAGGAATGGCAGGAAACACAGCATGTATATTCGTAAATCAGTGCTCTTTTTCTCAGAGCTGCTGGTGGCACTGACATTTATCAGAGCAGTCTTGTTTTCCAAGAATCCTTCGTGGACCTGTAGAAAAAAGAAAAAAACAAAAGCGTTAAACAGTGGTAGGGCTGACCCTCTGTATACAGTCACATCACTGGTTTTCTATAGGGAAATTTGTCCCTTCTTCACTTGCCAAGTGTCAGGTGTCCCAGGCCCCATGAACTCCCAGTGCAGAGGGGAAGAGAAGGCACCTTCAGCCAGTGCTTCATCCTTAAGACAAATGATGAAAGCAGAACCTAAAAGCAGCTTTATCTCACCACTCACTACAGAGGAAATCCACGTGAGCAGTTTAGACCAGATTCCTTTTAGAAAGGGAGGGTGTGGTAAAATGAACGCGAGATGGATATAGGCCTAAGTATTAGCATCGGAATTTTCCTATGGAGAGTAAGGGAGGTTAGATGACCAACTCCTGTTGTACCCGAGTTCAGCGCTTAAGAACCTTATGCCTTCTTCCATCCGCATCTTAGCGGTGTTCATACAAAATAATGTTGCCTTATAAACCTGCCTGTCTTTATTTGAATTTATTTTTCTTTTTGCTTAATTTCACTTTTATTAATCAGTGTTAATTCAGCTGTAAATAAACATGAGCTCTGAGATAGTCGAGAGTTCTGTATCCATTAAACTGATATAAATTCACGCCTATACATAAACAGTAGCACACAATGTGAAAGCACATTAGGTATTTTGTATATAACGTTACAGTAATTGCTTAAGGTGCAATTCAGAAGACTGAGTTTGGGACTATTCAGAATTCTCAGTGCATCTTTTGGAAAAATGTTAATGTGGCCATAAATGCCTAAATTTGTTTTGTGGAAACATATTCTGCACTATGTACAGAACACACTCAAAACACCAAGAGCTGTTGGTTACTCTGTTTGCTACAAAATTATAACAGTTAAAATCCATTTGTTTTTAATCTTATCATGCATTTTTCCCTAGGAGTGTATCTTTTCCTTTTCCATTCCATTGCATTTGCCATCTTACAAATCAGCAAGTGACTGTGCTTAATCAGTGCATGCTGCAGAAAGCCTGCAGCTTGATGGGTATGAAGAGACAGTAAAAATAAAAAACAAAATTAGTTTCTTATAGCATAGAGAGACTTAAACAAAAATGGGAAATCAATATATGACAAAACAACTGAAGACAATGCTCTGACTCCTAAGTACTGTCAGACAATTGTCCTGTCTACTATAATGCAGAACTGAACTCAGAGGAAGACTGTGTAACTCTACAATTGCAAGGGTACAGTTGGAGACTCAGCCCTCACAGATCCATCCCTGGATCTTGGCAGCCTTTCCCTCAATTCACTCCAGCTTCTCAATGACTTTCCAGCGCTAGAGGTTACCCAAACCCTGACAGAGTATTCTAGATGTGGTCTATAGCAAATGGAAAGTAAAGGATGATAATAACTTCCCTCAATCTACCAGCAATTCTCCTGTTCACATAACCCGGGACACTGATGGTTTCCTTTGCTGTCAAGGTGCGCTGCTGGCTCATGATCATGACCACCACCCTCTGAGCTTGACCATACAACCAGCTTTTTTGTACAACATACTCAGCTCATTGTCTGTCTACCCACACCATAACAGCCTCACTTGGATTCAAAGATACTGAGATACAGCATGGAAAACTTTGCTAAGTCAAGTTGACATCTAGTATTTTCTTATTATGTATGAATTTAACTTTTTTTTTCTTATAGAAGGCAATCAAGTTGGTCGGTCCCCTGACAAATCCATGCTGACTGGCTCCAGTCAGTTTATCCTCTCTCATGTGCCCAGAAACAAGCTCAAGAAGACTCAATCTCTGATTTTCAAAGGGACTGAAGAGACGCTGACTGGCTGCTAATCCTCCAAATTATTATTTTAGCCTTTTACAGAGATAAGTACATCTGCCTTTCCTCAGCTCTCAGGGATCGCCCCCGACTTCAGGTTTCTCCCAGCACTCCTGGATACAGCCCATTTGGTCTCATACTCACTTCTTTCTCTTTGTCTTCAGAGAACAACACTGACAGACTTTGACAATACAGAGCAGGGTAATTCATACTCTCTTCCCACCTTTGTTCTGTGCAGTCACAGCTGTCATTGTATAAAGGTATTTTATAATTCTGCTCAGAAAAATGCGAGCAAAGCTTACTTATTTGTGATAATCTTCACCTTAGTGAGATTTGACCAACCCCAGATGACTATTCTGCCAGAAGCCTTTAGATAAATGGAAAAAGAAAATCAGCGCCCAACATGAACCAGCCTTGCTTCCCAAATCCCCAATGGAGGATTACTCTTATATAGGGGAAAAAAAAAAGAAAGCAATAAAAACCCCCACATTTGGAATGGTTAGTTAAGTTTCACTTATTCCCTAATAACTGCTGAAAGTGCACACACTTATCTTGGGCAAAGCATTTTAGAGATCACCTCAGCATCAGATGAAGAACTTACTGTGAACTATAACATTGTTGGGTGACAAGGAGGTTTCTGAAAGTTACTTTCCACTAGCTATTACTTGTGTGCAGCAAGAGGTGAAGCACATGACTTAAAAAAAAAATAAAATCAATATTTCCATTTATTAAGAAAAAGAAACCTTTAAAAGTTTCAATTCAACTGCTGACTGTCAAGCTGTTTTCATTATATTCATTATACACAGGTTTTCATGTTAATAAAATACTTTGAGGGTGAAATTATATGTACACATACACACACATGTATATCACGTCACTGGTATTATGGACACAGTAATACGGTATAAAAGCACAGGAGAACAGTTTATTCCCTTCTGTGTACATATATCTATTTTTAAATCAACTTTGGCTCAATAAAGCAGCTTTATCAGCATCACCCAGGGCAGCACCACTTACGGGTTTAGGGAAGGCCACAGGAAACATCTAAACCTGACAGAATAGTGACTCTGTACATTGACTCAGAAGGACACCAGTAAGATCCAGCAAAGGTTAATCTTGCAGAAGAGCTAAGCAAACAGGCAAGAGTCACTGATGGGTGGAAGAAGCCAAGTCGGAAAGTAAAGTACAAAAATTATAAAAAGTAACGATGACTATTCTCCCTCTTAGAGTGGAACAACTGGCTGTGGGAGATTTGACAGTGAAGAGCAAAGGAAAACTCTAATGAAGATAAAAAATATAACAATTTGTTCACGTGCAGGCTAACATTTCTGTCACTTTGAAAATATTTTATTAGATTTTTCTTTAAAAAAAAAAATTAGATAGAGTTTAAGAAAAGTCCTTCTGCTGCTTTGTGTTTTGTTATTTGGTAGAATAGTTTTAAATGCTTTCTCATACGCTGTTTAGCTCAGTTCAAGTTTTCTGTTGATTGTGTTAAGACAGACTGTGACTCACTACCCGTCTAACGCAGTCTCCTAAATATTAAAATTAATATAATCTCGGAATCCTATTCTGGACAACTATCACTTTCAATCTCCTGCTACTCTCTGCTAGGGCATCTCCATATGGCAGTCATGCTGTCTGTACCAGGAACAGCAGACATTGCATCTTTTTCCTAAACAAAGCAAGATCATCTGAAATATCATTGGAAGATCAGCCAATTTAGAGAAATATCTTTTCACTTATCCATCCAATGGATCTTTTACTGAAAGAGGCACAGCTACCTATTCTTCTGTATATGCCACAGAGCCCAGTGAATATTGGTAAACTTCCAATCTGAACACACATTATCTGCATTTTGTTCTGGACTTACCATGATGGTACCTGGGAGTTCCACAACCACTTCCCTAAACCACATAAGGAAATATCACTATATTTCTATTCTATATATTTCTATTTATATATATCTATATATAAATATCCTGTTTTAGACAGGAAGTACACAACCACCGAATAGATATAGTGACCACTAGATATAGTGACTACAAAGGCTGGTGACATCTCCGTTCACGAAGTGACTTCAATTAGAAGTCACTTCAGCTATTCAAGCATTAACTTACATGATGGTGTGATACCTGAAAGAGCTTGCTTCACAGGGGTGCTTCACCTAATGTCTCATTTCCATAGCCCAAGCACAGCATCTGCCAACTTCAGCTGCACCCATGAAGATCAACCACTTATTTCGATCTGATCATCAGATTCCTGATATCAGACACTCAGAAAATGGTTAATACACAACTAGAGACTGCAGAAAATTCAGTTCAGCTGATGAACATACTTCTTATAAGAACTATCTCAGAAGCAAGAAATAATTTAGTTTCCTTGATCTCTTCAACTGAGGCCACTGTTTCCTTGTCTGTATCCCAAATCCCGCTCCTTCTGTCATACAGTCTAGACTTTTCATCATCTAATAGGATCAAAACAGTACAGACTCTTGGCTTAAGGTCTTCTGTTGCTGAAGCCAGAAAAGCAAAGTAAACAAAAGGGGACCACAGTCTTTCAGGCACAGATTCTTTTTATCTATCCCAGTATGTTCGGGCTTCAGTCTTGCTGCAGTCAACATCTAGCTATTTGTTCCAGTTTCACTGTTCTTCTCCAATCCCAGACACATTCACCTGTAAACCTCTTATATTTGCATGCTGACAGTCTTAAACAGAACTCCTGCCACAAACCTGAGTTTCTTTGGTGCCCCAAGAAAAATTTTTTTTAGGAAAAGCTTCATTTGAAATTTGCTATAACTGGAAATAGAGTCTTGTAGCACAAAGTGTCAGGAAAACACTAATTCAGCCAATATTATTATAATCCCCGGGCACCAGCAGCTATACTGCACACTTAGTAAGAAGGGTATATCAAACATTTCACAGAATTCAAAAGATGAAATAAATATTTAGACTCACATGCACCATGCGTGCCTAACTAAATATTCACCTCAAAGTAAAGTGGACTGATGAATATTCCATTTACGTGCCAGAACCATTTTAAAGTTCTTTGTCACATCTTAGTTCTCTGAAATAGTAAATAAGGGGAAGGAAGAGACTACTCGTTTGGGGTTGGTTCTAGTTTTAACTAAGAATATCAACACACCCCAAAACACAAACCTCACGAGAGTATGGAACACAGTGCAGAGCTACTGGTCAAGGAGTGGTATTAATCTGTTTTAGCTTTTTCCCCCATTCCCTCTGTTCACCTGTCTCATCCTTCCACTACCCCAAGTAATTACATTTAAAGCAGTGATGATTTGTGTTCTTTGGTGCCCTCTACGGGACAGACCCCCACAACAGAAAGTTGCCAGGAAGAAGCCACAACTTTCTGCCTGCTGGAGGAAAGAGCATGGGGCAATCGGAATCAAATACACTTGGAAGTGGGACTTCCAAATTGCCGATGATTTTAATTAGTTCACAAGGTACATGTCATGGGTCTCTGATGCCACTGCTTTTGCAGAGGTTGCTTTTCTGCAACCTTTCTTCAAGAAAGCAGCAACAAAACTTTTCCAGGAATCCTGTTTTTTCCAAAATGTACAAAAGCCAAGGTCAACAAGTGTTCAGTCTTGTTATATATGTGTTTTTACCGACAACTCATTGATCTGATACATATTTGATAGGAAATGTTTCAATTAAACTTTACATTACAAAAGCTGCAATAAAAATCCCCACTTCAGAAGGACAGCAAAAAAGGACACTAGAAATAAAAGTATTTTTAGGTATTGAGATACCTTGTGACAGTAGGACTGGAGTTTTTAAGGTTGGGCTTTTTTTTTCTCTTCCAAGTTGCAAATTATAGAGTATCTGGATTCCAAATACACAAATTTGCTTCATCTTCACAGTATCTTCCTCTATAGAACTCAGAACACTTTTTAAACACAATATAAATACTCATTTACGAGAGAAAGAAAAAAATAGCTGCCCAAGAGGATGATTTTCGTCCTGATTAAAGTAAGCTAAGCTATGCCAAGACACCTTTATTCTACCTTTTGGGTTAGAATAATAGTCCATATGGATGATTAATGCTCAGTAACCTGCCATACCTTCCTTATTCCTCACCAACTTCATTGATTACAGAAGCATGCATTTAGACACAGGCTCAGAATCATCCTCATTAGCTTTATGTAAAGTAACTAACCATAATCTTATGAGCAGGAAACACAGCAGAGTACACTAGTGGAGTCCTGGCATCTTAATAAGCCCATGGACGAGAGAGAACCACAAGCTCAAAGCACCTGTTGCTCCTGTCTGAGCAGCCACCTGGGCTAACACATTGAAATTTTTTTGCATATGTTTAAAATTATGCATTACACGTGTAATAGTATTTATAGTAAACCATGTAACAGGGATATTTAATATTTTCATTAATAACACAAATCTAGTAAGCAAGATTTAATTAAACACCTATTCCAGACAGGAAGTGAAAAAACATTGAAGAACAGGATTAAAATCCAACCTTGAGAACTGTTAAAATTCAATTCAGTAAAGAAAAGTAAAGGATAAACAGAAGTAAAGGTAAACAGAAATTATCTGTACAGAAAGAACACCAGAACAATTGCCTAGAAAGCAGCTCTGCAGTAAGGATTGAGAGATCACAGTGGATCACAAGTCTATCATGAATCTGTATTGACACAGTCCTGCAAAATGACTGTTAAACTGGAGCGTCAAGCCTGGAATATGATCTGTAAGACCCATGAAATAGTCTTTCAGCAAGCACAAAAGCAAAACTTCAACTAGAATAGCATAACCAACTTCAGGGATAAAACCTGGAAAAAATAAAAAGATGTGACCAACTCCAGAGCATTCACAAAAAGCAAAGACTATTAGAGTCTATCATGTCCCCTCCTCTATCAAATAGAGGTGAGGCATGATAACAATATTCAAAAATACAAAAGATATTCACAAGTGGAAAACTCATTTGTAGCTAGATTGTGAAAAATAGGACTTACATCACTGTTTTAAGCTTCCAGAAAGAAAAAGCTGTATAACAGATAAGAAATAATTAGAACTGACTACTGAGGTGATGGAAATTTCAATGTCAGGCATTTTTAATAACAAAAATCAAGACTGGTTTACGTACAATGGGTTTTCTGGCAGATGAGACCATTCTAGAAAAGGGGAGACTAAACAAGAAACAAAGAAATATTCCAGTGACATGAAAAATGAAAAATATGCCCAGAAGATTGGGGGAATAAAAGAAGTCAGCAGAAGGCCTGGCCAAAAATAAAAAAAATTCAGGGACAAGAAGCTTCTAGATCTGTTCCTGCCTTATTATCATTTCCATAACTAATTTTTAAATCCAACAAACAACTCAGAGGGCAATGAAGCCACAAGCACTTGCACAAGATCTGAATTTAGTTCGTCTTGCACATTGCTCCTTTCTACCAAAAGCTCTTTTGTGGAAACCATGGCAGAACACAATAGGAAACAAAAGGGAGGAGAAATAAATCTGAACATCTAACTGTTACCATATGGTAACATTACTCACCTGTTTCACATTTTCTGCCAGGAATACAACGTAAACGCTACAAAATCCCAGCTGTGTTATTACTAGGAAGAAGTCCACAATATACCTGAGGAAGAAAAAACAAACAAACATCATACTTAGGATCAAAACAATTAACCCATTTCTACCTTATATGCAATGACTACTCCTTTTTACAGTAGTCAAAACACTAGATTCAGATGATACATTAATCCCATGAGCACTGCAAAGTAAGTCCCTCTTATGGCAAACCAGAGTGGTTTTGTATGTAGTTTTTGGGGGTTTTTTTGAGAAACGTTGATGCCTACTCAACACCTTAAAAACTAAAAAGGTACTCATATTTTAAAGATGCATAAAATGAAATTCAAAGACTTAATAATGTGGTACAAAAATATAAGCAACAGACATACACATTCAATGCACATAAATTCTGCTGGCATCCATTAACCCCTAAGACGGTAGTTTTCCCTCAGGACCAGAGATGAAATGTCTCATATAGTCTAAGTTATCTAAATTTCAGCAATTCAAGATAACCAACATTTTCACATCTTACTAAGTGAGTCCGTATCAATGTATCCAAATACATATTCGGACCCTGTATATCACTGAAATCTGAACCATAGGTTAGAGTGTTTTTTTGTTTTGAAAAAATGCTACTGTGGTGGCCTGAAGATACACTGTAACACAACTTTGCTAGAATTCTTTGCTAGAATCAGGTATACAGCAGAGATCTGTCTCAGAGAAGGGATTTGCTGCAGCATAGTGTCTCTGGAAATCAAACTGCCATTTGTGGCTTCTAACTCTTCAATGTGTTAAAGAATAGTCATTATATTTCACTACAAACCAACCCTCCCTCTAATTGAGCTCTCCTCCATTCCTACAAAGTCATCACACAAGACCTTAAAAGAACAGCTCACCTTTTTCTTAAAGCAGTAGCCAAAATGCTACATTATGCAAGATCCTGCATCCTTAAAAATAACAGGAACAAAATATTCTCCCTCAGGGAGGGAAAAAAAAAAAAAGCACTTTAACACTGAATGTCTAAATTTTTGTTTTGTTACTGTGTAGTCATACCATAAACAGCTATACAGCAATAAATAGCAAAGAAAATAATGCTATTTTTTTAAGAGGGATAAAGTATTTAAGAGAGACACCAAGCTATTCCTATCTGCACGACATTGTGGCAAAATATAGTAAATATTTCTCTATTATTTGTATGTTATATTTAAACAGGAAACAAAAAATTGCTTTGATTCCTTTCAGAATAAATATACCAAAGTATTTTACATTTGCAGCATCAACCTGCTTAAAGAGTGAACTCTGCTGCAGAGAAATGTGTTTATGGTGAAAGAGAATGAAAACTTAAATTACTTCACTACATTAGGCAATACAAAATGCATTTCTAGTTATACCATATCTCTTCCTGTATTATTAAACAGAATTCTTCTCCTCACAGCTCTTGTGGAACTGAAAATTTAGATACCTAAGAGAAAGACACTGCTCAATGCTCCCATGAAACCACTACAAGCTGGCTGCAGGAAATAACACTGCATAAAAATATTTCAAGCATGGAGAACACATTGTTAAAGCAGGTAAAATCTTAGTGAAAAGGAAATCTCCTAACAATTCCAGGTGCAGCCATTAATTTTTAACAGCAAATTTATTAAATTAAATTATATTTTAATGTAAACTTACCGTCCCCAAGAAGCTCGTTTCTGAAAAGCAGTCAGGGGCCCCACTTCCATTGCGTAACTAACTGTATCGCTATACCCCAGCGAGGATTTTTTCATCCTGCAACCAAAGAGTAAAGAAAGAATGGAGTTTCTAGAAACTATGAAGGCACGAGTCCCTACTTTGAAAATGCTGGTGACCTCCCAGCGTTATAATAAGTAATCACTCATGCCACCATTCTGCCACTGCTGAATTTTAGAGGTATTGTTTAAGCTTCTTTTCCCCAGGAGAGGGCTATTCAGCACTCTGCAAGCATGTGGGCCACAACGCTGCTTCCTCCTGATTCAATAATACTAAGCAAGTTTCTTACAGAACAAGTTTCTTGATAAATTAATCAAAAAGTATATTGTTATATCATCAGCTTAAGAAATTAATCTCAAAAGTCACAAAGAACTTTAACAGAATACAACACATTATCCTGGACAAGCAGTCAATCGCAATTGTGTCAGTGATCTTAGTCTTAGGTACACCTTAAAAGGCCATTCAAAACTATAGAGGAAAAAGCAGAGAATTCAGGAATGACAGGATCCTTTCATGCTACAATATCACCTTAAACTGATAGAATAGTTCTTATAGGGACAGGAACAGTTCTGTGTTTCGATTCAGTTCAAAAGCTTCATTGCACAAGACCCTCCCTCTGCTTCTCTTTAACACTTGACAGTAAAATAAAAATGTTAAATAAAAGTTGCTGTTAATCATAACACTGTCAAAAATTGAAACACTGAATAACTGCTTCCCCCCTAGTATTGCATGTCTGTCTTAGAGGAATATCTAGTGTTTAGCTGCTGACTAACGTTATTTTAACACATTCCTTCAACACCACAATTTTGAAGAATCAAGTTGTCACAATCCAGAGACAGAGTCTGTGTATAATCATTGAAGACACTAATAGCAATTCTTAGTTTATTTTTTTATTCCTATAAAGTATTTATAAACTGGCTGTTAATAATCTGGAAACTTTTGAAAGCTACAAAGATAGCAAAGGACTAGAAGACTGAAGCTAAGCAATTAAAACCACAATAAGATCTCATTATTTGTCAGGCAAAACAGGGAACAGGATACCCTGCAATGTAAGGTAAACCAACTTAATTTTGTGTATGAGCAGAAATTAAGTATTTTTTTTTCAATGTATTAAAGTGATGCTGCACAAACCATATCTATCAATTATAGTCGCACAATTAGAATTTGACTGTTATTTCTTTGAAGTACGAGATTCTGATCTGAAGAAATTGCTACAGTATCAGGACACTCTGTACGCCAAAAAGTAGAAATAGAAAAGAAGAAAGGAAAAAGTAATACTCAGCAACAGAACAAAGATTTCCACATTTACCTCTGACATAGACAGTGGCTGCAACGTACCAAGATGTGCATACAATGAACAGATATAACTCCTATGAACACAAGGCTGATTGGACCAACCTGGTATGGAAAAAAAAAAAAGAGGACATGGGAGATAAACAGAATTTTTCATTAAAATATGCTAGGGAAAAATATTTACATGTAAAAATGTCATACATTTATATATTAAGAATATAAAATATAGATATATATTTTATATATTTATAAATATATTAAGAATTAAAAGTCTTATGCAACCAAATTTTTTCGCCCCTCAGAGAGGGATTTGCTACTGATGTTTTATGGTACTCCCTACTTTTAGTTCAGTACTTGACAGAAGGCTACTCAAGGGTGATCAAGCCATAAAAGCCAAATGGGCATGAACTTTACTCCTCCAACACCTTCATTAAGGTATTTGCCAAAAAAATTTGTCAAGAAAGAGTGCATATACCACACAATTCAAAACAATGGTTTCAACCACTTTACTGTTGCAATGACAATAAGTTTCTTTCCCTTACATTAGATCACTTGATGATATGCAGTACCACAAACAAAACAAAAAAAACAAACCTACCCAATCCTAGTAACTTCTACTTTTAGAAGTTATAGATAATTTTAAAAGTAAATAGTTTGTTTCAGAGTAGAAGTTTGACCAAAAGTTTTCACAAACAGTATTTGCTTTTCAAGTGTAATTTTCATTCTTAAACTGAACATCCTGTAATAAGGAACTCCAACATTATTTGGTTGTAAAGTGAAAATATCACTTAATTAAATTTACCCTGCCTTAGGAAAAAATATTGCTTGTTACTGGTATAAAAAAGTTGTGCTATACCATGTTTCTGTAGAAACACAAGATTGATTTAACAAGCTGATGCTGCATCGCAGGACATACAATTTGGCTCCAGAGAAGTCTGGACAAAGATAAGACAATCCCATAATAACAATTCCCATGAGACAACATAGGAGTCTGAGCAAATAAAAGTTTTTCTTTTTTCTGACAAAGCCTTTGGTTTCTACCAGAAAAACATTTCAGCTAAGCAAAAATACAACACATGCTATAAAGCCTTCAGGATGAAGTAGTAACTTTAAATAAAAAAACAAAACCCAAAACCAAAAAAAAAGCAGCTCAATTTTCAGTACTAACTTCACCAGATTAAAGAGGAAAAATAGAGCACAACTCTGTTGAAGTTGGTAGTGACAAACAAAAAGTATTGAGGTATTAATTTTTCAGGCTCAGACACATCTGTAGATCATTCTAATTTCTCTAACCTATGAAAAATAACTGAATCCTTACCACAATGCCAGCGTTTTTTATTGCAAGGGGAAGACCAAGAAGCCCAGTTCCAATGTTTCCCTTGAGAAGGTGTGTAAGTGTTTGTATAAATCTGAGGAGAAAAATATAAAAAAATCACATTAGAATCACACAAAAATGAAGGGTCGAGGGGCAGAGCCAGAAGCAAATTTCCTAATAAAGGGATAAATCATGAACTTCAACTACTTTAAGGTGATCTGGCTACTTTAAAATATGTCCAGCACATTCAAATAATGTTCTTGTTCGTCTTTACATGTGAGCTCACTCAAATAGAACATACAAGTCCAATCTTCAGTTCCTTCCTCCAGTTTGTGAAAGGTTATTTTCTCTGCAATTTTACTGTCCCTTTGCCTCAAAGACAAAATTACCAAGTTTCATCAACACTATTTTAGAATCAATAACATTCAAGACAATTACCAGCTGCAAATCATAAGGCTGACAGCAACAGCTTTATCAAAAGAAGAAAAAGACCCTAACAAGTTCTTATTGTAAAAATTTTTGCAAGTTAAACTTTAACAAACTTGCTAAAGCCTTCTGAAGTTTCTTTAGGAAGAAACAAAATCAATCAAAACCTTCTTTAAATAGTGTTTAGATTTTCAGTAACACAATCACTTCACAAATGGGTACCTTGGAACATTTTATGTCCAGTACACTGTTAAATTCCAAATAACAGAGAACCTACTCAAAATGGGCTGCTTTTTGGCAAAAGTATGCGAAGTCCTGATGTATAACCACAAATCTGTACTGTGGGGGCAAAAAAATCCCTTAAGAGTTCAGTAAACTACTCACAAGAAACAGGTCAGAGGCAACAAATTTTAACAAGCTGACACTTAAGAGTAATACATACGTAATGCCTTCTTCATGATCGAGCTGGTAATGCTTTTCAACTGGCAGGAGATTATTTTCTTGCTCTTCATCTGAGTTGCCATCAGAATTTTGTTCTTCAATTAAAGGCTTCATTACTTCCATGTCTGTACAACAGTTAACACTAGATTAGCACTAAAAACAATCTTAGAGTTTAGATCTAAAGCTCAAACTTCCCATGCCACAAGGTTTTCATGTGTTACTAAGTACAAAGCTGATTTAGACAGATAGATATGTACTTATCTAAAAGTCAATATATATTTTTCAAGGTTTATGACCTTTAAAGATCATCTATTCCAAAACCCCCTGCCATGGACAGTGACATCTCCCACTAGACCAGGTTGCTCAAAGGCCCATCCAACTTGACCATGAACAATTTCAACGATGGGGCATCCACAACTTCTCTGCGCAACCTGTGCCAGTGTCCCAGCCTCAGCCTAAAAAAATTACTCATGTCCAATTTAAATCTACTCACTTTCAGTTTAAAAGCCTTCCCCTGTCATTACACATGCTGGTAAGACTGGTAAAAAGTCTCTCTCCATCTTTCTGAAAAGCCACAATGAGGTGTCCCCAAAGCCTCCTCTTCTCCAGGCTGAATAGCCCCAACTCTCTCAGCCTGTATTTATAGGAGAGGTGCTCCAGCCCCCTGATCACCTTCACAGTCCTACTCTAGACCTCCAAAAGGTCCACATCCTTCTTGTGTTGGGGGCCTCAGAGCTGTAGTCCAGGTGGGACTTCCTGAATGCTGAGCAGAAGAGCATCACATATGGTGGCAATTTTATACCATTTCCTAAACTAGCAGCAGTACCATAATAGCCCTTTTTTAAAAATTTGGAGGAAAGACTGCATTGCTGGAACACAGGGAGTAAAAGTTCCCCTCCAGAAGCAAAAACTCTTGCTATGTATGAGTCACATCTACTAACCTCTACTGGCCTTGAATTTTCATGAGGGAATATTTTGTTCTCACGCTAATTCTTGAGCTATCACTTCAATGATTTCACATATAAGTGATCTTCAAGCACAGACAATTTTTACAATACATTCTTCTTCTTCATTTCTTCATTCTCTGTTGCATCCACAAGATTATCCTCACATCAAATTAACACATAGATACTTTGGGTTTGACTGTTTTCACCTTTGTGCACTTGCCTCCATTACATCAAATTCTTCTCAGCCTCATAACTACTCATCTTTTTTCTGTATACAGTACAAACATCTATAAAGTCATCTTTGTAACTTCTTATGCCTTTTGGTACATGCTGTTCTGTACCTTTCTCCAGTCTCCAGACTCATTGACAGGCCTTAGGAAGACCCACAAAACCGCCAAAAATCACACTGGAGTTCTCTGAAACACAAGCAGTCTCACAAGTGAGGAAAAACAACTGTAAGCATGTGCTCTTGGCATAATTCCCTATTCCAACTTGAGACTACATCAAGCCCAGCTGCGTTCCCTCCTCGCTGCAAGGGTTTCCACACTACACAATCATCTTACACCAAAAGGAAGGCAACAGTGAGTTTAATATGCCCCCCACTATTATAATTTAAGCCACCTGGGTAAAGTACCTGACCATAAATACATTTATCATGGTGGTTTGAATATTTATTTCCAAGTCCTGGGAATGTATAAGCTGCATATTTTTCAGTATCTGTTTTCCTGCAATATTGCGCTATTTATAAATGTCACTTACACAACAGAACATCCCAATTTCATACTCAATCGCCTTCCCACCCGAAAGCCGTGAGCCATCACTGATAACGACAGAAAAGCAATACATCATTAAAAATACTTTGAAAAACCATATTACGGTTTTATTCACGAAGTGGCTTGATGTACAAGGCAACGTATCTCATACAGAACTGGAGCCCTGACAGCATGGACCCTCTTGATTTGAAAGAAGCAGCTCCTATTTCTACAGGCTGACACTACTGAAGACTTGACTGTCAATAAAAGATAATAGGATGATAGGATGGCAGAATCTTGGGCATTTATAGAATCATAGAATTGTCCAGGCCGGAAGGGACCTCCAAAGGTCATGTAGTCCGACCTCCCCACAGTCACAGGGACACCCTCAACTAGACCAGGTTGGCCAGGGCATCATCCAGCCTCACCTTGAATACCTCCAGGGAAGGGGCCTCAACCACCTCCCTGGGCAACCTCTTCCAGTGTTCCACCACCCTCACAGGAAAGAACTTGTTTCTAATATCCAATCTAAATCTGCTCCTCTCCAACTTAAAGCCATTGCCNGAGCAGAGTAAAGCAGCAGAATCACCTCTCTGGATCTCCTAGCAGTACATCTTTTGATGTAGCCCAGGATGTGATTGGCCTTCTGTAGAATAGTCTAGGTTGGATAAAGGTTGGAAAGGACCTTTAAGATCATCTAGTCCAACCATCAAAAATAATTGATAAAAAACGATCACTAAACCATGTCACTGAGCACTACGTCAACCTGTCTTTTAAGTACCTCCAGGGATGGTGCCTCAACCATCAATGGGCAGCCCATTCCAAGGCTTAATAACCCTTTCAGTGTAAACATTTTTCCTGCTACCCAATCTGAAACTCCTCTGGTGCAATTTGAGGACATTTCTTCTTGTCCCATCACCTGTGACATGGGAGAAAAGACCAACCCCCACCTCTCTACACCCTCCTTTCAGGAAGTTGTAGAGAGTGATAAGGTCTCCCCTCAGCCTCCTCTTCTCCAGGCTGAACAACCCCAGCTCCATTAGCCTCCCCTCATGACTTACTCTCCAGACCCCTCACCAGCTTTGTTTCCCTTCTCTGAGCCCGCTTCAGCACTTCAATATCTGGTGCCAGGTACAGAGGGACAATCACCTCCGAAGTCCTACTCACCACACTGCTCCTGATACAGGCCAGGCTAAGCAGAAGAAGCCAGACAATATTCACATGGTCAGTATTTCCAATTTTGTATTTTTACATATATTTTTCTGTGTCATAGAATTTGCCAGTATCTTGTCAACATCTAGGGACATACTGAGAAAGAAACCTTTGAACTGTTACTAAATATACTTAATTCTACAGCTTTTATAGCACACCAGAGTAATCTTTTGATTCCAAAGCTCTGCAAAGAAATGAACTTTCATCAAGAACTTCAGTTAATTTTTCTATACTGCTCAAGCAATTAACACTCCCAAAATTAACTGAACCTCTTAGCACCACAAGGGATAAAACTAAGCTACGTCCTTTTCATATTATGGGTGAAACAGAGGCAAAAGGAGGAAACAGTTTGCCAGGGCTGCACAGCAAGTTAGATGCAAAGAAGATAGTAAAGCAAAGCCAAATACAATCTCCCATTGTTCCTTCAGAGGTCACCCCCCAGAAAATCTCCTATCCAAAAGCCCTTTTACAAATCCAGTCTAGCAGTACAATCTGGTTTTGGTTTGTTTGGGTTTTTTTTCCACTGGAGGGTTTTGAAGTCAGCGGAATTGAGTAGAACTGGATTTGTCATAGAAGTATAACAAGATTTGGGGGGTAAGATATAGATTATCACTGTTCACAAGAGCTGGTTTTACTCATTTATGGCAGAAGGACTTGCTGGAGCACCACTTCACATGTATATTAAATGCCTGGCAAAGAGCAGGAGGCAAAGGGGGTCTTTCAAAGCAGATACTTCACTGCTCAGTCACAGTTTCCACATGAACACGGCCAGAAACACAGCACAAGATCCGCAGTCATGTGAAATGTGCCTATTAAATACAGGGCGACCCAGTGCCTCTGTAATAGGGATACGGATTCAATTTATACTGCTGTATAATAGAAAAATCAGAGCCACACAGTCTTTACGCTAGCCTAAAGTGTAGGTTCACGCTAATATTGTCTCACAGACTACGGAATGCCGTATTCAGTATATAGAGGGAGTGCCCACAGCCTCTGTCACCTAACCAACCTGTGGCTGCTCTTATGGGACAAGATCAGCGATCAAGCCTCTGAGTAGCAGAGCTTTCCAATGCAGCATTCTGAACCCGGGCTCTCAAGAAAAATTTAATTACAAAGAAAACATCATCACTGATTACTCTCAGAATCTGCAGCTGGCTCAGTAAGCAGCTCGACGTATAAACCTGTTACTCCCTCAACCACCGAAAGAAATATCCATTTCTCCACGCCTCAAACTTCACCCTATAAATAACCTTCCCACTTCTCCAGAAGGCATCAAACCATAAAATGCAGCATAGTTCCACCAAACACACATGAGCCTGGCAGGATGTGCCTCAGTAACGTGCTTCTGCAACCACCGAAGAAATTACAGACCACCACAAAGTGACTGTCAACAGTAGTGTCAAGAGCAGGCACTATGTTTTTGTAACCTTTTTTAGTTCCAGGGAGAGCTAACAGGTAGCCATTCAACCATCCATGAGTTAGCTCCCTTTTTATGTTCCACTATCACAATTCCTACTGAATGCAAGAGACATACAACCAACAGGCCAACCCCCTCAAACTAAAATGTATTTTCCAGAATGAAGGCTAAAAAGGAAAACTGTTTTGGTTTAAAAGTTCCTATTAAAAACTAATAATTACATTTTCCAAAACAGTAAAAGTTACCATTAGCTTTTTTTGTGCATGTTTGTTTTCCAAGAACTTTAAGAATATGCTTGATGCGGTTACTCGAATCACTCTTTTTCTTTGGAAGATACATCTTTGTGTCATTTATTTCTCTCCATTTAAGACTGTAACTTAATAAAGTAATTTATTCAGTTTTATGGTACAATTTATTAATCTTGAGAAGGGTTATTTCTGAACAAATCTTGAAAGTCAATAACGCCATTCAGTAAGCAGGAAAAAATGTTTACTTTTGCACCTCAACTGTCAAACCCAGAAGGCTAATACCAGACACTTGAGTTATTAAACCAAAGCTTACACAAGACTCCACAGTTTGTTATACACTTCCAGAGGAGTGATTTTACCCCAACCCCCAATGGATCATTTATTTACAAAGATGTTAAATAATTCAGTGTCCTATCTAGACCAAATTATACATTTCTACATGATTAATACACTTTCAAGTGATGACACATCAGCAGGACTTACAATTTTATTAAGTATTCAACAGGAACAAAGCATTTAAAACATTTCTGAAACCTTACCAGGTGTTTATCTGCATTTCTAAATAGTTAATCCCATTTAAAAAATCGGGCTCTAAAGGTTCTTACAGACAAACTCCAGCAAGCCTGCCAGCCTTAGCAAAAAACCCTAGAATTTCCTTCTACCACCTGTGCTCTGAAGCGGCAAACTCTCATCGCAGGATGGATCAGCCTCTGGGGCAATAAAACCTGAAGCACATCTCCTGCTTCCCATCATTACCACTGGAAAGAACCAATTTTCCAGGTTACAGTGGAACACAGCTTTGAGATGAGACTTGCAGTCTGCCCAGCCCAGAACCAGCTACGCTTAACAACTAAACCTGCTATGACTTCTCTCTTGTCTATCTATGGATAAATGAAGAGGTGAAGACATACGTGCCTGCGCGCTCAGATTTAAGTCTGAAGAATAATCTGCCATAAACACAGCTAATACCATCACACACACCCCTCAAAATAANCTCCCAAAAACACAGCTAATACCACCCCACACACCCCTCAAAAAAAAAAAAAAAAATAAAAAAAAAAAAAAAAACAGCCACAATAGAAAACCCCCGCAATCTTTCACCTTAAAGCGACACAAAGTGAAAGCATCCCTAAACTTCTGTGCAAGATCGTGATCCCTCCACTGAGCCCAGCCCCAGCCAGGTGAGACCGACGCCTTCAGGGAACGGCCCCCGCCCCCCCCAACGGCAGGTTGATGCGAGGCCGCGGCCCGCCCTCGGCTGCGGGGAGCCCCCGGCCGCGTCTCCCCCTCTGAGGAGGCCGTGAGGGGAGCACAGGCCCCGCGGTCCCGGTTCCCTCAGGTCCACCCAAGCCCTAGGTGCCGCCAGCCCGGTTCCCGAGCGCCCAGCCCTCGCCAGCTCCCGGCGCGCTGCGTAGGGGCGGCGAAGCAAAGCCCACCCGTTCCCCCGCCGGGATGGTTCATCCCGCCCCGCTGCGCCGAGCGCTGCAGCGCATC
>VZRU01020709.1:0-19103 GCA_013398155.1 Pedionomus torquatus
ATCATCTAGTCTGACCATCAACCTAACTCTGGTTAAAACTGTCACTAAATCATGTCTCTAAGCATTATGTCTACCTGTCTTTTAAATACCTCCAAGGATGGTGCCACTTCCTTGGGCAGCCCATTCCAATGCTTAATAACCCTTTCAGTGTAAAATTTTTCCTAATATCCAATCTGAACCTCCCCTGGGACAACTCAAGGGCATTTCCTCTTGTCCTATCACCTGTGACTTGGAAGAAGAGATTGACCCCCACCTCTCTACAACCTCCTTTCAGGACCATCTAGTCCGGCCCCTCTTTCAAAGCAGGTTCACTTAGAGCAGGCTGGACAGGAATGCATTCAGGCAGGTTTTGAATATCTCCAAAGATGGAGACACTACAGCTCCTCTGGCAGCCTGTTCCAGTGCACTGGCACCCTCAAAGCAGTTTTTCCTCAAGTTCAGATGGGATTTTCTGTGTTCCAGCTTGTGCCAGTTGTCTCTTGTCCTGTCGCTGGGCACCACTGAAAAGAATCTGGCCCCATGTTCCTATCACTTGCCATTGACATATTTAAAAGTACTAATCAGATCCCCTCTCAGTCTTCCCTTCTATGGGCCAAACAGACCCAGGCCTCGCAGTGTTTCTTCATAAGAGAGTTGTTCCATTCCCTTGATCATCTCTGTAGGTCTCCATTGGACTCTCTCCAGTAGTTCCCTGTCATTCTTGAACTGTGGGATGGAGAACTGGACACACAGTACTCCAGGTGCTGCCTCACCAGGGAAGAATAAAGGGGAAGGATGACCCCACTCGACCTGCTGACCATGCATTTTTTTACTGCACCCCAGGATACCATTTGCCTTGTTGGTCACAAGCACACATTCTCATGGTGTTGTTGAGACTCCCAGATTCCTCTCTACATTCCAGCAGGTCAGCCCCTAACCTTTACAAGTGTATAGGGTTATTCTTTCCCAGGTGCAGCACCCTACACATGCCCTTCATGAATTTCATGAGGTTCCTCTCCACTCAGCTCTCCAGCCTGTCCAGGTCTCACTGTATGGCAGCACAGCCTTCTGGTGTGTCAGCCACACCTTCCAGTTTTGTATCATCAGCAAACTTACTGAGGGTACGCTCCATCCCTTCATCCAGGTCATTGATGAATATATTAAACAGGACTGGACCAAGTACTGACTCCTTGGGAGCATGACTAGCTATAGAACTCCAACTAGACTCTGCACTGCTCACAACCTATCTGAGCTCTGCCATCCAGCCAGTTCTTAACTCACTTCACTGTCTGTTCATCTTACCCGCAGTTCCTAAGCTATGAGGATGTTATGGGAGACTCTCAAAAGCTTTGCTGAATGCAAAGAAGACACCTTCCACTGCTCTCCCTTCAGCCACTCAGCCAGTTATTCCATCATAGAAGGCTATCAGATTGGTCAAGCATGATTTCCCCTTGGTGAATCCATGCTCATCACTCCTGATACCTTCTTTTCCTCCACAGGCTTAGAGATGACGTCCAGGATGAGCTTTCCAGGGATGGAGGTGAGACTGACCGGCCTGTAGTTTTCTAAGTTCTCCTTCTTGCCCTTTTTGAAGGCTGAAGTGATACAGGCTTTCCTTCAGTCCTCAGGCACCTCTCCTGTTGTCCTTGACCTTTCCAAGATGAGGGAAAGCACCTTTGCAATCCCAGATGCCCACTCTCTCAGCACTAATGGGTGCAACCCATCAGGGCCCATGGATTTGTGGGTGTCAGGTTTGCCTAAATGATCTCTAACCTGACTCTCTGCAATGAGGGGAGGGTCTTCCTTACTCCAGGCTCTCTCTCCTGCCTCCAGGGTCTGGGGTTCCTGACGGCTGGCCTTAGCAGTAAAGACTGGAGCAAAGAAGACACGCAGTAACTCCCCCTTCTCCGCATCCTCTGGCACCAGGGCACCTGCTCTATTCAGCAGCAGGGCCACATTTTCCCTAGTCTTCTTATTTCTGCTGATGTACTTGAAGAAGCCCTTCTTACTGTCCTTAACATTCTAAGCTGGCCCTAACCTTCCTTGTTGCATCCCTTCATATTCTGACAATGCTCCTGTACTTCTCCCAAGTGGCCAGTCCCCTTTCCCACATTTTGTAAACTTCCTTCTTCCACCTGATTTTTTCCAGACACTCCTTGCTCATCCATGTGGGTCTCCTGACTCCTTTGCCTGATTTCTTGCTCCTAGAGATGCACCAATCTTGAGCTTGGAGGAAGTGGTGCTTAAATATCAACCAGCTCTCTTGCACCCTGCTTCTTTAGACCCTGGGATTCCTCCAAGCAGGTCTTTGAAGAGCTTCTCCTGAAGTCCAGGGTTGTAGTTCTACTTTTTCCCCTGCTTCTTCCATGCAGGATCCTAAGTTCCACCATCTCATGGTCACTGCAGCCAAGGCTACCCCTGACTTTCACATCCACAACTTTGTTTGTCAGCACAAGGTCCAGCAGCACCTCTCCTCATTGGTTCCTCCAGCACCTGTGTCAAGACGTTACTGTCAATTCTCTGCAGAAATCTCTGGGAGCGTTCCTGGCTGTGTTGTCTCTCCAGCAAATGCCAGTGTGATTGAAGTACCCATAAGAACCAGGGACTGTGATTGTGAGACTGTTTCCAGCTGACTGTGGAAGACCTCATCGACTTCCTCTTCCTGATTTGGTCATCTGTAGTAAACACCCACAACAGTGTCTTCCATCTTAACTTGCCATTATTCTGCCCAGGTTTTGGCTTACAGTGTCATTCATACCCACATGAACAAGTAACAATGGGTGGTAGTCCATGTTCTTGACAAGTAGTGGCACTCTCTTGTCAACACCTTGAACCTTAGCTGCTGGGGAGGCTGCATACCTCTGTGACTCTGTGTCAGGGTGGCAGATGGGTGCCTTAGTGCCTTTTAACAGGAAGCTGTCCACTACTACTGTGTGGCATTTTTTGCTGTATCTACTGTGTGCTGCTGATGCAGGTCCTCCTGATAGACCTTGCTTCTGGTTGTTTGTAGCTGTTAAATCATCATACCTGTTTTTTGTTTTGATGTAGAGGGTGGGGGCTGAAGTGTAGTCCTGCTTTTGTGGATCATTAGGGTCCAAGTGCCTCAATCTCAGCAGTCTCTGCTACAGGAACAGGGTTATGAAACCACCTATCCATCTCTGTCTCAGTTTCTCTGATACTAATGCAACATTTTAATAGTTTCATGCAACTCAGCCACTTGACATGGCAGATCATTGACCTGTGCACACCATGTGCAAGTACTTACCTTTCTACCAGAAGTGTCTGGGCACTCATTGCAACTTACCACCTGCACTGAGGTCTCCCTCCTTACCAGTTTCATCTGGGGGGATGCATCACACATCTGAGCAGCTTTTTCTGTAGCAGCACTGTTTTTAGCTCTAAAACCAGTGCCAACCATTTTGGCAGAGACCTTGAGCAGGATGCAAGGCCCTTCCTGCATGCCATTTCACACAAACTGCCACACCACTCACTGACTGACCCACTAGATCTCCTGGTGACTCATGCTTCCTAGGGCCATTTAAATCTCCCATAGTTGCTTCCAGGAATGCTTACTCTGCCACATCCTCCTTGTTCATGAGAGCTGCCAGCTCCTGTCTTGGCTCTCTGCTCTTCCTCAGGTTTTCTTGGTGCTGAGAAACACCTGTCCACCTTGATCTAGCACCTGGCTGCATTACCTACCATGTCTGCCACTGTGTTCCTCACTGATCAAGTAATTAGGATGCTGGTCTCCTTTGATGCTGGCCTCCTTTAACCTGGAGGTGCACTCTTGTGACAGCAGTGGCAATGTCTTTATTTCTTCTCTGCTGTGAGGAGGTAATCTTGCACAGATAGGGGCTATACTGCCATAAGAAGACAGAGGAGAGATCTCAACATGTCAGCAATGGGTAAGATTTGGCATCCCATCCTCTCACAAAGGAGGGAGTAGCAAATCAATGGGAGCAATATTCATATGTGTCCAGTGTTTCTCCAAGACAAGGCCTTGTTGGCTTTGGACCATTTTCCTCTTCTACACATGCTGGACTTTCAGTCTTTATCATAGCCTGCCATTTTACAGGAAGATATGAGAAAATTATATTTGCCGATAGTTCAAGGTTTTAAAATCCTTGTTTGTTCTTCTTTCAGATTTGGAATGACTACAAATTGCAATGGGATCCCAGAGAATATGATGGCATAGAATTTGTTCGGGTACCAGCAGATAAAATTTGGAAACCAGATATTGTCCTGTATAATAAGTACGACCCTTTCTCTTAAAAGTATCATCTTGCAGTGTCCATAAAAGACATTTGACTTTCACAATAATTTTCTTCACCTCATTTGTCTTTCTAGTGCTGTGGGAGATTTTCAAGTTGAAGGCAAGACCAAAGCCCTCCTTCGCTTTGATGGAATGATCACCTGGACCCCACCAGCTATTTTTAAAAGCTCCTGTCCTATGGATATTACCTTTTTCCCATTTGACCATCAAAACTGTTCACTGAAATTTGGCTCATGGACCTATGACAAAGCCAAAATTGATCTTCTAATCATTGGATCCAAAGTAGATATGAATGACTTTTGGGAAAACAGTGAATGGGAAATAGTTGATGCTTCTGGCTACAAACATGACATCAAATATAACTGCTGCGAAGAGATCTACACAGATATAACATATTCCTTTTACATTCGAAGGCTGCCAATGTTCTACACTATAAATCTGATCATTCCATGCCTTTTCATTTCATTCCTGACTGTTCTAGTTTTTTACCTGCCATCTGACTGTGGTGAGAAAGTGACTCTCTGCATCTCTGTGCTCCTTTCTTTGACTGTATTTTTACTGGTGATCACAGAAACAATCCCATCCACCTCTTTAGTAATTCCCCTTGTAGGGGAATATTTACTCTTCACTATGATATTTGTGACTCTGTCAATTGTCATCACAGTGTTTGTTCTGAATATACATTACAGGACTCCAACCACACACACAATGCCCAAATGGGTAAAAACTGTCTTTCTTAGCCTGCTCCCTGAAGTCCTGTTGATGCAGAGGCCACTAGAACTGCAGAAGAAAAATACTTCCAGAAAGTACAAAAAAGAATCAGCTGATACATCAGGCAAATCAAAGCACAGCAGATGCAAAGGTACCAAACTACAAAAAGAGCAGCAATGTAGTCACTGTGATAAGGCAACTGAACTCACTACCACCAAAAGAAGACGACTGAGCCATCAGTCACTTAAATGGATGGCAGAACACACGGAGTACTCCCCAGAAGTGAAGGATGTCATTAGCAATGTTCAGTTTATTGCAGAAAACATGAGGTCTCAAAATAAAACCAAAGAGGTAAGGGAGATATAACCTTTCACCTGGGCTGACCACATTCAGCAAGTAAAACGTGATCTAGGAGGGATGGTTAGAGAAGAAAATCTTGAGACCTGTGAATGGGTCAAGATTTCCTACAGAGTAAGAGGAGATAAATCATCCATCAGGGATAGAGTGAAAAAAAAAGCAATCTTATCTGTTCTTCCTATACCTCCAGTGGATATTTTAAGCAGCAAGATAGTTTTAGATTAAACGTGAGACTCACTCTTCAAGAAAAAGAAGAGGAGCATTAGGCTGTTGCAGACATGAGGAATGAACTTTGATCAGCAGTGGTTCAGGTAGAGTGGATCCTGCCACTGATAAACTAATTAGTTTATCCTGATAAGCTAATCAGGACCTTTCAAGGTCTCTTACAACTCTTCTGTAGATTCTCAGAAGCAAACCTCTCCCACTGCTCACCAACTGCTCACCCCTATCCCAGATAACCAAAGCAGAGACATCTCAATATTAAGAATGCTATTTGCCAAGCAGGGTGCTTTTCTGTGTTAGTAAAGGACCAAGCAAGTTTAGGAACAGCCTTTTAAAGAATAGGGCTTTTATCACTCCCTAGTAATTTCACCTGGAGAAGAACTATTCTCATCCAGTGATAAATCTGGTAAAGATACTCCTTTCAGAATGCTGTTGTCTGTACTTTGTTTCAGTCTGGTGTGTTCTCAGTTTTTTACAGTGACTTGACTAATTGTGGCTTCAGTGATACAGTATTTTCAGCAACAACAAATGTATG
The DNA here is from genome assembly GCA_013398155.1 of Pedionomus torquatus. Lineage (NCBI taxonomy): Eukaryota > Metazoa > Chordata > Aves > Charadriiformes > Pedionomidae > Pedionomus > Pedionomus torquatus. Next base: position 6,078 of record VZRU01020709.1, read on the forward strand.
TTGAAATAAAAATTGAGTTTTGGGGAAAGACAGCTGAATAAAAACAAATTTAAAAAGAGAGAGGGGGATTTAAAAATGAGACTTGGCATTTGAACTAATGCTTGTGTGAGGTTATAAAACTTTCATCCTAACTGAGATTAATGTCATAGAAAATTATTCATCTTGGAATTTAGAGAATTCTGGGGCCATGATTTCAGGTGTAAACAAAAGCAACTAAAAGCAATTCCAAGAAAGATTATCTGACATTCCCCCACACCCACCCCCCAACCCAGGCCTCATAAGGAATAGAAATTCTCTGACAATTTGAGATACTTTTCAGAAGTGTTTAGAACCTAATGAAACATTTCTCTTTGAAACTGTCATAAAATGTTTGCCTTGGGTTTGGAAGTTTTTTAGATGCTCTATGATGGAAAAATCCATTTAAAAATTAAATACTGCTGTATTTATATTGAACAGATACTCTGTGAGGGAAACATTAACAGCTATTCTTTCTATCAGAATACTTTGTTGAAATAATCAAAAATTAATGCTGCAACCTCATTCATGCAACCCACCCTGAAGGGTGGGTTGAAGGAGGATGGAGCCAGACTCTTTCCAGTGGTTCCCAGTAACAGGATGAGGGGCAATGGGCACAAGCTGGAACACAGGAAGTTTCATTCAAATAAGAGGAAAAACTTTACAGTGAGGGTGACAGAACACTGGAACAGGCTGCCCGAGGAGGGTGTGGAGTCACCTTCTCTGGAGATTTTCAGGATCTGCCTGGATGCCATCTTGGGTTATATATGCTCTAGGCAATCCTGCTTTAGCAGGGGATTTGGACTAGGTGATATCTAGAGGTCCCTTCCAACTCTGACAATTCTGTGATTCTGTGATTCATTAACTGCTGTTCTAAGATATCTCTCCCACATATATAAAATCCACCCTGGCTGGCTTAGCAGTTAACACTATGTTTTGTCAGTCAGGTCTCTTGTTTTGTTGCAGTCCATGTGTCCAGCTGTCAACTCTCCTGAAATCAATGGGACTTGATTAGTGTGGCACTGTGGCAAGTCAGGCAATAACAACAAACTGTCTCTTGTGTGGGCTGTTAGGATACATCCTTTGACAAGGTATAGCAACGTGCAGATATGGTGATTCTGCTTGCTGTTAAACCACCCCACTCTGCACTCACCACATAATTAGGTCCTATTTGTCAGTGCTACAGCCATAGCTTGCCAACAGGCTTGAATGTTTAAAAAAATTCATCAGATTAGGACAGTGTTGAATGTTCTCAGCCAGAAGCAGTAAATAATATTAGAAATTCCTCCTCTAAAAAACACTTGAAAACCGCAGCAACTATAAGCACAACAGGCAACATTCTTGACTGCATATACATTATTTGTCACATTGAATAGCACAAGGGACACCTCTGCTGCATAATGTCAACTCACAATTGCATGCTACATTACATGTACTTTATCTTTTTTTTTTTTGTTTTTTTCTCTTGCAGGTAGAAGATGATTGGAAATATGTAGCTATGGTGATAGACAGAGTATTTCTCTGGGTGTTTATTATTCTTTGTGTGTTTGGCACAGCAGGGCTCTTTATCCAGCCTCTAATAACAGATACATAACTTGACCAACTGCTTTTTGTCCACTTTTGCTCTTGTTTAGTTTTGGATTCAGAACTAAACCCTATATTACTATCCTCTTACATAACCCCTCTGGTCATCATCTCTCCAACACCAAGCCACAGAGGAAAGGACAAGGAGAGGGAAGGGTCCTCTGGGAAAGCAAACAACCCAAAACAGAATGAGAAGAGGACTGAAAACAGGAGATGAACATGTGGTATTTCTAAAGCAGACTGCCTGGGATTTTTAGAGCCTGCCTGTCTTTCCCTCAGTGAGATCAGCAATAACATCTCTCACTCAGGATCACAGAGGCAGATTGAAGTTATTGAGCTTTTCCTTTGGTTTCAGTACAGGGGGATATTAGGACAGTTCAGGCATTTCTGAGTGCCTTGCCCAAGAGTACTTTATGTGGCTTCATTTTTCTCTCCTGATCAGAAATCTTCCTCAGCTTTGAGCTAATGTACATTTCTTCTCTATTTCTCTCCTTGTACAACAGCTAGTATTTGATATGAGGCACCACTGTCCTACTGACTGGACCAAGGCTCTTTGTTCTTGTGTCAGGGCATCCAGTAATCAAAATAAAAGTACAATCCAACCAATCCCTTGACTTTGTTAAGGTTTTCAATACAATTTAAAGTAAAAGTTCCCCATCTTCTGCAACATATGTGCACAAATGAGGGTCCCAGATAACCAAAGCACATATTTACATTTATGTTTGAAGTCAGACAGGTCTTAAGCACTTAATGATAGTTAAGACAAACTGAATTGGTGTTTTGCACTGCATGTAACTCTGCTGTCATTATTTGAAGCATCCTAGAATCACCAAAGGGAAATAAGCTAGATGCATTATGGAAAAACAGAAAAGACCTGAACTCTCTCTGGTTACCTTGTAAGGCATCTACACTTGAAACCTACATGCTTCTAAGACTTTTAAAAACTAGTTCATCTGCACTTTGCAGGTGACTAAAGTGTCCTTTACTTCCTCACACTGAATACCAAGACCTGGTGAGCTCCAGTAGGACTTCCAAGCCACATTTCTTTTGTCAATTCAACCATGCTTCCAGTCCACAGATTCTGCTCTGAAAACTCTTGCTCATGGTCAGACATAAACCCAACAAAGTAAGCTTTCTTTGTGTCATCACAGACAGAACTGACTTGCCAGAATTGGACTGATCTGAGTTTCACTGTGTTTTTGAAATCCAAGACCAACATGATTACACACATCCCAGCAGGATAAGACTGGCAGTCATGAATCCTATGCAACGCTAGGCACCTTGGTCCCATCCACTCTGCAGTAATTTTCTGTTGGTTGACTCCTCACGGGCCAGTGTTATGTATGCAAACCTGTAACTGTTGGAGGATTTCCTGAGGTTGCTGCTGTGTAACCAGGTTCCCAACACTAGTGCGCTTAATCCTGAAACACTCTGGAAATGTGCACCTGATGTGGACAGTTTACCCTCAGGTCCCTCATCTAGCTTTCTGTTGGCTTTGTGCTGAAGAATTCTCTGAAAGCATCATTCCACTTAAAGCCAATGGCTTCAAGAGTGAAAAGACCTTCTAGAACTCTTATAGGAAGCTCTAAATTTAATTGTACAGTGTCAGTGCAGTGCTTTCAATGTCTGCCATGTATCAGTCTGCTTTGAACATCACTAGTCCTTGGAAAGTATGATCCTCTGTTTCTGAATCCCCTGACTGGTATTTTACTCTTTTTGATGTTCCATAATAAAGAGAATGAGCATGAATAAACATATATGTTGGAGATAAAGGTGGAATGGCAGGAATGTAACTGTCTTAATCCAGCAGCTGAAATAGGAAATGTCATGTTTTTCTAGAAGAAAAATGTATTTTCTTTAATACCCCTGGATGTTGCATAATTATGTAGTAACTGACACACAGGTGTATGAAAAAGCATGAATGTATTGTTTTGTCAGTCTGTCAATTAAATATAATTTCTAGGATATACTTTCTTGAAGCATTTCTAATTTTGAAAAAGTGTCCAGCTGTACAATGTGTTTAGAAATTATACCAAATGACACTTGTTATGCTGGCTCTTTAATTAGAAAGGAGGGGAGGGGAAGGGAACGAAAAGGAATTTGAAGAGGAGAGGTGCATTCTGAGCACGAAAACTTTGCTTCTACAGGGAAGATATCTGGCTGCCAGCATTCACTGTTGCAGTCTATGATCATACAAACAATGAAAGTATTGTGGCTGAAGGTGTACTGCATTGGTGTCTTCATCCTGACAGCTACCAACCCACAGCCAGGAAGCTGACTTTAGCAAAATCCTTGTCTTTGTGTCAAAGCATTTACAATATTACAGCTCCTCATATCTAGTTAGACGGCCTCCATACCCCAGCACCAGCTCCCTGTCCTTGTAACAGTACTGCACATCTCTCTGTCTTGCCCCTGGACCACAAACACAGTGTTTGGAGAGTTTAGCTCATCAGTCTAGTATCCTAAGAAAGTAAGATCTACAAAGTCATGTTCTGTGTCTTTCTCAGTGTACTATTCTCCTTCCTTCCCCCCTCTCTGGTAATATTTGGATCCTTCTTTTGCCATTTTCAGCTGTGTTTGACACATTCAAGACTGGGAGCCTTGCATACACTTGTCAGCTTTGTGAAAGTAGTTGACTGAATACAAAGAGTGGGAGTAGAGGACACAGTAAACATCTCACTTTGGAAAAAGCTGCAGTAGGGACCCACCTATGAGCAGATATGGAACGTGCACTGGTAGCCCAGAAAGCCAACTGTGTCTTGGGCTGCATCAAAAGAAGTGTGGCCAGTAGGGTGACAGATGTGATTTTGCTCTGGTGAGACCCTACCTGGAGTACTGCAACCAGCTCTGGATCCCCCATCATAAGAAGGACATGGACCTGTTGAAATGGGTCAAAAGGAGGGCCACAAAGATGATGAGAGGGCTGGAGCACCTCTCTTGTGAAAACAGGCTGAGAGAGTTGATGTTGTTCAGCCTGGAGAAGAAGGGATTCCAAGGAACCTGGGTTTCCCCTTCTAGTATCTGAAGGGGGCCTACAGGAGAGATGGGAAGGGACTCTTTATGAATGAGTGTAGTGATAGGATGAGGGATAATGGTTTTAAACTGGAAGAGGGGANTGGTTACCTTGTAAGGCATCTACACTTGAAACCTACATGCTTCTAAGACTTTTAAAAACTAGTTCATCTGCACTTTGCAGGTGACTAAAGTGTCCTTTACTTCCTCACACTGAATACCAAGACCTGGTGAGCTCCAGTAGGACTTCCAAGCCACATTTCTTTTGTCAATTCAACCATGCTTCCAGTCCACAGATTCTGCTCTGAAAACTCTTGCTCATGGTCAGACATAAACCCAACAAAGTAAGCTTTCTTTGTGTCATCACAGACAGAACTGACTTGCCAGAATTGGACTGATCTGAGTTTCACTGTGTTTTTGAAATCCAAGACCAACATGATTACACACATCCCAGCAGGATAAGACTGGCAGTCATGAATCCTATGCAACGCTAGGCACCTTGGTCCCATCCACTCTGCAGTAATTTTCTGTTGGTTGACTCCTCACGGGCCAGTGTTATGTATGCAAACCTGTAACTGTTGGAGGATTTCCTGAGGTTGCTGCTGTGTAACCAGGTTCCCAACACTAGTGCGCTTAATCCTGAAACACTCTGGAAATGTGCACCTGATGTGGACAGTTTACCCTCAGGTCCCTCATCTAGCTTTCTGTTGGCTTTGTGCTGAAGAATTCTCTGAAAGCATCATTCCACTTAAAGCCAATGGCTTCAAGAGTGAAAAGACCTTCTAGAACTCTTATAGGAAGCTCTAAATTTAATTGTACAGTGTCAGTGCAGTGCTTTCAATGTCTGCCATGTATCAGTCTGCTTTGAACATCACTAGTCCTTGGAAAGTATGATCCTCTGTTTCTGAATCCCCTGACTGGTATTTTACTCTTTTTGATGTTCCATAATAAAGAGAATGAGCATGAATAAACATATATGTTGGAGATAAAGGTGGAATGGCAGGAATGTAACTGTCTTAATCCAGCAGCTGAAATAGGAAATGTCATGTTTTTCTAGAAGAAAAATGTATTTTCTTTAATACCCCTGGATGTTGCATAATTATGTAGTAACTGACACACAGGTGTATGAAAAAGCATGAATGTATTGTTTTGTCAGTCTGTCAATTAAATATAATTTCTAGGATATACTTTCTTGAAGCATTTCTAATTTTGAAAAAGTGTCCAGCTGTACAATGTGTTTAGAAATTATACCAAATGACACTTGTTATGCTGGCTCTTTAATTAGAAAGGAGGGGAGGGGAAGGGAACGAAAAGGAATTTGAAGAGGAGAGGTGCATTCTGAGCACGAAAACTTTGCTTCTACAGGGAAGATATCTGGCTGCCAGCATTCACTGTTGCAGTCTATGATCATACAAACAATGAAAGTATTGTGGCTGAAGGTGTACTGCATTGGTGTCTTCATCCTGACAGCTACCAACCCACAGCCAGGAAGCTGACTTTAGCAAAATCCTTGTCTTTGTGTCAAAGCATTTACAATATTACAGCTCCTCATATCTAGTTAGACGGCCTCCATACCCCAGCACCAGCTCCCTGTCCTTGTAACAGTACTGCACATCTCTCTGTCTTGCCCCTGGACCACAAACACAGTGTTTGGAGAGTTTAGCTCATCAGTCTAGTATCCTAAGAAAGTAAGATCTACAAAGTCATGTTCTGTGTCTTTCTCAGTGTACTATTCTCCTTCCTTCCCCCCTCTCTGGTAATATTTGGATCCTTCTTTTGCCATTTTCAGCTGTGTTTGACACATTCAAGACTGGGAGCCTTGCATACACTTGTCAGCTTTGTGAAAGTAGTTGACTGAATACAAAGAGTGGGAGTAGAGGACACAGTAAACATCTCACTTTGGAAAAAGCTGCAGTAGGGACCCACCTATGAGCAGATATGGAACGTGCACTGGTAGCCCAGAAAGCCAACTGTGTCTTGGGCTGCATCAAAAGAAGTGTGGCCAGTAGGGTGACAGATGTGATTTTGCTCTGGTGAGACCCTACCTGGAGTACTGCAACCAGCTCTGGATCCCCCATCATAAGAAGGACATGGACCTGTTGAAATGGGTCAAAAGGAGGGCCACAAAGATGATGAGAGGGCTGGAGCACCTCTCTTGTGAAAACAGGCTGAGAGAGTTGATGTTGTTCAGCCTGGAGAAGAAGGGATTCCAAGGAACCTGGGTTTCCCCTTCTAGTATCTGAAGGGGGCCTACAGGAGAGATGGGAAGGGACTCTTTATGAATGAGTGTAGTGATAGGATGAGGGATAATGGTTTTAAACTGGAAGAGGGGAGATTTAGGTTAGATATTAGGAAAACATTGTTTACTGTGAGGGTGATGAGACACTGGAACAGGTTGCCCAGAGAAGCTGTAGATGCCCCATCCCTGGAAGTGTGAAGGCCAGGCTGGATGGGGCTTTGAGCAACCTGGTCTAGTGGAGGTGGGAGGTGACCCTGCCCATGGCAGGGGAGTTGGAACTCGATGATCTTCAAGGTCCCTTCCAACTCTAGGCATTCTATGATTCTATGACAAAAGCAACATTTTTTGCTTGATAGAGATACCAAGAAAAGTTTCAACCAGAGTTAGTGGCATCCCAGACATTGATTTGGGTCACATACTATGCCCAGCCACAGAAAAAATATCTGTGTTCATTGCAGGACACACAGAGTGGCGCATCTGTTCTCACTTTATCACCTCCATAACTGCATGAGCAATGCCCCTTATATGTCCCTTATAAGTGTAGCAGTAGGAGCCAGAAATTTCGTTTCCTTGAGAGTAATGGCATCTATTAATTTATTTTAAAAGCACAGAACGATGCCACAGCTCAAGTAGCTCATTAGATTGTCTTCCCAAGGGAGACCATCTTTCCACTTTCCCCCTTACAAAAAGGCCCAGAGGAATTTGTACTACTCATCTGTTGGTAAATGGATGATACACATGGTCCTTCCAAACAGTGCCAAGGCCCTCACATACCAGTGCTTAGAAACCAAGGCAGTGTTGAGGCAGCAGTAAGGCAGAGGATTGTTGGTTTGGGTTTTTTTAATCTGCAGTGTGCAATGTTGTCATCCACAGGCAGAGCACATGGAGCAGAGGGAAGAAGCCCATCAGAGGACTGTCTCCCTAGTTGTGTAGCAGGCCAGGCTGTGGCACATGCTGAATGCATTTGCAGGCAGCAGCAGAGATTCAGGGAAGCTCAGAAACAGGCAGCACAAGGAAATAACAGGTAGTGAGACCACAGACGTAGCAGTCCCAGCTGCAATGCTTGGAAGAGAATAGGCCAAAGCCATACATCTGGGTGTTCACACATCTCCCACTCCAAGGACTTGAGCCCTGCTATCTTTACCAGCACAAACCAGGAAAAGCAGCTTAGCATCAGACACAGCCATGTGCGACACAGCTATTTGTTCCTCTGGGCAGGCAACTGAAATGTCTCAAGATGAGGACAGGACCATCTGCCAGCGAAACACCTGAAATGCTCACAGACAGAGCTGAAAAATTATGAGGACTTACCAAGAATGTGACAGTCCCTCTGTTTGAATATTTTTGAGAAAAGTCTAGTTTAAGGACTACAGTCTAGACTTTGGTGACAACAAAACAAGAACAAAGCCTAGCATATGAGCACTCTCACCCCAGGAATCATTACTAAATACATCTTTATTAATAATAATTGCAGAATTGAACAGAACTTTCTGCACTGACACAACAAAATGGGATGATATTAACTCACAGAAGTCTGGTGTGCATGCATAATCCAAGCACAAGAATACCACCACGTATTTCTAACACCTTCTGACCTCCACCCCTAGGGAGAAAATTTCAAGGCTAGATAAAGTTTAACACCAGATTCACACTTAGATTGTCAAGAATTGGGTCTCCAAATCCCTTTCTAGCCTTGAAAACATCTGCAAATTCTGAATGGGATTTTCTGAAGCACTCCATGTTGGCAAATCACTGCCTCAGTAAAAGTGGTAAGAGCTTCATCTGTGTGTTTTCCATCAGATCTCACTTATACTCTTAAGAGCCATTTCTAACCATGAAGAAGACTCTCATTTAAATGAATTAAAGGAATGAAATTCTGAATTGCCTGGGAAACGTGAAGCCAAAACCCAAAAATGTATCTTCCTAGTAGTCAGCCTACCACAGAAGAAACTCCACTTCTCTCAGGAGAAACTCCACTTCTGCACTTTCATTTTCTGAAAGCAATGTCCACAGTTTCCCTCCACCTGAGCTGTTTAGGAAGGTCCTTACTGCCTTATGGAGTAGTATAGCCACCTTTCTCCATGCAATATGCTTCAGGTGATCTTCCACTTGTCTTGTGAACAAGCAGGTGCAGGAGTCATAACTTCTAAACGTGGAGCATGGGGAAAATTCTTACTTGTTCAGCCTTTTGGTACATTACGAAGCAGCAGGCAAAATTGCAAATAATACTGAAAAGTGGGTATCTAGCTTCCTGATGGCTAAGAGAAGAGACAATGTGTACATGCCATAAAGACTAGTAGCAGGTGGGCAGAGTGGTAAGTTCTGAGGCCACAGAATCAAGGTTTTGAACATCCCCATCTAAAAGGTATTTGTACTTTTTCTGAGGCACATGCTATGCAATTGCCAGTTCTGACTCATACGCAATGCAATCTGTAGTGCCTTTGTGGTTTTGACTTGTAAATGTAGATAAACTGAGTACTGATTTGTGTTACTACTACAGCTTCTTTCATAAAGTAGTGTTTTAACTGACAGATCTGTCTTTTAAGTATAATCTTTGAGCCAGAAGTACTATTTCCAATTTTAACTAATAATCATGGCTTTTATTGTAATACAACCAAGCTACCAGTAAAATATTTACAACCCAACTGTGCAACTGCAATTTACTTTAGGACTCAGCTGCACATCAAGCCCTTCTCCGAGCTCAGCCAAATCAATAACTGCTAGAATCATATGAAGACAGAAAGCACTAGTCAGTGCCCACCATTACTATCACCTTCTCTTGTTCTTGCTGTTGCTTTCCATCCTGCACCGTAGAGACCAAGCTCAAAGGCACCACCATCCCTTGGCATTGTATTTGCATGCTACTGTGGGAGCATTTTCTACAAGGTGCTGTTCAGCCACATCTGTAACGCAGGAGTAAAGATGAGAACTGAACCTGTCACTGATACTACCAGAAATAGCCACAGGAAGATGCGATCCAGGACTTGAGCTACAAATTTCCAGTCTTGGACAACCTGGGAAGGAGAGGGAGAACAAACAATAAGAGTAATGAGCCCAACGGTTTGTTGATACTGCTGCATATATTTCAGCTCCAAAAGTCTGTGTTTAAAATTAGAAGTTTGTAGTGTGCTGTGTCCTAAAACTGACATAGGTCACCTTTTCAGTACCCATAGCTGCAAGTCACTTAAAACACTGAAACAAATCCACAGTTTTACACACATGGCAATCAGTCTTCTTTTAGCCTGTGCAAAAGCTTTTAGCTAAGTGTATATGTGAAATTTTATGAAGTGGGTTTCTTTTTACAGAACTGCATTTCTTTTGAAATGCCAGGATGTGGCACAGCAGTAGCTGTGCTCTAGTCCAGCGCTTCGATGCAGAAATTACTTCCAGTACAAGTGGTCCCATTGGCTTGTGTTTGCTTAAGTGTTCTGCTGGCTCAGATTGTGTGCATTCAAGAGGGGAATTTTGCATTGTGAGTACTGACACAACCCTGCACACGCAGAAGAGCTATTTATAAAACCAATTTAAGGCCTTTTCTTTTATTAAAAATCTTTTCAGTTTTAAACAGAAGGCTTAAGTCATGGACACTCTGCTCACAAAATGCATGTTCTATTTGCTGGCCATCTTTCTGCCAAAGTCCTCTCAGTACAGTTTGACAAAGTCCTGGTTTTTGCCAAGAGGTTGCTAACAGAATTTTTTCTCTTTCTGTATGCTGCTAGGTGCATTGCTTTGCTGTCCTACCCTTGCATGAGATGTAGACAGTAATTTTCCATCGTAATAGCCAGCTGGATTGCTAGGAGGAGGAGAAAGATGGCAGTTAGGGTCTAATATGAAGAGATGCTAGTGAAAATCTAGAAGACCTCCACTCAAAACAGAACTACAACACCATGAATTGTCACTGGGAGGCCAGGGCTAGACCTAGCAAGTGCTGTAGAACCTGCCTATAAGTGTTGTAAAAGATACAATGTTGGAGCATGTAACATTTTAGAGGTTTTCCATATTCATATCTATCACCAACTTAATCAGGACAAAATTGTTCAAATAAACACAAATCAGGAAGTCCTCCAGGAGAGGCTGCTGTAGCCTCTTGCATATCCGAAGAGCAGGGACTCTCACAATTCAGTATAGTTTCTCATTGCAGCACTGTGTTTCCCCAAAAAACATATTAAAGGACACATCTCAGATGTGAGCAGGAGGAAGAGGCAAAGAGAAAGGCATGCAGAAAAGGTAAGAGCTTGGAAGACATTACTGTCAAGGAAACTGTGATCCCTTCTTGTCCTCCCTTTACCTACCTGTCTGATGAAATGCTCCTTTTTAACGTGCCTGGAAATGTATCGAATGGAGTCAGATGCCTTTTCCAGAAAAGCAATAACAATTTTCTCTCCATCTTTTGCTTGCTTATGTTTCTGCTTCCCCAGGAGCTTTGATTTCAGGGTGGTTTCCTTTTCTTCAGTCTCTGAGAAGGAGTAACGATCTACATGGCCCTTCATGCAGAGCAGTCGAGGTAACTTTTGGAGAAAGAGTCTTTTAACCCAGGGAGCCATGGGGTGGTAAGTGGCTGATGAGCGGTGGTGGACATTGATAACAAACACAGTTACAATGATAGAAAGGGTCACAAAAATCATGATGAACAGAAGATACTCACCAATCAAAGGGATGACTTTGGAAGAAGAAGGGATTATTTCCTCAATCACTAAAAGGAAAACAGTGAGGGAGACTAGAACTGATGTAGACAATGAAAGCTTTTCTCCTTCATCTGAAGGCAGGTAAAACACCAAAACAGTTAGAAAAGACAGTCCCAGGCAAGGGATTATCAAAAAAAGAGTGTAAAACAGTGGAAGGCGTCTCAGCACAAAGGAGTAAGTGACAAACGGGTAAGAGTACAGCCCATCTTTCCTGTTGCCTTTCATACCTTTGGCATTTAAGATCTCCCACTCCCCATTATCAAAGAAGTCTTTTCTATCTACATTTTCATCCACTAAAATCAAGTCCACCATACTGCCATCATATGTCCATGACCCAAATTTCATGGAGCAGTTCTGCCTGTCAAAAGGGAAGAAGGTCACATCCATCATGCAGGAGCTCTTATAACTGGCCGGTGGTGTCCAGGTCACCACTCCGTTGTACTTCACTATGGCTTTGGTCATCAAGGATCCTTCAAAACGTCCATCAGCACTGTGAGTTGGACAGGAAGAAACAGTATTAAGTTCAGGACTATGTTTGCCCGAGTCCTACTCCCTCGCAGCTCTGCTTTCTACTCATCACCTGGAGAACAAGGGAAGTGAATATTCATACTGCCTTCTGACAGCATGTGCAGGCTTCATGGTGGCAGACACACCTTGCCCAACCTCTGGCCTAAACCCAGTGCAAGGACACATGCTACTCACTTTTCAAACAAAACGATGTCAGGAAGCCACAGGGACTCAGAGGGTACGCGGATGGCAGTGATCCCACTGTATTCTGCTGGATTCCAGGAGAGTTTGTGGTCAATCCATTCCTGTAACAAGTCATCAGAATCCTATGTCCACTCATACACAACAGCCTCATTCCTCCTGCATCGCACAAGATGATGGGCAGAACTTGGTGCAAGACTGCTCAGCTGCAGAGAGCATGCTAGGGAGATATTAATCCCCACAAGCACTGGCTGTCCCGCCACAGGCAGGCACCAACATCACTCCCATCCCTTTGCTGGGAACCTCAAGGCAGACACTTTCAGAGAGCACTTGACTCTCACTTCACCACCCTGCCCAGGCCCTACCTGAGGGTAGTCCAGAAGGAAGGACCCATTTCCCTTGGATATGGCTCCTTTCCTCTGAGAATCAGCCCATGGTGGGTTTGGCTGGCACTGACCCCATAGAAAAGCCAGCTCAGATGGCTACTACTACATAAACAAGAGAAGTGGCTCTTAATTACTTTTCAGTGGCAACCAGGCTTTTTTCAGTCAGCAGAATACAACTCCTAATATCTGTACACTGTCCTTGTAAACCAAATCATTGCTCTGTAATCAGAAAGACCTACATGCTATTGCAGGAAAAATAAAATGAGACTTTTCATTTGGTTACAATCCTGAAGAGGCAACAATAACAATGCAGATGCTGGGGGAGTCCTGTCAATTTTCATCATGCTGAACTCCAGAATAATTTATCTCTCCTCTTTTTTTTTTTTTTTTTTTTTTT
>VZRU01020710.1:0-21160 GCA_013398155.1 Pedionomus torquatus
GCCCACAGGTCAAGACCGAGGGCACGGGCTAGGAAAGAGTCTGACGTTATCGTTGCTTCACCTAATTTAGCCGTGTTCATTAACCGTTTTTAATTAGCAGGCAGGGATGTTGGGCAGGCTCAGGATACGGCATGACGGAGCTGCCCGGTTCCTGAAGGTCCTTCCCTCCCGAGGAGAGGTGTCCTCCATCCACAGAGCTCTTGTTCGACGGCGCGGGTTTTTGTGGGAGGCTAATGCTGTACCGCACGGGGGGGACCCGCTTCTGGGGGTTCAGGCGGCACCGCTACGTGCCAGTTCGTTCATCAACACTGTGGCTGAGGGGGGGTGTGTATGTGTTTGGGTTTAAAGGGTGTTTCACTAACCGCATTCAACATACGGTCAGAAAAAAAGTGAAGCCTGCGATTCTGGTAACGTCAAATGAAAGGAAATTCAAGCTGTGTGGGCGCCCCAGGTCTGTGAGAGCATGACCTGGTTCTTCTTGAAGTACACAATAACTGAGAAAGCGTTGTCGTTTATTTCTAGTTAATGAACCCCAGGTGTCTTCTTCCACCTACCGGAATAAGGAGGCTCCTGTGCTCACCCAGCAGGAGAAGACGGGTAAGGGGGGCACTTACCAAGCAAAGACCAGTCTATTCCTGCTTCATTGGCTTTCATTGGCCTTTATGCTGCAGTAGTGCCCAGGTCCCCCTGGTTGCTTGTGGTGTTTGTCTAATGTAGTGTAGAAATGATGATTTCGGGTTAACATAAATAAATTGGGTTGTGGTTTTGTTTTTTTTTTTTTTTAATATTTGTATGAGTCCCTTTAGAAAACTCCTCATTTCAGTGACTTCCCAAACAGATCAGTTCTGTAGGGATAATATGCAGTGGATGTTGACCTGTCTGGGTAAGCCTGTCCTTACATAGATCTTCCCAACTGCCACCAGCCCAGCCAGGGTGACCTGTGATAGAACACCAGTAGCTCTGTACTCCAGGATTTTCTGAGCTCGGTGGCAGCCAGCACATGTAGACCTGTGGTGACAGCAGCAGTAGCTGGAGCTGTAAACGGAGAGGGTGCAACAGGCAGAAGAGTGATGGTTCCCCTCAGCGTGGACGTGTGAGGGAGCTTTCATAGCCATTACTTCTGCTGTCCTTACCTGATGATGGCAGATGGAAGCCTTTTCTCCTCACCTGTTGATATGGCAGCTCACACCAGTGATGCACTCAGCTTGTTTGGGTTTTAAAGGCTGTTGAGGAAAAAAACCTAATTCCTGAACTACTGTTTATTTGCCTGTTCTTTTCCCTGATCTTATTTGTGATATGAACAAAGCATAGTGTAAAAGATAGAAAGATAATACTCTGGATTATTTTTTTTAACCTCTGCCCAAGGCATTAGGGTGTGATCTTTTATTTCAGAACCACTTGAGGAACTGGAATTGGAAAAAGCAACATCTAAGAAATCTGCCATAGCAGTAACCACTGCCTCTGGGGAGGAAATAGGAGATGAGATCGTGGAAATGTACTTTGAAAATAAAAAGAGGTCTGGTGGGGGGTTCATCAAGTCCTTCATCAAAAAGGATCAGCAAATGATCATCACCTTTCAGGATGAGGAAGGTATGATTGTATGTTATGGGTCTTACATTACGAAAGCTCCCATTTAAAGCAGGACTTTCCTGGTACTGGGTCTCTCTGAGAAATGTGAGAAATTTTCAGCAGAAATGACATCTTATTTCCAAAGAGTGACAGGATGTAAAAAGAGCAAATATGCCTACCTGTCCAATGCAGGTGTGGGTTTCTGACAGCGTTTGGAATAACTCCAGGGAAATAAGCGGTTTTCTAGACCTGTCCCACATACTCAAGTAAAGGCTTGCAGAGAATTATGCAGGAGAAATGATACCAGGAGCACTGCAGAATAAGAAAGCTTTAATTCTAGTTCAGGAGACTGGATAACACATAGCACAGTATTAACGGCAGATCTTATTAACTTTGTAAATATTATTTTGCTGTAATTTTTTTCATAGTCATTTCAATTGCCACAGTTTTGGAGACCAGGAGAAAAAGAAATAGTAAATATATGTAAGACAGAGAAGCGAATGCTCACCTCTGTGGAGAAAATGATTTTGAAGCAGACTCAATTTATCTGTAGGTTTCCTCTGTACTAAATTGCTGTTAGCTACTTGTTAGTGTGTGAAGGACGTATGCAAAAAGAGGAAATTGTTTGTGCAAAAGAAACAGTGAAATATAGTTAAACATTTAGCATAGTCAAATTTAGTTAAATAATAGCTAAATATTTGTGAAATACACAAGGTAAGCAGGATGCAACCTCCTTTCTTTATTTGCTGTTTATTAGATGTTACTAATCTGGAGAACAGTTTCTTGCACTTGAGGGTGGGAGAAAGGAGTTAGCACCTACCTCAAAAAGTAACCTTTTTTTTCTCTTTTTTTTTCCTTTGGGAGAGACTGGAGACATCTGGATCATAGAGCTTTTATCTTGACCCTGACTTCTGATGTCGTTTTCCTTTATTTCTCTTTCTTTCTTCTGTGGCACAGGAAAATATGGTGGGCCAGATTTTTTAAAGCAGAGTATAGTTTAACATGTTGCTCTGCTGTGATGGGAAGGGAAGATCAAAGATCACATCTTTGTTTATTTTCCTGTGGAACTAGATGCCCAAGAAGTTTTGCAGAGGAAGCACCACTCGGTGAATAGAATTGATCTGCTCGTGAAGCCGTGGCAAGTGCAGACTCTCCAGGAGCCATGCCAAGTGGAGGATTCTCAAGGCTCCCAGCCTTCCGCCGTAGTTCTGCTGGAAAATGTGCAGGAGAGGCTCAAAGACTGCGTGTTAATTATGCTGGTAGAGAACATCAGTGGCTTATCAGAGGATGACGGCGACTTCAGTGTGGAAATGATTCCTGAAATACATGCTGCTGTAGTTACTTTTACTGCAAATATTGGTAAGAAGGAGTCAGAGTTGCGGATCTTTTTTACTAACTACTTGTGCGTGAAGACTGAGCAGGAAATGAATGTTTTCTGCCATAGGTTTAAGGTTCAATCTGATAGTTCACCATTTTAAATTGAGGATTTACTCTGCTAAGGTTGATGACGTACCTGTTATCTGTAAGGTATAGAGGCCAGGGTAGGTCAGAAGAGGACTGGCTCTGATTTTGACAGTAAACAGAACCGGCAGGGACTGACAACAAACTATAACTTTCCACAAAGAACGAAAGGATGTACTTGGTCTTAGAACAGATGGGTGATAAAGGCTCTCCCTGCCAAAAGGTGTTATATGTGTAGTAAGTTGGCATGGATTTGAGGGGAAATTGAACAAGTACACGGAATAGAGCTTTTTCAAGGTTATTAAATAGATTGTATCAGGCTTGGAGAATCTACTGTAATAGGTTGGAGACTGGGAGAGGATGAAGGAAGCAGCATCTTCTTACAGCTGTTCTCTAGATGCCTGCTGTGCCCATTGCTGGAGACAGGATGCCAGGCTGGATGGACCCTGGAATGCTGAGGCAAGTCCAGCTGTCAGAATGGCAGCTGGCAGTGATGTGAAGTGTGGAATTAACACCCTATGCTTTGCTTGATGCTGTGGTACCAACTGGTTGTTAAGCTCCTGCATGCCCACTGTGTTTTTTTTAGTGCTTTCTCTTCTGCTTTATTAGTGATTGATGACAAAGGCATCTTCTAGGTGGCAGAGAGGTATCAGCTCCTACTGCTCACCAGTGAGAGGCAGTTCCTGCCAAGATGTACGGTTGATATTTTTAGCAAATTCCATCCTAGGCCATAGGCAACAGTAAGTGGTGTGATAGGACCAGGTTCAGAATTGGTGTAAGACAATGCCGTAGCTGATGTTGTAGGGATGACAGCCCTGCATCACCAGGAGATCTGAACTAAACTGGCAACAGTGAACTGGCTCCTCCAGGATGCCTTGGGTACTGCTGCGCTTGAGTCCTTTTAGGGGCAAGGTGATTTTATGTATGCCTGATTCAGGGTGAGGAGGTTGGACAGGAAAGCAGAGAGAATTCTGTCATCTGCGTGGAAAAATTGTACATATCTTTAGAAGGTGGAACATGGTGAAAACCAGGTATATGCCATTTCAAATCAACTTTGTGGGAATAACTGTTTTACTGGTAATACATAAGAATAAAGTTGCTCAGAAATCTTAGTTTTGAAGGGATTAGTCCATGGTATAACTAAACCAACCAAAGAGGTTTTTAGTCTTTAAGAAGTCGTAGGGTTTTCTGCTTTAGGAATCAGGTATTATGTGCCTCTCTTACCATGGTCCAGTCCCACATTTTTGGGGTAGCCTTTTAGGAAATAGTAGATACTCTAAAAACTTAATTCTGTGTTTGCCTGACAGACATGAAAGTGACTTGACTGTCTTTTACAGTGATGATAAGGGGGGGGAAACATAGCCAAAAATAGAACGTGTTTATCATAAAACTGAAAGAATCCAAATTTGAACTGTTGACTTAGCCATAGCCCAAAAATTAACACGATCCTGTTTTCTTCTGGAGTTAAAGAGACCCAGTGCTATTCAGTGGAAAAACTAGTGACAAATTCTGGCTAGTGGTATTTGTAGTCAAGACTTGTGACCAACCATGTGATGAATACTAGGTGACAGATCCTGAATATGTGAAAACACGTAGCTTCGTAGGCACTTCCGAGTTGATACATGCTCTTTGATTCATTGCTTTGGGAAACGCACACAGTGACAGCTGGCTAATGTCATAGTAGAAAAATGAGCTACTAGTTTGATTTTTAGGTTTTTTGTTTTTTGTTTTTTCTCTCCCTCCTCTTTCTAGCTGGAGAGGAATTTGCTAAAAAGCTTAACCAAAACCACAGAGCAAAGCAACAAGAGATTACTGCACGGTGCCTTGAGCTAACAAGAAGTGTTAGGGCTGAAAATATACCACCGAACACAGCCACTGACTATATAACTGTCTACTTTGAAAACAAGAAGAATGGAGGTGCGCAAGTGGTGGATGTTCAGCAGCTGCCTGAAGAAGATGCAGCTATCATTACATTCAGTGGCCATGAAGGTAATGCAGAAATATGAAGCCTTTATTTCTCTGAGAAACTTTCACTTAAAAATCAAAAAGTCGATTTTCTAGAGAAAATGAGGGCCTACATTAATCTCATAAAACAGCAGATCAGGTGCTTTGTCAGCAAATCTTTGCTAACTGGAGTGGAAGCTTAGGTTTTGGACCAGCTGAACGTGAGGCATAGAATTTTTTCTTCTTTACACAGAGTTATTTCATAGAATCATCCAGGCCAGAAGGGACCTTCAAAGGTCGTCTAGTCCAACCTCCCCACAGTCGCAGGGACACCCCCAACTAGACCAGGTTGCCCAGNCAGCCTTCCTGTAGCCCCCCTTTAGATACTGAAAGGCTGCGATTAGGTCCCCCCGGAGCCTCCTCTTCTCCAGGCTGAACAGCCCCAGCTCCCTCATTTCACCCAGGCCTTGATCCTTACAGCGTTGAGGTTACGGTTTATTTCCATAGAGAAAACAGCCCCACGTAGTGCATGAGGCTTCTCCCCACTGTGCCTTCACCACCAGCTGCCCCGTGGCAATGTGTGCTGCCTGGCTCCTCTGAGGACAGTTCCTTGGGCAGCTTTTTGTCCAGAGAGCGGGTGCTGTGCTCATCCAGCCAGGGACAGAAACATGAGCATCTGTGGAATGCAGAGGGGAAGCTGGAGGCGTTGCAGCGAAGGAGAGATCTGAGGGGAAGTTCAAGAAAGCAGATGCTCTTTTGAGGGGAAATGGAGAAGTTGTGATTTGATACTGCTGAATAACAGCCCAGACAACAGCTGGGTTGGGCACTTGCAAGTACAGCACGTGACTGAAGTGGAGGCAGAGGTTGTGCTCCTCCTCCAAGAGGTGCATAGTGTTGGTTCTTAACTGTATCTCTCTCAGTTTTTGGCATTTAAAACCAATAACTCTTAGATAATTTGGAATTATTTCTACCTGGGAAGGGGGGGAAATTAATGTAAAACTGTTCTGAGACAATAAAAAGCGTTATGTTCTAGGGAGAAAAAAAAAGTTTAAAGAAAGCACAACACAACCAGAAGTTCTTTGGGTTTAAGTGCTAGCATTAACTGTTTGGGCTCTTGTTTGTTCGTTTCAGATGTAACCAAGATCTTGGGAAAGCAGCATTCGCTCAACAAAACACCAATCTATGTGTATCCTTACTACATCTCACTGGGAATAGCTTTATATGGAAAGGAAGGGCCACACATAAAGAAACCAGATCCAATTACAGTACCTCTGGATCGGTACCTCTGGTATTACTTGCAGAGAAATAGACTAATTAAGGCAATAAGTTGTGAAATGGAAAAGTGTAATTGTGTCGTAACATGGCCTGAACCCCGGTGTGCAAGCCCTGAAGTTACTTTGCATCCTTCATCTGCTTTGTCTGAGCAGAAGAGATCAGTATTTCAATTGATCAAGACATGGAGTGAAAATGTTTCCACGGCATTTTCACGTAGCATATCCAAGTACAAAGCAATTACATTTCAACTAAGCACAGAGGTGTGGGAAACCATTAGAAACAGCTTTTCTCATGATGAAGTTATGATATTACCATATCCTTCCAAGAATTTACTTGTTCTAGTGGGTGAGGAAGTTGTTGTGAAAAATGTTGAACAAGAACTGAAGTTTCTGATAGAAAAGGCCACCAGAGAAATGGAAAGAGAAAAGCAAAGAACTGAAGAAATGTTGTTAATGGGTCTGGGGGAATATGCAATTGTTCAGAGTGCTGGTCTTGAAGAGAAAATTCGTATGGAGTTCCCAGCCCTGCAGATAACTTATGACCGTTTGCAGAAGATAATTAACTTATGTGGAGTGCCCGAGGAAGTTTATAAAGCAAAAGGGGAAATACTCGATAACATACGCAAAATTGCAAAGAAAACAGTTAATATCCACCCTTATATTTTCAAGTTTTTAGAGCATATTGATAATGAAACCATGTCACAGAGCCTGTTTATGTCAAAACAAATAAGTGCCTTTTATGAGCTCGGCACAGAAGCTATCATCTTGGAAGGGAGTTCTCCTGAAGATCTCCTAAAAGCAGAAGAAGAAATAAAGAAGGAACTGGACTACAAAAGCATTGCTGTAGAGGATGAGTCAGTCCTCCAGAAGAAAGAATGGAGTTCGCTCACCAAGCAAAACTGCACTAATGAAACAGTAACGGTCAGTCATGCAGATGGTCAGGTCATCATTGCTGGTTGTTCTCAAGCGGTAGCAAAAGCCTTTGAAGAACTTTCCAACTTTATAGATGAAAACACGCAAGTACGAAAGGTCATCGCAGGAAAGCCTGCGGTGGTCATAATGTTTTTTGAGAAAGAGAAGAGCAGTGTTTGGAGTGAGTTACAGAATAAAGGTGTGAAAGTTGACTTCAGCACACAGAGGAAATGTAGAGTTATATCCTTGAGTGGCCCAAGAAGAGAAGTGCTGAAGGGAGTTACCTTAGTTGAACAAATTCTGTCCAGCCTGCATTATAAGCGTGTGGTAATTAAGGAACCAGGAGCCAAGTCATATTTCAAAGAGCGAGAACACTTCTTTGCCGCCACTGCAAAACAAGACTTTAAGTGTCTAATCAGGCTGGAAGAGCATCCAGAGGAACAGCTGGAAGAAGAGCAAGAACACGGTAATATAGGCAAGCCTTATGGGCAGGTGACCATAGGCGGGATTGTAATAGGGGTTTATAAAGCTGACTTGTGCACTTACCCTGTCGATGTCGTGGTAAACGCATCTAACGAAGACTTAAAACACATCGGTGGCCTTGCTGAGGCACTGTTAAAAGCGGCTGGTCCAGAGCTACAAGAGGAGTGTGACAAGCTGGTGAGGAAGAACGGGCGCTTGCAGCCCGGGCACGCAGTTATCATGGGCCCTGGGAAACTGCCCTGCAAGAACGTCATTCATGCTGTTGGGCCCAGGTGGAGGAAGGAGGAAGCAGAAAAGTGCGTGTTCCTGTTAAGAAAGACAGTGAAGAAGAGTCTCCAACTTGCCGAAATGTACAATCACCGTTCCATAGCTCTGCCTGCTATAAGTGGAGGGATTTTTGGCTTTCCGCTGGACCTGTGTGCGTATTCGATTGTATCCTCCATCAAGGAGACCTTGGAAGAATCCATGGAGGACAGCAGCTTGAAGGAGGTTCACCTTGTGGATATTACATGCAATAACATTCAGGCTTTCTGCAGGGCACTGACAGAAGTGTTTGCAAATGATTTGCCTTCCTACAGGTCAGTGTTTCAGACCAGTACAGGTCCTCCGCCTAGGAGAAAAGAAACTACTCAAAAGAGCAAGAGCCTCCCATTGTTAACAACTGAGGAAGGCCTCAACATCCTACTGAAAAAAGGAAGCATTGAAGATGCTACAGTAAGTGTTCAAAATTATTTGCTTTTAAAATATCAATGGGGTTTTGTTGATGGACTTTTATTTTTTTAAAAAATGCAAAAGCATTTGCAAAATGACCAACCTTAGTCCATCATTTGTAATCAGCAGTGTAACATGTTTGATATATTACTGAAATTGGCTATCACTGCTGATAATAAGAATTGCTGTTAGGTGGCTATCTTATGTGATCGATAGAGGCAGCTGTGTAGCATTGCATTTTGTCACCTGCTAATACAGAGGCACGTGGATCCCTGTGGTACACAGCACAGTGCAGTTTAGCAGAAGGAGCTGGGATCAGCAGGAATGGTTCTGGGCTCCAAAACCCCCTGACCCCTACCTTGCTGGCCAGGAACCACCTGCCTGCAGCATTGACCTTCTCAGAAATCCTGATTACAGGAGCCTGGTACCAGCAAAAAGCAAGAGAGGGGTGCTTGGTGTTGGTTAGTGCCAGGACCCTGCCATGTGAGAGTGGCTGGGCTGCTTGTAGATCCACTGTGGCCCTGAAGCAGCAGAGCCCTGCACGTCCAAGCCCTGCAATAATACAGCCAGCCCAATTCTCCCAGCTGCTGTCATTGCATATTGATCTAGAGAACTGTTACCAGTTGTGTCACTGGTGAACACTGGCCCAAAATGTGCAGTTCCTGTTGCATTTCCTACAGAGAACCAACTTTACTAATTGATTCCTGGTTGCCTCCAGTACTGAACTTCTGTTAGCTGGCTGATAGCTGCCTTACTGGGATCACTGATGCTGGAAGCACCTTCTTTCAGAAACCTTTCCGTAGCGGCTGGCGAATCTGTTCAGGAGTGGACATCTGCCACATCTTGTGTGTGCAGCTCCTCCAGTTGGCCAGGGCAGAGTATACATCAAAATGTGCAGAGAGGTTCTTCCTGAAGAGCTAAATTTAGTGCTGGACGCAACGTTTGTAGCCCTTTGTATTCCTCTCCCTTGTAAGGTACTGCTTTTCTTACTTCTTCCTCCTTAGCTTTCCTCCAGTCTTGTTTGTTTTCAGCATCTCCTTTTTCTCTAGATGGACCAGACATGGGAAGTCCCACTTACCTCAGTGAACACAGATTTTTTTGATCTGTGAGCTTCTCTTGGAGAATAAGCTTGGGTAAACGTTTCTCAAATGAAGGTAGACTAAGTAGACCAGGGATGTGGAATCTTAACTTTCTCCCACCTAGCTGAAATTAATTTCAGTGTTAACTCAGCTTTTGTGTATCTTCAGGCAGGCTCGTGGTATTAGAATTGAGGCTAACGTATGGTTTATTCTAAAATTTTCTTCACTCTCAGATTGCTGTCCCAAAAACTTAAGTTTGTAAATCAGCAGGCAGACTGTATTTGATGAATTGGTGCAAAATTTAAATTTCATAATTAAAAGCCAGAGGTTTTTGGTTTTGTTTTTGTTTTTTCCAGACAGATGTTGTTGTCATCAGTGTTACGAGAGATCTCGAGCTTGGCAAAGGGGTGCTCTCTAAAGCTTTGCTGAACAAGGCGGGGCCAATGCTTCAGACAAGGTTGAAAGAAGAAGGCCAGGGCAGAATACCCGAGGAAGGCTCTGTGTTTAAAACAGAAGGTTACAATCTGGATTGCAGCATTGTGTTTCACGCTATTGTACCTTCGTGGTCCCAGAAACACAGATCCTCGCAGGTATAAGGGTTTCTATTTGCCTGAACTCTAATTTGACTGGGCTTTATAGCGGCTTTAACACACAACTCCTCCCTTGAAACGAGGGACAGTTTCATAGGGGATGAGAGAGTTTGGGCTGTTCATTTTTAGCTGTGTGGCAAATCCCTTGTTGACTAATATGTTCCATGTGATGTATGCAATTATTGTATTTTAATGCCAAGAAGAGATAGCTACAAGGGAAAGTGCTAATTTGCACATACTGCAAAACATACTTTCAGTAACTGAAAAAAAAATAATTGTGCTTCACAGGTCTTGGGCTACGTCATCACAAATTGCCTGCAGATTGCCGAGGAGCTGTCTCTAAAGTCAATTACTTTCCCAGCGATTGGGACAGGGAATTTAGGATTCCCAAGGTCCGTTGTTGCTAAATTAATGTTTGACAAAGTGTTAGAATTTAGTAGTAAAAATAAAGTACGTTCGCTTGAGGAAGTTCACTTCCTGTTGCACCCGAAAGACACAGCTAATATTCAGGTGGGTTACCCTGCTTTTCTGTCTCTATTACATGCCATTTTATTTGGGCCTGTGTGATTACACTTGGCTATCTGATGATATATACCAAAGAAGTTTGCTGACAGTCTTTCTTATGTGCATTAAAAGTTCTGTCTTCGGTTCAACCCCACGTGGTCGTCTGCCTGCCCTGTACAGCTCTGCTCCCTTCTCATCCTTTTCTGGCAATAATACAGATGAAAGTGTAATTACTCTTTATCTCATGTCACAGAATCACAGAATGATATGGGATTGGGAGGGATCTCTGGAGATCATCCTGTCCAACCCCCCTGCCAAAGCAGGTCCTCCTAGAGGCAGGTTGCACAGGAACTTGTCCAGGCGAGTTTTGAATGTCCCCAGAGACGTAGACTCCGCCACTTCTCTGGGCAGCCTGTTCTGGTGCTCTGCCACCATCACAGTAAAGTTCCTCCTCGGGTTTAGATGGAAGTTCTTATGTTCCAGTTTGTGCCCGTTACCTCTTGTCCTGTCACTGGGCACCACTGAAAAAGCCTGGCCCTTTTCTCCTGAAACCAACCTTTAAAATATTGATATGTGTTGATCAGATACCCCCCTCTCGGCCGTCTCTTCTCCAAACAAAAATCCCTAAGTCCCTCAGCCTTTCCTCATAAGAGAGATGCTCCAGACCCCTAATTCTTCAGTATTGTAGGACTTGCCTACAGATAAATTTGCTGCAGAACTTCCGTAGATGTCCATAGATTTCCACTCTTGGAAAAATGAGCACTTTTGATGGAATGCTCATGTGTTTTTAGGAAGAATAATTATGCTAGGATTGCTGTGCTGGTCAACTTCTGTGTTAAAAAACGTTAGTATTCTGTACCTCTCTTTCTTCAGTATCGGATTAACACTAATATCCATGCTCAGGTTATTCATTTCACACATTAATCTCTCTAAAGAGAGCAGTCATGCTGTGAATTAATGTCCAAATGAGTGTCCCTGCATCTGTTGACTTCTGCTGTCTCGTGCGGTAGCTAATACGTTTTTGAAGTGCCAAAAATGAAGGCTACTGCACCAAAGCCTTAGCTGTTGTGCATAGAGAAGGGTGGCATTAGCTGCAAGGCTTGAGTTGGGGTGTAAACGAGGCCCTCGGTATAAGGGTGCCGTCTGTTAATGTGTCCCTGTGGAATGAAACCAGGGCTTGGACTTGGTTATTTATCAATTCTGTCTGTTACCTTGTTTTCCGAGACCAACAGCGTGTCAAGACTTGGCATTATGGCAGGTGGCAAGTAACAAATAATTTGTGTTAAGCTTTTTCTAAATGTTATTTAATTTTACTTTTCAAAGCATTATTTCTGCTGTGTAATCCAGACTTCTACAGGGGTTGACTGTCATTTCCTCCTCTAGGAATTTTCAGATGAACTTGAAAATAGATGTGGAAATACTATAGATTTTAAAGCACAGAGCGCTTCTCCAAATAAGGCTAGTGAAGGCTCAGGTAAGTTTGGTTCACAGAAGTTGTGTGTCTAGTGGATTTTTTTTCTATTTTTTTTTTTTTAAGCATTCCAGGGAATTAATTCAAAATGGATGTTCAGGTATTTGTTTGGTGAGCATGTCATTCCCAAAGTCGAAGTAACAGTCAAAGTGGCTGCTGTAAAGGCAGCATATAGTATTTTCAGGCTGAGTCTGTAATGTCTGAAACAGGAAAAGAAACAAAACATACCTGTGATTCATTATCCGGACGGTGCCCCTACAAATTGGGACAGCAGAAGCTGTCATGTGCTGAGGGCACAAGTAGGGCTTTTCCTTTTATTGCTGCAAGACATGATTAGATGGGGAACAGATTAGATCAGCTTCCTGTGTCCTGGGAAGGCAGGTGAATTCCTGATTATATGTCTTAAAGTGGCCCCTTTGGAATTCTCTTAGATCTTTTATGTGCTCAGTTGAATAGCAAAACCAAGCTGAAATATCTCTGGCGTTATCTGGCCTAATGGCACTGCAGAGTGTAGAAAATTGTTGAGTTTTCAACACGTAACTTAAATTTTTACAAATAGTGCATAGGTAAAAAGTTCCTGTCACACAGTAGAGAACCTGCCTGAAAACTCTGCGAGACAGAGGAGCAAGGGAGTGAGACTTGGGCAGTTTGTTTCTCTCTTACCTTGGAGTTTCACAAAGGCTCATTTCATAAAATGTCACAAAGTAGTGCCTGCATACCAGGTGTGCAGCAAGACTTTCTCTTTTGTCTGTTATTTCAGCATGAATAGCGATGGTGGGAATAGGTGAGGGTGGATCAGTCTCCTGTGGGAAGGAATGATTTTCAGTTAATGTGGCAGACAGTCCTGTTCACGGGCTGAGTCTGGAGGCAGACTGTGGTCCCTGTAGGTGCTGTACCCATGGACAAGTCCCTTATCTCTTACCTAATTGCTGCCTTCTGCTCAGGGTCTGTCTTTCTTTCCTGCAGCTCTCCCTGGAACCTCTTCAACCCCAGCACAGGAGGTGCGTGAAATGACGATTGACTCCGTGGTGTTCCGGGTGGCAGAAGGTGACATTACCAAGGAAGAGGCAGATGTCATTGTAAACATAACAAACCAAACCTTCAGCCTCAAAACAGGTATTTTAGTTGGTATTATGTGTGAAAACAGTACATGTGGTTGGAAGGGCTGGAGGAGGGTAGGAAGTACTCTAATGTTTCAAACCTTTTTGTCTCACAGTGTGGTTTCTGCTTTGCTTCTTAGGATACAAAGGTTCAGTTAGGTAGTGTCTGCAACTTTGTTTTTCCTGGTTCATCTATGCTACAGGGTGGCATGTTTAAGACCATTCCAGGAGGGGAAACTAATAATTGTAGTATTTTTTTCTTTCTAAAATGCTTTTATAGAATATCTCTTGGGCTAGAGAAGACAAATCTCAGTGAGGTTTTGACCTTTTGAAACTTGTTAGGTGCTTTAGACATCACTTTGAATTGAAAAGCATAATCCTAGAATTTAGGCAACAGTGCTTTTCAACTATAACCTTTACTGTTATTACAGTTGAGATATTCCAGAAATCATGTGGTACACAGTTCTGCCTCAGATGGGCCTTTAACGGCATTAACAGTAGTAACAGTGGATTCGTATGCCTCTTCTCATTTAAGGTGTCTCTAGAGCAATCCTGAATGGTGCTGGAAAAGCAGTTGAAGATGAATGTGCCCAACTAGGTATGGTACAACATTTCTGTCCTCCTTCCTGAAGGTGTTCATGCATAGCAGAGAATCTGTTGAAATAACTTGCTCAGTGCCTGCTGTACATCTGTCTGCCGTGTTAGAGTGGCTAGTTCTTAATCAGTTAATGCGATATTTGTAAACACCTGAGAGAAGGAAAAGAGAAATCTTCAAGAAAAGTACATGTGCAGAACTCAATCTATTCACTATTGCATCATCTTATTCCAATAAATCTTTCCATGTAAAAATAAGTCAAGTCTACATCAAAAAGCCAGGAGCAAGAGATGATGTTGGCAGAAATGCTTGCGCCTTTTGTCATGCCCGACTAAGAAAACACCTCTTTGCTGTTGGCCAAACTAGCAACCCACTACCGCATCCTCTGTGTGACTGAGGGGGAAAAACTAGTGAGGCTGGGTTCCTGCCTCAGAAGAGGCATTGATTTGTAGACCAAATTCAGTCAATGAACAGCAAATGCAAGCAATGGGGAGTAGGGATGGACAAGTACGTGGTTTAAGACCCCACCAAATAAGGGAAATGTGGAAGAGGCTGGTGTGGAGGTCAGCTTGGAAGAGGAGACAAGAGGTAAACCTCTGTTGTGCGGACCGAGAGGGTGATTCAGGCCTGGAGTCTGAAGGTGGATGGTGTGCTTGTGTGTGTGTGCAGACAAAGTATAGTACTAATCTGCATGAAGTTCTTCAAGCCTGCAGAGCAAACTTGACAAATAAGGGCCCACAAAGTTTATTTGCCAAACAAAGCAAGTATTTTACAAACACAAAATGAATCCTTGTGCCTTGAAACTGAAAATAGAGAGAGGAGGGAGTTGCACAGTTTGTGGAAGGAGACTTGAAGCTTATCCCGGGCTATACTTGTCATCATTTATCTCCTAATGAGGACTAGTACACATCTGTGTTGTGTATTAATTGTGATAATTGTTGATTATGTTCTCCTACTTAATGTTTCAGCCCAGCAGCAGAAAAAGGGCTATATCACCACCCAAGCAGGAAAGCTGCCATGCAAAAATATAATTCATTTTGTTGCTCAAGATGATATCAAGTACCTCGTCACCACAGTGCTTCAGGAGTGTGAGTTACAGCAGTACACCTCCGTCACCTTCCCAGCAATTGGAACAGGTACGCGTCTCCCTTTTGAAATGCCTTCAGTGCATGTCATTGTGTTGATCCTGGGGCTGAAGTGATGAGTGTGATTTACCTGGAGGGTTCATTCTTTGCTGAAAACACATATTCAGAAACTGCAGACCTTAAAACTGATATTAGAAACCTGTGAAGAGCTAGAAAGTTTCCTTCCTTGCAGTGAGCTAGTATGTAAAGAGTGCTCTAGACCTGACACTTCCTTGCTAACAGGGACTTGAAGGTATGTCTGTACTTCCCGGAGAACCATAAATATCTGTCATAGCAGCCCGATGCATGTGGGCAGCTCATTAAAATATATCCAGGGAGCTGATACTCCATTGCTGAAATAGGTAAATGATGCAAATGTGGCTCACAGCTGCACAAGATGGGTTGATATAGATGGAATGTCAACTTGTCAAACAGATCAGGTTGTTCATTTTCCCTTTCTTGTTATTTTCACTTAGATCAGTAGAAATCCCTAGAGCCAGAGAATCCAGAACTGGGCCCTAGGTATGCCAGAACTTCTTGCAGGAATAAAAACCAGATTTGTTTTTCATCAAAGAAGTTGTCTATTGTGCCACTGAGCGTCAGGCCTGTGGCCCATTAGGTAAACAAACCGTTATCATCTCCATCATAATCTGATCAGTCACCACGTCGACAAACATAAGCTTCCATTTTTCCCTTGCTGGAAAGGTGGTCTTGAACCTCCTCCTTCTTATAAATAGAAACCTCTCCTAATTGCCAGCCTGAAGTTATTTCCACCTTGTTAGTGATCAGGTGATTGTGGGTATGTTTGTAACTGTTCTCTTAAAGATATTTTAAACATTTGGAAGAGTTATTAACACATTTTAAAGGCAAAATGTTTATATCTTGTTTCAGGTGAGGCAGGCCGTGACCCAGCTGTAGTAGCTGACAACATGATAGATGCAGTACTTGACTTTGCAAGGAATAACTCTACTCCATCTGTGAAAACTATTAAAGTTGTCATCTTTCAGCCACATCTGCTGAGTGTGTTCCATAAGAGCATGCAGAAAAGAGAAAATCCTACTAAACCAGCATCCAGATCATTTATTTCCAAGTTGAAGTGTAAGTAGATGTCACTTAAGTACATACCCCATCCCTGGAAGTGTTCAAGGCCAGGCTGGATGGGGCTTTGAGCAACCTGGTTTAGTGGGAGGTGTCCCTGTCCATGGCAGGGGGTTAGAACTTGGTGATCTTTAAGGTCCCTTCCAACCCAAACCATTCTATGAAACACAGATTATAGATCAATTTGTTTAGCACCAGCAGGTAATGGTTAATATTAATTACAACATTTGTATATTTCAATGTAGCCTTCTGGAACTCTGAGAAACCTTCCCCAAAGGTAAAAAACAAAACGGTTTTGGAGAAGAAAATTGACCTGACTGTTCTGCAGATTTGTGGTGAAAACAAAAAGAAAGTGGAAGAAGCTGAAAATTGGTTGCAAAGTACAATTTTGAAGGAACAGTTTCAAACGGAAATCACGGATGAGTCCATTATTCATTTTGGCGAAGTGGAGAGTGAGGAACTGTGTGACCTACAAAAGAAATTAAAAATTGCTCTTCGTTTGGATGGTATCTCTGTTCAAATTTCAGGTGTTGCAAAAGATGTCTGGATTGCTTATTCACATGTTCAGAAAATGATTCACAGGGTAAAAGCTGCTAAACAGGAGGAGATGAGGGCAGAACTTTTACAAAACTTAATCGAGTGGAAATATTTTGGAAAGGACTCCTATGTGCCCTTCGACAGTCTCACAAATATGCACTTGGAAAATGCTTTCTTAGGAAAGCAGAAAGAAATTTCGGTCATCATTAATGAGAAAAAATACACAGTGAATATAAAAGATAAATACGCTGTGAATGACCAAGGAGACCGAACATCCATTTTACGTGTTGATAAATCTGAAGGTAAGTAAAAAGCATCTTGTCAGACTGACGTTCCCACATTAAAACCACCTTTACCCAGCCTAGTGAGGGTAAGAAACGGTAAGAGTATGCAAAATATTGGTAGGAGGTTTGTGCAGGTCCATTTCTGGAGAAAGTAGAAAAGAACTGAATTGGGAAATGAAAATTAAAGAACCCTGCAGTTATTTAAAACAGTTGGAAAAGCAGGCAATGTGTTCTGAGGTTCTTAACAGGCTCACTAGTGATAATTGGATGCTTCTAGCAGTTGTCATTCTGGATCTCAGCTAATTTCTGTTCTTGATACGTACGCTCCTTTGTTTATTTCTGGTCCCTTACAATACAAGGAGGCACCTTTTTCTAGACGTTTCCCTGTGTATTGTTTTTCTTTGTTCTGCTGTGAGTCAGTTCTACAGGGGCACGTTTTATATCTTAACGGAAGCAACTCTTTTGTCTGCTTAGGACTTGAAAGTGAAACTGTGCAGCTCCCAGTGCCTTAGTAATGCCTCCCGTGTGCATTTTCAGATTTTTATTTTTTTGTTCTCTTACCAAAAAATGCCGCTTTGGCTTTATAGGTTCCCTCAATAGGATGTCTGTAGCATATGCATTTGTCCGTGTTACTCTTTGGCAATACAGCTAGATACTAGGCCTCACATGAAATAAGGGAAGAAAAGGAATACTTCTGTTTTTCAGAGAATATCTTCTTTAATTTCTTAATTTAAAGCTTCCCTTGTTCAGATGCTTTGTTCCCAGTCTTCTAGTTGATGGGAATTAACTACTCAGTAAATCTGCATTTACTCCATGTCCTTGAAAACTTGATTTGCAGAGAAGGCCACTGGTAAAGGATGTCTTCAGCTGCGGAGAACAGATTTGCCTACCAATTCTGGCACATCAGTTTCCAGCGCAAACTGGAAACTAGAGTGTTCTAATTTTCTGGTAAAAGACCCATACAATGCTCTTGGCTGACAAAGACCCGTAGGTGCTAGTGATGAGCGAGGTGTGTAGGTGTGTGACCTTTTAGTAGGCTTTGTAGCAGGGCATATTTCACTGTAAGCAGAGTAAATACAGGTAAATATGATTGATTATGTTTCTTCTGAAGATCAAGAGTCAACAGTTCTCCCTGCAACGTGGGACGATATGCAAAACCAGCGACTCAAGATAGTGGAACTAAAACCGGAAACAAGAGAATACAGAGACGTGCAGGAAAGGTTTATGAAGACCTGTCAGTCCCTAAAAATCGCAAAGGTAAAAGCATGTTGCGCTTTCTGAGCATAAGTACTTTGATAATAAGCGATGAATACTAACATGAAAAAATAAATTCCACTGGGATTTCTGAAGTTGGACAAGTCTCTATGACTGTCTGTAACTTTAATTGGCATCAGTTTAACGTTGCTGTTGAGGCATTTGAAATGACTCTTATAGAGCTGCTTTGTCAGCATCAGGGAATGCTCTTTCTTTAAACTGTTTTTGCTATAGTAGAGAACAGCATTTACTCGCTTAAGCCATGTGTGCTGTGTAAGTTGGTGCATCATCTACGTCCCAGAAACCTGTGAATCTGTCCCGTATTGTTTCCCATGGAGTGTTTCTGTCATGTTTTGGGCTGGGTTCTGCTGTCCCTCATGCCAAAGTCTGGAGTGCTTCGAGGAACTAATTTCATAACCTGGTAAAGGTGCAATGGAGCTAGGAGGAGAATCTGGGAAGCAGATTGAATGGTTGATACACTGTTGTTTTCATAACAGCAAGCTAAAGAAAATTAATATGTCTTACTTTCAAAATGTGCAGATTGAAAGGATACAGAACCCATATTTTTGGAAGGCCTACCAAATAAAAAAGCGTGAAATGGATAACAAAAATGGCCACACAAATAATGAGAGGCTTCTGTTTCATGGGACAAATAAGGAGTCGTTAACCTTAATTAACAACTATGGATTTAACCGGAGCTATGCTGGAATGCACGGTAATGTGAATTTCAAGATAACTCTTGTTTTCCTGAATAGGGCTAGGACTGATTTGCCATGCCATCTGAATATATGCAAAATTCATTTGTTTTGTTAAATGTCCCTATTGCAAATAAAAAGCAAAATTGTGGAGAGACTCGCGTGAGACTCTGAAGATGGCAGATAAGTGATTGCTGCTACTGAAACGCTCACAAACACTTTTTTTTTTCTGACTACAGCTGCATCCTTTGGAAATGGAACATACTTTGCTGTTCAAGCCAGCTATTCTGCCAATGATACCTACTCTAAACCAGATGTGGATGGGAAGAAGTACATGTACTTGGCTCGAGTCCTTGTTGGAGAATATGCTCAAGGGAAAAGCGGATCAATTACTCCAGCAGCAAAAAGTGCTAGTAACTCTATAGATCTGTATGATAGTTCAACTGATAACATGATCAATCCATCCATGTTCATAATATTTAATGACATTCAAGCTTACCCGGAATACCTTATCACTTTCACTCGATAAGCATTTTGATTACAGCCAAGATTGCATGTCTTTCAGCCTTTGTATAGGACAGAAACACTTAAAACAAAATACACAATGAAAAACAAATACTTCTATCAAACTAAATTCTTAAAACTTGTTTATATTTAAGCAATATCTGGAAAATTTTTGATAGCACTGAAGCAGACCACTTGTTTATGTTCAAACACTTGAGCTCAATGCTCTTCTGAAAACTGCTGTTAGATTATAGATCAAGCCTTTATACCCTATTAGCCTTTCTCTGCAGCCTCATGGCCATCCTAGTTGCACTAGGAAGTGAGGACTGACTTGGGATGGGGATTGGAAGGGATCTTCTTTCAGCCTCTTACTGCTTGATGTTGTATTTCTGATGGCTTCTTACACTCTGTAAGTGATAGTCTGCATCATGAATTACGATTCAGTGGTTTTCAATAAACAGACTGATTTTAGGTAATGGCTTGGGTTTGTCTAAATCTCCCCCAACTTTTATTGTTGTTTTTTTAAACTGATGAACTTCAATCAACTTGACACCTCAAATATAGGTTTGCTTGGCTTTAATAGAATAACCCTCTCTGGCAAGTTAAGAGGTCCTACAGAAGGTTATACAAGTTGCATGGGTTACATAGGTATTGCCTATGAGAGAGAGGAAAGGTGTTTCTATTGTCATGTACCAGCTGCAGCAACGTTGCTGTGATCTGGAGGCAAAATGAATAGAACGAAGAAAACCACAAAGGAGTTTGTTGGGGTGGAGGTGGTGGGGTGCTAAGGATTAAAATAAATAGGTTATCTCAAAGGGGGGATCATAAACAACCTGAAGTTCAGCGTTGGAGCAGCAGAAGTACACCATCATCATCTTCTTTGTAGCATGTTGACAGAATAAAAACAGACGTCCTTCTCAGCCTTAGATATCATAAGATCTACTCAAAAAGAAGTGATGCAATACCTCCAAATTCTAAAAACCCTTGCCTCCTCCAAGTGTATCAGGTTCAACTTATGATTAAGAAAATCTTCCAATACTTGTTTTATGTAGTTAGGTTATTATTGCTGTAAAGTCTTACTGTGGGTTGGTGTGTCCATGTGAGCAATAATCATTGCAGGGTGAACGTTGCTGAGGGACGTGTTTTCTAGGGAAGGTTAGTGTGAAATAATGTGACCCTCCAAATGTCTTAGTAGAGCCCTAAGCATCAGGCTGTTGGTTCACTTGTGCTGGAAATGCTTCTCTGGGGCTTTTTGCTTTTGATTACATCAGTTTTCTAACTTCTGAAACATGCTGATTCTTGTATTCCTAGTGCCTGAAATCAAGATCTGAGGGTCAAAAGTCTTGAGTTTTGCTTTTAAAATGAATAGACTTAATTGATTCCCATAACGCATTAGGTCACTGGTTCACCAGCACAACAGGAGGCAGAGGTGACGGCTCGGGGTGCTTCTCCAAAACTGGTGGGTTACTTGTACCGCTCTGACCTTTCTCTCCAGGAGCCACTAATGCATCTGTTCTCGGCTTTTCCACCACCACAAGAAACTGTGAAGAACACCAGGGTGTTTTTTCACCAGTACTTGCATTACAGGTGCCGAGGGCATCAATTCCAGATGTCCTGCCTTGAGACAGAACACAATCACTGAAACAAAGAACTAGACTCAAGAGCCAATGTGACTGCTGAGCCGGTATTCATTGCAGCGCTGGTGTCACACTGGGGATTTTCCACCATAAGTGCTCCCACTCGGCAGCAATTTCAAAGGGTTTATATTTCTATGAGTTTTTACATATTCATGGTTTATCCACAGAATGATTGACATAAGCATGCCTGTCCCTAGAACTATTTACATAATTACATTACAAATTATTTCGCGGTCTTTGCTGCCGTTTAGTGTCCTTTGTTAATAATCACAGTCGTTCTTGAGGTGGTTTACTTCACAGAATCATCACGGTTGGAAAGGACCTCTGAGATCAT
>VZRU01020711.1:6513-18044 GCA_013398155.1 Pedionomus torquatus
AGAAATCCCAACGGAAACACACAGGGAGAAATGGGGATGCTGCCCAATCACAGGGATGCCCCCATCCTTGGCAGCTCCAGAGCTCTACAGGAGGATCTGGGGTGTCACCCCACAGCAGGGCTGCTCCCCCCAAAACAGAAGGAGGGTGCTCACCTCGTAGGGTGTCAGCAGTGGCTTGCTGAAGGCTTCCCCCCAGTCGATGGAGACCCGAGGACAGGCGATCTGCACCCACCTGGAAAGGAAACACGGTGACGGATGGGGATGAGCATTTTGGGAAGATAAACCTGCAATGAGCCCCCCCCCCCCGCGTCCCCCCAGGAAGGAAGCGGAGCAGGCAGGGAGCAAAGTCTCCACTGTGCCAAAGCCACCTTGCCAAGGACAACCACGTCCCCTCCCCACCCCGTGGACACAGCACACGCAGGGGTGCACAGTGCCAGCCCAGGTGACAACAGGACAGTTGTGAGAGTTTCCAGCAGGGAACTGGAGACCTGGACAGGGGTACCCTNCAGGGAACTGGAGACCTGGACAGGGGTACCCTGGGGTGTGGGGGGCTGGCAGAGGGTCAGCAGCACTCACGCGTCCACATCAGGGAAGAGGCTCAGCTTGCTGGGGAAGATCTCGGACAGCAGCACCCGCACAAAGGGCCGGCCCAGGGCACGGAGACGTGACTCCAAATGCTGCAGAGGAAAAGGTGTGGGGGGAAAGGGGAGAGGGAGCCCTGATAGATGCCCCCCACAAGCCTTGTTCACCAGCTCCTTCCTGGCCACCAGACTTCTGTGGGTCCTGTCTTTGTCCCACAGCCACGTCCCCTCCTCAAGTGCAGGGAGACTGCGGCCGTGGCTCCAGTTTGAGCCTGGCTCTCCCCAGCACGTGCCTCAGCCTAATGAAGTAATTACCGCTCAATGACAACAATCTGTTCTCGTTAGCGGCTGCCTTCCCTGGGACGCCTGCCTGCCACCGGCTGGCCACAGCCAGAGGCTGCAGGATGAGGAGAGGAGCCCAGGAGAGGCCAGGGATGTCCTTGTCCCCTAACTCCGTGGGGCCACAACCAGACAGTGGCTGCTGGGACCTCACCTCCCTGCTGTACCCACTGGCCTCTGCTCTGCCACCAATCTCACCTGTGACACCCCTCAATTCTCCTGGTGTGAGTGGGGCTACTTTACTGGAGGCACCCCACTTCCATCACGGTCCTGCTCCCCTCGCCTGGCCAGGGTGCAGAAAGCACCAGAGTGAAAGCCATGCAGGGATGGTGAAACTGATCGGAAGTTCATCCAATTAAAACAAACCCAGGGAATTAATTGCTGAGCTGCCCATGCTGGACGAGGGGGGCATCTCTGAGGCTGGCCAGCTCTCCCCAGCAAGGGGCAGATTTAATGAGCCCTTGTCCAGCCTCCCTCATCTGCTGCTAATTGCCCTTCCCTCTCAGCCCTGGGCATGCAGAGCCTGGCCAGTAGCAACTGGTGGGCTGCCAGCGGTGCCTGGTCCGCCCTTGCCATGGCAGCGAGGCCACTGTGCCAATGAGGCCACCACTCACTGGTCCTTCCCCCCACCCAGGAGCAGCGCCTGGTGCCCAGGCAGGGGCCATGGGGAGGAG
Organism: Pedionomus torquatus; assembly: GCA_013398155.1. NCBI lineage: Eukaryota > Metazoa > Chordata > Aves > Charadriiformes > Pedionomidae > Pedionomus > Pedionomus torquatus. Next base: position 8,108 of record VZRU01020711.1, read on the forward strand.
GCCAGTACCTGCAGGATGCTGGGGGAGCCCTGACGCCCCAGTGTGCCCAAGATGAGTCCCCAGCAGCAGGCACCAGCAGCAGTGCGGATGGCGTCCTGCCGAGCACGGTGCATGCGGTCGTGGCTGTAGTGCTCCTGGGAGAAGACCTTGCTGTAGGGATCGTACCTGCAACACACAGCCAGGCTCACACCACCCCCAATCATCCTGCCCCTCCCTTGTTAGCGCTAATTGGCTCCCACGGCATCTCTCCCACACATGCCACGGCCAACACAGGCCCCAGTGGGCTCATCAGGGCACAGAGAGGGGACAAGAATGGAGATAAGGAGGGCGTCCCACCGCAGCCCCCCAACACCTGGCACAGCCTGGGCCCTGCGCTCGGCTCCACGCTCAGTTCTTCTCTGTCCCGGCTCATCAATTATGAAGAAATCTTTGATTTGTTGCTTTGTTTGACGAGGAGAATTTTAATCAAATCCCGCTCGGGTTTCGGCAGCTTCCCCAGCGCTATAAACCTGACGCGCGCCTCCCGTTAGTAACAAACGACCTACTAAGAAATTCAGATTTCGCCAAATGGGCCCAGCCTTTCGCTCTTGATATTTCATCTGCTTTCAGCGGCCTCATCATCACGCTTTATGGCCTCTGCCTGCAGCAGCCGGGTTTTAATGGCTGCACCTCCACGAGCTTTCACAGGTACTTGTCAAAATGTTTATATTCAGCTGGAGTAAATGGCTGGCGTTCACCTCCCCGCCGCACCTCTTCACCCACCCCGTGGCCCCTGCCTGCCTGTACCCACTGCAGGCAGCTGCCTGTCCAGCCCCACAGGGGGGGGGTTCTCCCCATGGTGGTCCCCAGTGGTCTGGGGTGCTCTCCACGACGGGGTTGTTGGGGACCAGAGTGCCCAGTGCCTGGGGGCTGCCTGTACTTACAGACAGGTTCTTCCCCTGCCTCCCCCCCCCAAATTTTCCGTACCTGTAGGCAGGTATCCCCGGGTTGGCGATCATGATGGACTCCAGGTGGAAGCGCCCATCGCCCAAATATCTGCCGAGAGGAAAGGGAGAGCGTGTGGCAAACGGCGGTGACCATCCATGTGCCCACTGGTTTCCAAGACACAGGGAGTGTGAGCTTCCAGGCCAGGACCCAGGGCCAGTGGGCTCAGCTGGGGACCCCCATCCCTGTGCAGCCCCCCAGGCATACCAAAGAGGGAGAGGTGGCCATGCTCGGGGCGAGGAGGGATGCCCACGCCAGCGTGGGGCAGCCAGGAGCTGCTCCATCTCAATGGCTGGTTCTGGACGTTGCTGTTTCCATTTCTAATCGGATTTCAAGTCAGCAATTACATTTCAAAGCCTTTCATTCAGCTGCCCTAATGGAGTGAGGGCTCGGAAAATGAATTCAGACTTAAAACTTGACTAGATTTTGCCCTTAATTGGAGAATGACATTTTGGGAGATCAAAGCTAATTTGTCTGCAAAAGTTAGCCCAAGAGACGGGCAAAAGAAGAAAATAATAACACGGGGAGGACGCAGGTAACACCGACTGAGTGCACCTGCAGGGGCGGCCAGTCAGTACCACACCACACCACCTTCAGCACTGGGAAGAACTCACTCTTGCTGGGTGCCAGCCCAGCCACCCCTGCCTGCTCCAAACGCCCTTGAGGAGAGATAAAAAGCAGCACCTCTTCCCTGCTCCCAGTGCAGGGCCAGAGCCCTTATCATCCCCCTGTCCCAGCGACCGTGAGCCCAGCTCCCCGCACAGCTGTGCTTGGAGAAGTGCCAGCGCCACTGGCTCCCAGCAGGGCAGGCAAGAAGGAACTTGCTGGGGTCTGAACCTGTACCCAGGCTCCCCGGCTCCCCCCAAGGGTGGGGTCCCTGTATTTATTTATTCTGGAGCACACTGTATTCACAGTACATTAAGCATTTCCATTACCTAAAATAATTAGGTGATAGGAAGCGAAGTGCTCCCTCTAATTTGCTGTCCTTAAATAAAATTAATGTTGCTGTGATGTTGGGCCCCGGCCATTTGTCTTTTCCAATTATCCACCCGCCCTTCCATCTATTATCTATTCTGATATACGACTCAATTATTTCCTCTGCGCTACGAGCACATGCCACTCCGAGCAGTGCAGGGAGCTGGAGATGGCCCATCCCAGCCTGTGGACATTCCCATGCCACCCCCCAGCACCATCCCACAGCTGGGCAGGGGTTATAGGCAGGGTGGGCAGCCTGGGGCAGGCAGGAAGGGCCTGGAGGATCCTGGGGACTTACACAATGGCATCCGTATCCTGGGCAAGCTTGGGTGATGTGCAGCCCAGGATCTCCCCGGGGGACAGCGGCTTGCACTGGGGCACACACACTTTGTACTGGGAGCGCAGCTCCTGCGCCGCCGCCTGCAGGAGATATGGGGTCAGTTGGCCACCAGGGACAGACTGTGGCACAGGCTGGTGACCCCCAGCACTGCTGGGGACTCTGAAGTCACAGCTCCATGGGGTACCAGTGGCAATGGCTGTGCTGTTGTGTCACAGGACAGCGGCAGCAAAAGGGAGCCGGTCTGCTCGGGGCGGCACCGTCACATCACGGAGGGTAACGGCCCACACAGCTGAGATGTTCAGCGAGGCTCAGCCAAGGTATCAATTAAAAGACAAGGGAAAACGCTTAACGCTCCGATAGCCCCATGTTTAGATAGACATGGCTCAAGAGGCTCATTCATCTCCTCCTGACCTGCCCAGCCGGCCGTTCAGGGGCAGACAGACAGACCCGCCGGAGCTTCCCGTGCTGCTGCCGGCACTGCATCAAAATGCCAAGTGCTCCACCGCCTGCCCTGACATTTACAGAGCAGCTCCCGGGGGAGCCAGGGAGGGGTGCTGCCATGAAACATTGATCAGAGTTATTATAAAGTACTTGATCAACATTACGGCAGCAGCATATTATCGCAGCGACTCATCAGAGGGGAACCGTCACAACGAGCACCCCAGGGCAGATGCTCCAGCCCTGGAACAGGGTCAGGGAGGGATCAAGCTGGGGCCAAGGCTGGAAGAGGCACAAACCCCACCCCGTGCCCCACTGCTGGGGGTTCCCTCATCTCACCTGCACTGTGGAGACGAACTGGATGGTGCTAACAAGTGCCAGAGAAGTGCCCGCTGCAAAGTTGAAGCGAATGGTCTCAAGGAAATGGGATGTGTCAATCTTTATGTCCACAAACACGTAGAGCATCTTCAGCCCCTGTGTGGCATCGATGGGAACTGGCGAGACAAACAGAGAGGGTGTGAGTACAGGGTACAGCCAGGGCCCTGGAGATGCCCCGGTAGGGAATAAAGCATGCTGGCAGAGCTCCCTGAGCCCCAACCACCCTGGTGTGGGCATGCCAGGGTGGGCTGTGCTACCCCTCTGTCCACACTGGCACCCCAGGCAGGGGGTGCAGATGGGAGCCACGGAGAGCACCCGCTCATTTCTCTCCAGATAATGGCAGCCTGGGGAATCAATGAACACAAATCTAATTACCCCCGGTGCTAAGAAGCCTGTGTCACTACGATTAAGTGAATAATTAAAGTACACAGAGTCCACATCGATCCACAGCTCCGTGTTCACTTCCCATTTTGGTGATCTTCACCTGATCACAATTAAGTGCAAATTACTCCCTCCCGCGGGGCACGTGGGGCCAGAAGGGAGAGGGCAAGTGCCTGTGTGCGGCACCAGGATGTGACCTGTCATCGGCCACAGGCCTCTCTGCAACAACAGCTGCACTGAGCCAGTGCCAGGAGCACCGTGGGCAGCCCAAAAGGAGCCCAGCACCCTCTCAGCACCCTGCAGGCACCATGGGGTGCCCCACAACCCACCCAACCTGAGGCAGGCAGGGACCACGTGGCCACGGGCTGCAGATGGTGGCAGGGCTGGTGACAAGCAGCCTGGAAGTGTCTTGCAGGAAGCAGCTCCAGAAGATGTGACTTCCATCCCCGGGAGCACCCCAGCTCTCAAACCAGTGTGCTCCCAAGCACTGCTGGATACGTCCCCTTCCTTCCCTTCCCACTGTTCATTCACGTAATAGCAGGCTGCAAACCAGGGCTTTTATACTCCCCGTTCCAGTGGTGCCCGTAACACTTCTTCTGTAACAAAGCACCCACCACAGATATTTATCACCGCAAACGCTCATGCTGATGTGGCTTTCGGGATGGAGTTCTCAACTAGAGAGTCAGTATTTCATACAGAGCCTGATGCAATTCTTCAAACCCATTTATACGGCCCCATAAACATTCAGGAGGGCCGCCGGGTGCCGGGAACACGGAGGCGGCAGGGATGCACGTGCCTGCCACTCGCTACAGCAATTCTTCCGATCCACCTTAAAACCCAGAGCGTCTTATTGTTATTTTTGGGCTGATTCCATCCTGGGTGGACTTCAAAGTTAGCAGCATCTGGGACAGCAGCGCAGTTTCCATAGCAACTGGATCCAGAGTACCGTCCGCCTGGGGAGCACACAGCCTCCTCCTCCCTTCCCCGCCCAGCCTGTGCTGCACCCGCAAAGCTGCCTTCCCTGGCTCTATGCTGGCCCTGGGGAGAGCGGGACCCCAGGTCATTGCTTCCCTCCATCGTTGCTCCTGAATTTCCCTGAAAGCCCACTGCTGTAGGGTGAGGGGTGAGAGCAGCCCTGTCCCTGTCAGTGGCCCCCGGGTGAGTGGGGTCCTGCCAAGCCACGGTCCCATTGCTCAGCTCTTGGGCACAGGGTTATGATTTTCAGCACTGCGGTGGTGTGTGGCTGAGCGGGATGAGCACGCCCTGCTGCCCCCCAAATCCTGCCCCCGGGCAGCCGCTCAGCCAGCCTGGCCTGCAACCGAGGCTGGAGAACAGAAATCCCTTTGGGAAGGGATTAGCCCTTGGCACTAAGTCTCTGAGCTGGCATCAAGTGGGGCAGGAGCTGCTTGGCTCGGCACGGTGGCAGCAGCACAGCCCCTGCAGTGCCATGCTTGGCCGCCTCGGCAGCGCCCCGGGACTGTGTGTCACCTACTCAGGCAGCTGTGTCCATAGTGCACCAAGAAGTCAGCACCCAGGGCCCGGGCCGTGTAGTCATCCACGCAGCACGCCCCATAGGTCACATCGCCCATCACCACCGTCTCCGCATCTGTGAACCTGCGGGGAAGCACAACGGTGAGGGTCACGGCTGACTGCTGTCCCCACAGCCCGGCCCCCCCAGCTCCGTGACACGCCACTACCGGGGGACCCCGCGCTGTCATTTAGCCCTTCGCCACGCGCCAAAGAGGACAAGCACTGGCTACTCTCCGAGATGTCAACATGATTAAGCTGGAGAGCGGTAATCCGCCTCTTCAATTGGGTAAAGCTGTTTGCAATTCAGCGGATTATCTGCTCATCAAACAATACGCTGCCAGCTTCCTAATGCTCCAGCGGGGAGAGGAGCAGAGGGAGACCCGGCGCAGCGTGATGCCACCGCTCCTGCCAGCCAGTTCCAGGGACCAGGATGGGGAGAACAGTCACCCTGGCACCCCCAGCTGTGCCAGCCAGACTGGCTGAGCCACCGCACCCCTGTGCCTTGGCGCTGTGTGAGCTGGTGCACCCCAGCCCACACCCAGCTGTGTCACCCACGGGTGTTGGTTTGGCCAAGCTGGGTGTGTTCCAGGAGCAGTTGGTGCTTAGGTGGCACTTGGCGAGGGAAACGCTGATGCTGTCCCCTATCCCTGCTCTGTCATCCCAGCGCTCCAGCTCAAGCCCACCTAGCACCCGTCAGCCAGCAGAGTGGCACACACCAGCAAAGCCAGTGCTCTTGGCATGATTTAAAGGTGCCACCTTTGTGGGTATTTTATTGCACCGTTTCAGGGTGCAATTAGCTTGGCGGCCTTCCCAGGGAGCTGCTGTAGTAGTTTACGGATGAAAGCAGGTATCGCGATGACAAAGCCCCGCGCCTGGAGGGGCTGCTTAAACCAGATGCTAATGCCTTATTTATGTGGAGGTCAAGCCAGCGGTGGTAGCTCGGTGCCAGTGGGGTCCCTCCTGCTGCTGGCATAAGTCTGGGGACCCTGGCACAGTGTCACACCCCACCGAGTGCTGGCCGGCGGCCAGGGTCCCGCACGCTCCCCCCCGAGCGCCAGGCAGGGAGCGTTACGTCGGCGGCAAGAATAGAAATGGTGGGCAGAGCTGGGCAGATGGCAGAAGGTGGAGAAATGGTGGAGCGTGCTGAATATTAACAGCCCCAGCCCATCCGTCAGTGCCTGGGGAGGGGGGCAAGGGAGCAGCTCAGCTGGAGCATCCCCAGAGAGGGGGCAAAGTCATCCCCACCTCCCGCATCCAGCTCAGGCATCTCCCACTCCTCGCAGTGTCCAAGGGGCTCAGGACATGGTTGGGGACTGACAGAATATGGACCAGATCCCTGCTAGCACCCAAATCCTGTGGTNTGAGAGGTGATGAGATGAACATGAATCAGACTCCACACATCTCAGCAAAAGTGGAAAATTATTCAGCTCCTTAAGATTCAGGACGGGGAGGTCTGACTCAGAGCAGCAGCCAGCGCCGCTTAATTTTTTATAGATTAAAATGTATGCAAATTGGCCCAAACCCCAGAGAAAGTCCCTGGGGGTGAAGAGCAAGAAAGTGAAATAGCAACGGTGGAAGGAGGGGAGCAGAGGCTGGCACAGGTGCCCATGGCCCCTGCCCAGTGTGCAGGGCTGTAGCTGGCAGTACATGGCTACCGGCCCATGGGCAAGGAGAGGGTGGGCTGAGCCCTGTCCTAGCCATGGGGAACCATCCTGCTCCGGCTGTGGGGAGCAGAGCCCCGGCCAAGCAAGGAGCAGAGAGGCCACAGAATGATGCCTGGTGAGGAGGGAGCCCAGTGATGCTGCCATTGTGGCTGGCAAGGCTGGAAGGGTGCTGGCAGCCTGGTGGTGCGGGCACAGAGGCACCAGGATGGCACGCACCGGGGTCACCCGTGCTGCCTGGGCTGGACGGTCGAGCAGAGCAGCAATCATTTCCCGAGACAAATCAAAGGCAAGCGCCGGGGCCTCCCCTTGATGTTTTAATCAGTTCGGTGTCGCCAGAGCCTTTCATCAAACTACAGAGGAAGGAAACGTCAATTAGCAGCCACCTGCCTCCGACACGGGCCGGGGAGCTGCTCGCCAACCAGACTGGACCGTGATGCAGGCGAGGGGCAGCCAAGGGAACGTCCTTGTGGGTGTTTTGGGTCCCAGCAACTCATCACAGGGGTGGATGGGTCCCAGCAGCATGCTGGCTGGGAGGATACGGTGACGGGGCTGTCCCCACCCAGCGTCGAGCCGCTCACTACAGCTGGGAGCTCATGAATATTGAACACGTGGGGAGGGTTATTCATCTTTTACGTCCCGCAAACTCCAGCTCATTCTGAAAAACCGCCCGGCCTTAGCATTTTTCTCATCTCCCCCTAATTCATTATCTCCTCTTTTAAACAGATGGCTCCCGAAATCCCATTTATAAAATGCCATGCTCAGCACTGGCGGGATGCACGCCTGGGCAGGCCAGGTCCTGACCCTATCCTAACTGCCAGGACGGGACTCCTGGACCCTCCCAGCCCCACTCTTCCCTGGCCAGTGTGGGACAGTTTGGATGCTGAAAACACTGGGACAGACAGGCACACGCAGGGCCAGCATGTCCCCAGGCACGAGGTGGCCGCTCCTTGCCACCCGAGCGCAGGCGCTGGACTGGAGTGGCCCTGATTTATCCTAGCCCCTTGACAAATAAATGAGAGCACTTGCTGTTGGCAGGAGCGTGGGGTCCCCTGACACCGTGGCAGCATGTGAATGATACTGCGCCGGTCCTCACTCCGTGAAGCAGAGCTGCTCTCCCCAGCACAGAGGAGTCCTCAGCCTCAGCATGTTTCTCATGCCCCAATCCAGCAGCCCTTGGCAGTGAGGGGACTGTGGGGACTGGGATGGTCCTGTCACCACAAGGCTGCTGGTGAATGGAGCCAGCAGCAAGAGGCTGGGGGACCCATGTGTCCCACTGGGGAAAGGGACTCCTTGCTTCATGTTCACCTGCCTCACCTAGGCATGGCCTTCAACGGCATGGTCACACTGTGGCATGGTGTCACCTCTCTGCTGGGAAATGCCTGGTGATAAGCAAGAGGGTTATGTCCTGCAAATACCCCACACCTTGTCCCCTGGGGGAAGGGCAGAGCCCCACCATCACCCCACAAGCCCCACACCCACTGCCTGCCCTGCAGCACCCGAGCCCAGCCCGTGCCAGGGAAAGGTGCCAGCGGGTGCCGCTGTCCCAGGGTGGGCATAGGGGCTGAGAGCAGCCCCAGCTGAGAACAATGTGCTTAATTAGCAGAGAAGCCCGTCACCAAGCCCCATTACCAGACTCCCAACTTCATTAGCACAGGAAGGCTGCACGTAATTAAAATAATGAGTTTGCAATTTTACTGCAAACAGCACTGGAAGAGCCCCACTGCAGCTGGGCAATCACCATGGTGCGGGGTCCTGCAGAGCATCTGCAAGTGGGTCAGGACAGGAAGAGCTGTGTGTCCCCACAGCCCCCCAAGAACAGACGTCTCCAGATGGGTCCCCTCTCCTGAGGGGACCTCTCCCTCTGTCCTCAAAGCAGGTGCCAGGGCCAACCCTGTCCTCCCAGGGGACATGTCCCAGACACACCCCAGCTTTGCTGGCCTTGCAACTACAAAAAATCCCCAAAGTAAGGCAAACCAAGGGCCCAGAGCATGGTGGTGGCAAAGCCACCGCAGCCATCCTGTGTCCAGATGGTGCCTGTCCCATCTTCCCCATGACCCTGCCATGGTGCTGCCCATCACTGCCAGCTCCCTGGGCTCTGCTGGGACACGAGGAGGTGGCACAGGGCACGTGCTGATGGGCACTGCACCTGCGCTGGCATATCCCAGCCCTGGGATGTGACAGCCCTAGAGACCCCAAACACTCCCCCCTGCCCAGTTCCCCCCATACCATCACCACCTGGGCTGAGGTTTTAAACATCTCCAGTGAAGTGAGAACTTCATTCTCCCTAATGATGCTGTTGTGCGGTTAATGATGGTGATTAAATTCCCCTGCACAGCGTGCTGCACAGCGCTGCCAGCGCCTCCGGGTTGCGCTTAGAGGACAAGGGGAGAAGGGACGGCAGCACCAGCCAGTGGAGCTATGGCACCATGAGGCTGAGGCCAGATCCTGACCTGTGTTAGTGTCCCTGGATGGTTCTTTGGGACCTCCAGGTGATGCTGCCAGCTTCGCCATGGCCCTCAGTGCCACACTGCTCAGTGGCACATTGCAGACCTGCCTAGACAGAGGACCTGGTGCCCTTGCCCTGCCCACCTGTCTGACCTAGAGGGGACAGTCTTCATGGCACTGGGGACCTGCCAGGCCACCACCCTTCAGGGGCTTTTTTGTCCTCACTATCACAGCCACTGGCCATGGTGGGGCATTTCAAGCCATGCCAGAGCTGCTGGGCTGTCTACATGATGTTTCACTCTTAACTGCTCAACCAGAGATGATTCAAGACCCCCTGTCACTCTGAAATGTCCTCGTACGCTGCTGGGCACACTGCAGCACGGTCACTGGGATGCTCTCCACACCCCCCATACTGCCTCGCAGGGCTGCTCAAAAGCCACCAGGCTGTTGGGTGGTGCCAAGGCCATGGCAGGGCTGCCTGCGTAGGCGGCAGGACACCCCTGGGCTCCCCCTTTCCATCACTCAACCCCGCTGCCGAGCCACAGCTTATTAGCAGGAACCACTCGCCCCATCGCAGTGCAAGGAGACGGAGGGATTAGCAGCTGCGAAGGCTGACAGCCGACTTTATTAACAAGGAATCAAAAGCCCAGCTGATCTGTCTGCTCCAGGCCCGGCAGGGGGGGGAGAGGAGGGGTCCGTTCCCGGCTGAACCCCTCCCCACCCTACCCCACCTCTGCGGTGGCGCAGAGGTCACCGCTGCCACCTCCCCAGCATGACAGCGGGTGGGTTGGGGGGCTGCCCC
>VZRU01020711.1:31836-48784 GCA_013398155.1 Pedionomus torquatus
TGTCGCGGTGGGGGGGCCCCCCCCCAGCCACAAAACGCCGTCGCGTTGGGCATCCCACCGTCCTGCATCCCTTGAGACGGGACTGGTGTGGGATGGGCAGGGGGATCTACCCCGCTGCTGCCACCCCTTGTGCTGGCGATGCTGGTCTTGACCCCAAAGAGGGGGTGAAGGGTTNGCTGCCTGCCCTCCTCCTCCTCCTCCTCCTGTCCTGCTTTTCCTCTCCTTCGTCCCCTTTGTCCTCTTGGGCTCCCTGGAGGGACAAGGACTCTGCTGCTCCAGCGCAGCCATCCCTGGTCCTGCTGCCACACGGGACATGAGCTGTCTCGGGCATCAGCTCCGGGCTCCACGGGGATGCAGGATGGGGCATGTAAGGTCCCCACAGTCAGGGAGCAGTTCCTCATGGGTGGGGGTGTGGAGTCCAGGTGGACCCCAGACACTCCTGAAGCGGGCTCTAACTTCCTAATTGGTGCCCTGCTCATGGTGTGTCACTAGACCTGCCACCTTTTTCTCAGCAGCCTCTTCACCTCAGTCCCTACTGGGGACTTGTGCCCTCTGATATTCCCCAGATACCCCAGGCACTGTCACTGTTCAAAAAGCACCGGTACCAGGCAGCTGGCAGACTTGCCCCAGTGATGCCAACATGGGACCTGCCTCATCCCGCTCTGGCTCCACGTGTTTTCCAAGTTTGGATGGTCCCTGCTTCTCTGACACCAATGCTGACAAGAGGGAAACTCATTAATGGGAGCTGCCAAATCACCTGTCACCCTGACACAGCCCACTTCTGCCAAAGTCCCCATCGTACCCTGCAGCCTGTGCCGTGGGTTTAGGAGAAGGGGCCCTGGACAGTCATTCCATCGGATGGACCCCTCACTGACTGGCCTCATCCTGCCTCAGGCTGTGGCAGGTCTCCCAGCAGGATGCAACCTGGAGATAAAACTCAAGAGGAGCATCTGGCTGTGCTTCCATGCCACCATTAGCGCTTTGCAAATTGGTTTTCTGTGGAAAAGTCAATTGTCCTTGGTGGCACCTGGGATGAACCTATCACTGAGTGCTGTCCCCAGGATGGGACAAGAGAAACAGCTGCTCTGCCTGACACTCCTTGCCCAGCCCTACCAGATCTCCAGCACCATGAAGAGCCCCAGCTGGGCTTGCCCTTGCCCCGGCAAGTGCAGAGGATGCAGGGATGGAGCAACACGAAGCCTCAACCGGGCTGCACTTGGGGATGGCGACTGGATTTACAGCTGGGAAACAACCTGGTGCAGCCCGAGCACGGAGCGGGAAAGGTGACTTGGGGACCAACTCGTGTCTCCAAGGTGACACCGAGCATCTTCCCGCAGCTTGGTGGTCTCTGGGAGGTGCCAGGACAGGACTCCCCATGGGAAGCACAGTGGTGGCAGCGGCACGAGCCGGGACAGCAGCGTGCGTCCTGCGTCACAGACGCAGGCTTGTGGCAAGGTGCCGAGGAAGTTTTGCAGCAGCATTAGAAAATGTTGACATGTTTTTTGAAACAATTTCAGATCTGATATCTGCGCCAGATTGAGTTTGTAACCAGCTTTATTGTTTAAGCCTGCTGGGATTTCATCAAAGGCGTCTGCTGTTTACCCAGAACCATTTCATTGGAGAAAACAGCAAACAGACCTGCATTTCTATCTGATTTCACTTTTTCCTTTTCCTCCTGAATTTAAGTGCTTGTGAAAAGCATGGCTGATAAGGCAGAGCAATGTGGATAAATCCCAAGGACTGGCTTGGCGGAGGCTCCACCAGCTGCTCCGAGTTTATTAATAGACCGAAGGCAGTTGTGGGACCGGCTGCCGGGCTGCCCGAGCTGGTTTTGGGATCTCCATCCCGACAGGTTAGAGCTGGGTCCTGGTTCCTTGGGATGCTAAAGGATGGGCAGAGGATCCATGCAGAACTTAGCTTTTTTTACCATTTTCAGTGCAACTTCAGATTTAAGCTATGAAGGAGCCGATGTCTATCACTCCCCAGGGAGCAGCAGTGACCCAGGCGAGTGATGTGCTCCACAACACACCAGTGCAAAGCTAATGCAGCCACGGGAAGCCGAGAAAGATGAAGGAGACACTTTCAAAAGGGGCCCAGCATAAAACATATTAATCCTCCTCGCACCTTGGTCCCTGGGGGCTGCCTGCCTGCCTCTGCCTTCTGCCCGTTGCTGACCTTAGAAACTTGCTGGAGAGGAGGATTCGGGGCTTAAAATGGGGCCCAGGAGGGTTTTACAAGGAGCTGATCCAGGGTCTATGGCCCCTCTGCCATGGGTGGCTCTGCCCTGGTCTTCCTTCCCATAGCTGCTTCATGGGTGCTCCTCACGGTCACCCATCACCACCATCATTTTTCCCTGGGGTTTGGCATCTTCCCCACATAGGAATGCTCATCCCTACCTTCTCTGACCTTTGGGACCGGGACATGATGGGCTGGGGGCTGGTGAGGTACATCCCACCACCTTCCCCCAGGTCCCTTTGGTATCTCCTGGCTGCCCTGGGTGCCTGTGCTCCCTGGGAGGGTTGTGCCAGCAGCAACCTCGCTGGTGCTCCAAGGGCTTGTCTCTTCCATCGATCACACCTGCACGGTGACAATGTAATTTTTATCTCCGGTTGTTTATTTCTCAGACAGAACTACTTGTAAATTCCGAGAAGAATATATATCCCCGCGCGTGACAGATCCAGCACACGGCGATTAATCTGCCCTCTTAAGACCTGAATGCAAAAGTGTCCCAATGTCACTCCTGGACGGGGTGTTGAGCCCCAGGGCAGCACTATGGGGACATGTAGGGACCCGGTGGCAAATTGTGCCCTGGTCCACGTGGTGCTCCCCTATTACTTATTGCACTATCAGTTCCAGTGCTCCTCAGCTGGTGCTCACAGCTGCCCTGGCTCTCCAAGCTCAGGCTCCAACTCCTCTTTTTGGGAGGTTTATGCAAATAGGACTTCTCTTTTTTTTTGCTTCTTTTTTTTTTTTTTTTTTTTTTAATTCCTCGCCGCTGCTGCTCCGCCATGCCCCAGATAGCAGAAGTGCTGAGGACAGGCGTTTGCGTCAGGTCCTGCGGCACCCGCGTCCTGGCCGGCCGAGGGGAGGAGGGATGCGGAAAGGGGGTGTCCCAAGGGGGAAGGGGCAGAGAGCAGCCACCAGAGGCCAAGGATGGAGGAGTGAAGGTCCTTTAACGGCCTGTACTTCCACATTGTTGTGCTAGTGAGGATGGGCACTGGTGCCCGATGGGCACAGGGCTGTCCCCAGCCCCAACGTGGATGTGTTCCCATCAAGGAATGGGGATCGGGGTGTCAACTGGGGCTCTGCAGCAACCCTGACGGCAACACCCCCCGTGCCATAAAGCCGCTTATTTACAACCTCCTACTCGGAAGCATCTGGGAAGCGAAGCGCGTCATTTCCAGAGAGAGCAAAATGCTGCATATTTCAGTGTCTTTTGAATTTTTTAGGTTTCCCTGAACTGTGCTAATGGGTTGGCGGTGGCAAGGGGGGGGGGAGAGGCGAGGGCCCAGCCCAGCTCCCGGCCTGCCTTGCTGCTCTGCCGCGCGGCCATGACTGCATTGCTGCTCTTAAAATATTCAGTGCTGTTGGCCACAATTTCACAGCGGGTCAAAGCGCGCCGAGCCAGCAAGAAGGAGGGAAAGTGTGACAACGAGATTAACCCCAGCCCGGCAGGTCCCCTCCGCTCTCAGCAGGCTGAGCACGATACGCTGCAGCCGCCTTGTCCCAGGGGATGGGGCAGCGAGGCCGGCGGGGCTGCGACACCCAAAATGCCTCGGGTCGCTCCGTCTCGTTGCGTCCCCTCTGGTGTCACCTCCAAAACGCTGCAAAGGGACAGTGGGATCACTCTTGGTCCCACTGGGAGGGTTGAGCATCCCTTGGGCTCCAGCATCTCCCCCAAGCAAGGGATGCTCCTCTCCTTGCTCCAAGCTGCTGCAAAGCCAGAGCTGTGCTGGGTGCCCAGCGTTGCTCTGCCCGTGCTGCTGGATGAAGGACTGGAGATACCCCCAGATCCCGGGGATGTTCCCGAGAGTCCTCAGCACTTCTACACCCTGAGACATCGTGCTTCCCAGGCCTTGCACAGCCCTTAGTTAGTGCTAATGATGGAGCGGCAGATTTACGATGCAAAAGAGCAGCCACCTGAACCTACAGGGGATTGCAGGTGGGGGGTTGGTAATCCTGCTGCTGGCCCAGGGTTTGCTCTGCGGCTGCTGGCTTGTCTGCCTAGCTTTTCTAAACAAAACTTTGGGGGCTGAGGGGAAAAATTGAAGCAAAGCAAGTGATAGGTGTGATTGGCCATGGTGGGAGGTGTCCAAGCCCCGGTGTGAACGGGGATGCTGCAACAGGCAGAAGAGTCCCTGCCAGTCTGGAGCCATGTGGTGTCTAGAGGCTGGAGACCTCCAGACAACTGGCCCTTGCATGTGCCCTGTGCCCTGGAGCTGGGCTGTGCTGCATGGACAGCTTGGCCAGGGCTTGGTCTTGTGTCTTGTGCATCTTCCTTGGTTTTTCTGTCCCATGCCGTAACTCCAGAGCTCACAGAAGTGAGCTTCAGTGGCACGGAGGCTCTGCAGAGCCCTTCATCGCATGCAAATGTTGTGTCATCTGCAGGAGGTTCTGCAGGTGATGGATGCTCTCCCAGGGCTCTAAGGACACCATGTCTGAGCTATTGGGGTGCCCTTGGGGGTTAGGATCAGCCTCTGGCATCCCACTGGCCTCCAGATACAAGATGTGGCTGCTGGGTTGGGTGATCTGGCAAAGAGCTATGCCCCTCGTCTGCCTCAGGTGGCCATCTCCAGCCTGAAGGCAACCAGCCCAGGGCTGCCTTGTCCACACCCACTCAGACCCAAAAATCTCACTTCCCAAGGGTGCATGGGCACATTAGCATCTCTGCTGTGGTTGGGGGCCAGACTCACGGTGCCCCCCTTGATGTGGCCACAGGGGTGCCCTCCCACACCCCACACCAGCGATGAGCTGGGCTCTTCTCCCTAATTCTGCTTGATCCCTGCTAATGTACCAGCAGATGTTTTCATTATCCATTTAAACGTATAATCCTCCCCTGAATCCCACTAAGCTCCTGGCCTCCCCCATACCTTGTGGCAGTGCGTTCCACAGGTTAATTATGCATTTTTAATTAATCACCAAGCAGCGAGTGACCCAACAATAAGGGACGCAAAGCTCCAGCATCTGGGAATAGTCAGCAAACCATCCCCAGGCAGAGCCATGACGGTGTTGTGCTCCCCCTGAATAACAAACTTAGCTCTAAAAATTCCCAGTTTGTGGATCTGCCGCAACTGGGGGACGGGACGGAGCCATGCCCAGGCAGATGGGACCCCCCCACACCCCGTGTCCCCCAGCAAACGGGGAGGAACCACATCCCCAACAGAGCTGTCTGGGTCCCACCTGGGAGCAATGGAGGGAGTGCGGGGGGGGAGGAGGAGCAAGGCAGAGAGGGGAAAAAATCACATGTTGTTTTTAAAAGGCATTTTTGAGTGAATGCTGAATAGGGTTTGGGAAAATTGCCTTTAAGGCCTGTTCTCTGCAGGGACGGAGCTTTTCATGGAGCACGAGTATTTTGAAACTTAATTGCACATTTGCACGGGCTAGTGTTTTTATTTCTCTCAGGTCTCCGAGGTGGTCTTTGAAGATTGCTGTCTCTCTGTAATGGTTTTCTTTATCTCAAATAAATTCCGCACACCTGCGAGGTGGAGCTGCTTGAAAGAAATGATGTCGAAATTGGCTCTCGATTTAATAAATCTGCAAATGGAGCTGGGATGCAGAGAGGCGAGGTGGTTGGTGGGGTCGGCTGCGCCTCCTCCCCACTGCCCACCTCCCTTCTCCCTTCTCCTCTCCTGCCCTCTCCATCAGCTCGCTTTCAGCCGCTCCACGGCCAGGGCACACATAGGGCTGAGCGATGCTGGTCCAGACGCTGCCCTTCCCCTGGCAGATGCTGCCAGCACATCTAAGGGGGATCTGGCTGAATGCCCTGCAGGGAAGACCCCTCTAACAGCCGCCCAGCCAGCCCATGTGCCCAGAACTGGTGGGAAAAGTTGACGTTGAGTATTTAGACGCCTGCCGTGCGCCAGGAGCGTGCTGGGCTGTGCTAGCCAGGGGTGATGCTAAATACCCAATGCCAACTATCACAAGGACGTGACCATGGCGTTTTCTTTCCTGGCTTTGGGTTCGGGATTTGGAGCTGCGGTTTGCCCCCCGGCAGCTCCTTCTGCAGCCGTCACCCATTGCCACCCAGCCGTTCCTCCTGCCCCAGTACACCCCCCCCAGGCTCACCGGGGGGACGTGGAGCCGGCTCTCCATTTTGGAAGCAGAGGAAAGCTCCGGAGAAGTGCCTGCGGCGGAGTTGAGCGGGGCTGGCTGTGCCGCTGCAGCAGGCAGAGACAAATCCCCAGGCAGCCGGGGCAGCGTGTGGCGGGCAGCCCCGGCTTGTCAGCTGGAGAGGAATGGGCGGCCGCGGGAGTACACAGACAGGTTAATGGCAGCCACGGATGCTGCACAATTGGATTCTGCCTCCCTGTAACTTAAGGAACCGACAGCTCTCCTTTGCTCGGAAACCCGCCGGACCCCACTCCTCTCCCCAGGAGCCTGGGTGGCAGCGGGGGTGATCTGTCACCCATGGAAAGCAGCCAAAAGGCCATCCAAAATGCTCCTTATCGGGCCCCCCGGGAGGTTGCCCGCAGAGGCCGCGCCACCTCCTGCACAAACCCCGGCTGCGTGCGCTCGCTCGGCTTCAGGCGAACAAGACGTCGAGCAATTTTATTGCATTGCTGGATTTTGTTCCACTCTGTTATTATTTGCCACGATTGAATTTGCTGCGGCGGAGGCAGGAGCTGGCCCAGCCAGAGCTCCCGCGCTGTCCTCACTGCTCCAGTGGGACTGTGACCTTGTCTGAGTATCTCACTTAACCCTCAGCTGGGTAGTTTGGTGCTGGTGTGGGAGCCAGGCGTTTGTCTTCTTCCCACAGAGCATCCCAGTACTCTCTGACCCCCTTGCCTGAGCCAAATCCTCACTCTGTTCCAGTTTTAATCATTGACCTTGTAAATGCTTCCAGGGAAAACATCCGCCTTCCCAGCTCCCTCCGCTCTCTTTCTCACCCGATTTCTCATCCCTCTGTCCTCACCTCCCTGCGTAGCTGTCGGAGTTTCAATGCTGTGCACATCCCTGTGGTACCTGAACCCCTGGGGAGAGCAGAAACGCACGTCCCCATTATGAAAACCCTCCCCAAGTTTTAATGACACTCGCAAGTTCATGGTGTCGGTTGGGAAACAGCACTTCAGCTTTCTCCTTCCTTGCTCCTCAGACTTACGTAAAAACCACCTCAGGTTCTCCTGAAACAGTGGTTTCTTGGCCTGTTTTCTCTCTGCCCTGGAAGCAGCCAGGGCTGTGCAGCGGTGGGGCAGTCGTGGGGCTGGGAGCATCCCGTTGTTCATTGCAAATGGTCTTTGATCAGTGCAAACCTGGATGGTGGCACTGATGCCCCGCTCCCTGCTGCTGGCACTGCAGCAGGTCCAGCCCCAGGATCAGTCTTCATCACACCCTGAGCCCTTACCGGAGACACAGAGCCATTCCTGTTGTATTAGGAAACACAGCTGGAAGCTCCATGAGCAGCCGGGGGGGGCAGAGCCAGCTGGGAAGAGGTTGTTGAAGCTTGGCTCTGTCCGTATTGACAGCGGCAGCTCTTCTCCCCCACCGCCCGCGCCATCGCCTCTGCCCCGTGATTGAATTAGGGGGCTGTAACCCGCCTCCCTCCCGGCCCTGGTCCCCGCCGCGCCGGGCTCAGATGCTGAACTTGAGAGCCATAATTTAATAAGTCTCAGGCAGACAGCGCACTCGGATAGCCGTCGGGATCTCTCACCTCCTCCCTGCCCAGCGATGCGCTGATTTATGCTCCCAGGCGACACCCAGGATTTTGCCCAGGGTTTTTTGCTCTGCCGGGATGTCTTGCTCTTTTCCCAAAGTGGGAAGCTCGTGGGGTGAGCTGGGAGCTGTGGTCAGTGCGGTGTTTGCCTGCGTGACCCTTCGTTAGGCTGGCCCTTCGTTTGGGGGAGGGAGCAGCAGTGGGCAATGGAGACACCTCGTGTCCTGAAGGCAGCAGCCGCTCTTGGGCTTCCCAGAAACGATGAGTTAAAAGTTGCAATTAGTAAAGTGCTGACGGTGGGAAGGTGGGATGGGAAGCGAGCAGCACTAAATGAAACCTGAAAGGTTATTCCAATAAGTAGCAGCGCAGTTTGCAGCTGCGCTCACTTTCCTGGGAGCTGGAGACAAGGGACAGGATTCAGGGAAGGGCAAGAGATGCCGGGCGGGATGAGGGATGTTGCTTGAGGATGCTCCAGGCACCGGCAATGCCTGCGGCACACAGGGACTGCTCCATGCCCTCACCAGAGTGACAGCAGGAGAGAATTTGGCAGTTTTTTCTTTGTAAGTGCCCCCAGAGGAAGCCTGGCAGAGGCCAGCAGAAGCTTGGTGCTTACTGGGATGAAAAATATGGCAGGGGAATCAAAGCAGGAGGGGAGCAGGTCACTGCGCCCCAAGGATGCTCACACCAGCACCAAGCCAGGAGCATGGTGGGGTGGGTGCTGTTCCTCCTGCGGCTCCTCCACAGGGGACCAGAGCCCCCCACGTTTGCTTGAGGAGGGTTTTGGAGAGTGATGTGAGCTGTGCTGCTTTTGGCAGGGGATCCCTGTATTGTGGAGAGTCAGGAACTGCCAGGGCGGGGAGGGGGAAGCGGAGCTGGGAGCCAGGCTGGAAAGGAGCTGTGCTGGGTGGAGGTTCCTGGATAAAAAAGGCGTTTCTCTTCCAGCTGAGCAGGCAGGAGCCTGGGCAGGCGGAGGCAGCCAGTGGTGGCCTCTCCCTGCCAGACGTAGCTGTTCCAGCTCTCCACTGGTGCGACACTGCGGTGCTATTCTTAGACTCCAGTAGGTTTCTGTGGGTAGCTCTGAACTCCCTGATGCCAGTAGCTTGATAGGTACCTGGGCAGAGCAGGATATCTGGGGACAAGAGGACCCAGTGAGCTCAGCACGGGTGTGGGTGACAGTGAGGTCCCCAAGGATGGGAGCATGGGGAGCTGCTCACCACAGCTTGGGCTGGAGCCCCAGCAGCAAAAGGCAATTAGTTGTCTAATAAGAGGTTTGGCTGATGAAGACACTCTGGGGGTCAGTGGTGGCTGGGAGAGATGTGAGACAGACCTCTGCGTGAAGCCGCCACCTAGAACCCACGTCTGCATTTCACAGCATCAGTCTGAAATGGAAACACCACGTCCCCATCACCGCTGTCCTCATCAGGAGTCATGGGGGAAGCACAGCGGGGCTGCAGCCCCACCAGGACACCCCATCCCACGCAGGAGGAGAGCTGGGGCTTTGGAGACGTGGTATCTCCCTGCTCCCATCCTCTCCCCAGCCTGGTTTCCAAGCAGGAGTGTTTAAATGCCTTTTATGTTGTGACTCAAATGATGAAAGGCCCGAAAATGGGACTAACAAAGACGAGTTGTACTTCAGAATAAAAAAACCCATGAAAGCAGCAGATGCTGTCATAGGAATAAATTGTATCAACAGCGATCAGATGGGAAGTGAAAAGTCGGAATGGAGTTGCTCCCTCTTTCCCATTTCCAGAGAAAATGTCTGGGTCCATGAATTTAGCCAGAATCAGGCAGGATGAAAGGCTTTGTCTGACAAGGCTTTTCAAAGCATCTGGGAGCCTCCAGAGAAGATGTGGCCACTTGGACAGGCAAATGGAGCCCCTCAGTTTTAATGAGCATTTCAGTTGCCTTCCTTTATCCTTCTGCCAAGATCTTCCTTTCTTTTTTCCCCCCTGCCTCCTCCCTTCCCTCCCCCCACTGCCCAATTTCTGCCGTTTGTGATTTGTTTTAACTTTGCAAAACGTGCATTTAAGCCACATGACGTGAGGAAGCTGAGGGTGAAGCATCCCTGTCACTCCATACAGCGTGACCTGTTGTTTCTTGCCATAAATATCTCCCCCACTGCCGAGTCGGCATTATGTGCCTGTGGCCAGGACCCTGGCATGGGCACCCTGGCACCAGGACCCTGGCATTGGCATGGCTTCAGCTCCCTGACATGCCTGGGAAAGAGCAGTGCTGGGGGGAGAGCAGCTGCCCACTCCCCCCTCTCCCAGCCTTCCCCAGCCCCTTTGGCTGGAGCGGAGCCATCCCTCAGAGATGTTCATCTGGGGACAGGTTGGGTATTTCAGGAACAGCCCGGCTGAGCATCAGCAATTCCCAAAAGGCTGTGTCCGGTCCCCCTAGACCAGTTTGCACAGCCTGCCCAGTCCCAGAAGGATGTTGGCAAACTGGGATGGGGTGGGGGGGAAGGGAAAGGATGTTTACTCACCATGGAGAGAGCAGGATTGCTTTCCAAGGCAGACAGCCCCTCCCAAAGCAAACCCTTCCTGTGCTCTGTGAGCCAGCGGGCACAATCCCAACAGCCACGCTGCATCCCCCGCCCCCCCAATTCTGCCAACTCAGCTGCTCCAAAAACACAGGTATCGCTGCCCCCACAGGCAGAGGATGCCCCCAGCCCTTCCTACGCCAACACCACATCCCCACGTCTTGTGCTCACCATTATTACCTACCAGAGAAGGGATTGTAACAGGATTTATAACGACTTAGGGAGAAATGGGCTCTGATTAGTTTAGAGGAAAGTGATGGGAGTCACGCGAGGGGCGTTGGCAGCCACCGACAGGAGGGCAGGGCTCCAAAAAGTGGAGGGTGAAGGGACCCAGCCCCCTCCACATCCTCCCACTGTGGCAACTGGGCCGTGAGGGTTCTGCCATGCACCAAACGGGAGCTCTGCCAGTTGTGGGGAAAGCTGGGACATTGGCTTTGAGTTCTTAATTGGCTCCTAAAGCAGTAGGAAATGGCCAGAACCAGCAGAGGGGAAGGGCTGCCGGGCTGGCACGGTCTCCTCCTCGCCCCCCTCCACTTTTAGGGGGGCTTTGGCTGCTCAGGCAGCACCTCCCTGCCCCTGCACTCCCCTTCAGCCACTCTGCGTGGTGGCAGCCCAGCCTCTGCGGTGGCCACAGGTCATAGCTGCTGTGAGATTCACTTCAACTCCCATACACCCTCTTTGGTCCATGAATGGCCTTTCTTGGCCCTCCACTCCTCAAAACCATCATTATCCTTCCTCACCAGTTACAAACCACCCAAATAATCCATCCGGTTTGGGACCAGAGGCCACATCCTCCTCTCCACCCCCTCTACCTGACCCAGGAACAGAGCGGGTACCACTCATCAGCATCATTCTGCATCTCCTGTTCCCTTCCCAGCCCCTGCACTGATTTACCGTCTCCCCTTTCCACTGCAACTGGCTTGCATGCGGGCTATAATTAATAGAAATTAGACTGTCGAGACCTTGCAGCCCCCATCCCGTAATTACTTGGCCTTGCTGCGTTCGAGGCGCAGAGATCGGCGGTGAGCTCGCAGGCCACCGGTGATGGCAACGCATCCCGTTAACAAGCTATTTTTATTAAGCTTTGTGCTGGGGGATGTGCAGCATCTCCACAAAGTCCGTTCCCAGGGGGGCTGCGCGGGGGGATATTTTGGGATGAAATGCCAGCATTGGAGCCAGACAAAGCAGGTTATTAGGAAAGTGCCATGTCCCAACCATGTTCATTGCTCACACATTAATTCCCAGCTTCCCACTGCTCCAGCCACCCACCGCCCAACCCTACAGATTTCTGGGGCTTGGCAAAGCGCTGATGCTCAGCAAGCGGTGACCTCCCGCCCCGGTCCTCAGCTCCCCCAAAACCTACCACACCCTGAGAACTGTGCAGGAGCGTAACGATGCCCAGCATATAAGCAGGCACATGGCATCTCCCCACTGGCTCATTAAACCTCCTAACGGCCCCTCTGCAAGGCACGGGTTGGTCCCGGATGATGGGCAGAGGAGCGGCGCAGCGCAGCTATTCACACTGCTCTGCTTTTATCGCTGTGCTTTTCACAAGCCGGTAAAAAGTTCAGTGCAAAAGCACAGGAGAGGTCTCTGAAAGGCAGCCGCGCTCACGACCCAGCGTGCCGGCACACATCTCCACCGGGAAGAGGGTTTTGACGGCGTCCGTGATGCTCACTCAGCTGCTGACCCACAGGGATATTCATTTGGAGGGCTTCTAGCATCACGCACCCACCCCAAGAAAAAGGGCTTGGGAAAAGGTGCTGCTGCCCATGTAGGGTGCGGGAGAGAGACCTGAGGTTGCGGGCTGGCCTCCAAGTGACACCATCAGGGCTTTTTTTGGAGGGGTGGGGGGGAAGAAAATGTGACAGAGCCGGCAGCTTTGATGCCAGCCCGTCAGTCTCCTTCCCCCCTGCTGCCGGCAGAATGATGTGCCGCTGAATGGGGAAGAAGGTACATGACAGGCTCCAATTTGCCCTCTTCTCTACCAAACGCAAGGACATCCAGTAAATCTGAAATGCAGAAAGACTGAAAAGGGATGAAAGGGAGCCTACACGGCACGGCACGTAATTGGCTTGTGGATCTCAGTGGCACAGGACCCTGCTGGGGTCGGGACCTCAGCAGGATTACACGTTTATAGAGCTAATGCTCTCCCTTTTAGCCATGCCAGCATAAAAACACTGTGGAAGGGCCATTCGCCTCCCTTTTTCAAGCTGCCATCCACTCCCTGCTCCGTCCAGGTAAAGGTCCATCCAGCACATCCCTGTTTTCCTGCAGCCTCTGGTATTTGCATCCCTTGCGGACGTGGGCTGGATGGTGGGGCAGCCGAGCGTGCACACCGAGCCCAGGCGGCTGTCACTTTGCTCTTCCATCTCACATTTGCTCTGTTCTGGCTGTATTTCTGATCCTAAAGAAACTCTCCGTAGGTCCTAGCCAGCCGCTGGCAGGGAAATGAGCTGGTGAATCTGCTTTCGCTACACACGAGCTTGTTCAGCATTTGATAGCGATCTGGCTGGTGCGCATCTGGGGTGGGTTTTTGTCGTTTCATCTGCAATTGTTTTGCTGTAAAGCACCTCGGAGGGTTCGCTAGCCGGCTGTTTTTACAAAGGACACCGGCCTTATTACTAGTGTGAATGAACTACTTTGCATTTCTGTGAATGGGAAGGAAAACTTGTCACCTCAGGACAAAAAGGGAGTGGAAGTATCTGATGATCCCCTGAGAAGCCTCAGACAATCCACTAAGCTCAAGTCATCCTCCTGTTTCTCTCTCCCCTCCGGGGCAATTGGAATTACTAGTCCTTCTCAAGGACCTCAAGATGTCTCTGTCCTTTGCCAATTCCTGCTGACACATCCTGCCAGAGCCCCATCCTGTGCTGGGGACCAGCAGAGGATGCCTGGTGGTTGGTGGGGCTCAGGACAGCAGCACCGGGAGCCGGTGAAGCCCCCAGCTGTGCCTGAAATCTTGCAGTATCTGTGCACACTGTGCTTGGGGTGTCCCCTGGGCCTCACCGTCATCTCCCAGAGGAGCAGGAGAATCCTAGTGTCCATCAACACCTCCAGCCAGCAGCAGGACCTAAGGACTTGACTCATCCATCTGTGAAGCCAGACGTGCTGTTTCCCTCTGGTGTGCCTTGATTCTAGGAAGGTCCCATGGGCTTTTGAGATGCTGGTCCATCATGTGTGATGGGATGAGATGCAGAGGCACAGTAAACCCCACAACAGCAGGGAAAGGAGAGTCAGGAAAAGAAGGTGACTTCTTCTCCCTGATATCCAGGGACAGGACATGTGTGAATGGTTCAGAGTCGCACCAGGAGAGGTTTAGAGTGGACATGAGGAAGCATTTCTTTACCAACAAGGTGGTCAAAGCTTGCAATAGGTTTCCTAGAGAGGTGGTCAATGCCCTGAGCATGTCAGTATTTGAGACACACATGGACAACGCCCTTAAAAACATGCTTTAACTTTTGGTCAGCCCTGAAGCAGTCAGAAAGTTGGACTAGATGATTGTTGTAGGCCCCTTCCAATTGAAATATTCTATTCTATTCTATTCTATTCTATTCTATTCTATTCTATTCTATTCTATTCTATTCTATTCTATTCTATTCTATTCTATTCTATTCTATTCTACCCTATTCTATTCTATTCTATTCTATTCTATTCTATTCTATTCTATTCTATTCTATTCTATTCTATTCTATTCTATTCTATTCTATTCTATTCTATTCTATTCTATTCTATTCTATTCTATTCTATTCTATTCTATTCTATTCTATTCTATTCTATTCTATTCTATTCTATTCTATTCTATTCTATTCTATTCTATTCTATTCTATTCTATTCTATTCTATTCTATTCTATTCTATTCTATTCTATTCTATTCTATTCTATTCTATTCTATTCTATTCTATTCTATTCTATTCTATTCTATTCTATTCTATTCTATTCTATTCTATTCTATTCTATTCTATTCTATTCTATTCTATTCTATTCTATTCTATTCTATTCTATTCTATTCTATTCTATTCTATTCTATTCTATTCTATTCTATTCTATTCTATTCTATTCTATTCTATTCTATTCTATTCTATTCTATTCTATTCTATTCTATTCTATTCTATTCTATTCTATTCTATCCTACCCTGTAGATCTTCCTCCAACGCCATGCAAACAGCAGCCCAGCCTCTGGTTTAGATGTTCTCCCAAACACTGGCTTTTAGGCTCTGCACGGAGGCCGTGGGTTGGTGCCCCCGTGCCTGCAGCCGTGGGAGCAGCAGGATCCAACTGCAGCTGTACCTCCAAGGGCATCGCTGCAGTGGAAGGAGTACTGCAAACCGGGGTTAAGCAGAGCAGATTACACGGGGAAAACACAGTCTGCACTCCCTCTGCTTCTGCATATGTCACTCCTGAAACAAGCACTTAAATTAAACAAGTTTCTAGAGCCGAGTTTCCAATCCCACAGCCACTTCCACCGTTGGCCTCCTTTTTTTCTTCTCCTTCCCTTTAGCTCAAGCAGCGGGAGGAGGAGATGCAGACACGGAGAGGAGTGCTAATTAAACAGGGAGTTCCACATTAGGGTACAAATCCTCTGGACCAGCAAAACCCCTGCCACTTTTTGTATTTATTTATTATTTTTTCAATACAATTGCAATTTCCAGTGGTGCCTCCAGCACCGAGAGAAGGTTCAGGGGCTGCTCTTGGAGAGGATTAGCGCGCTGGAAGCATTATTACTTTCCTTCGCTGTGAATTCAGGAGTGATTCCCTGATGGCTGCACTCTATATAGAAGTGAATCGGTGCTAATTTGTTTTTGAGGATCACACATCCACCAACATGTGAAAGACAATCCTGCATCTCGATGTATATTTCGAGTCCGTGCTACAGCAAACAACAGCAAATAAGCAAGCAAAGGAAGCCAGACCTCCCTTGCCCAGAGAGCCAGAGCTGGAGAAGAATGGACTTTAATAGTTTTTTCGCTTGGTGTGAGTTGATGCTGCATCTTTCCAGGATTGTTTTGGGTTTTGGCTGCGCTGCCCGTGGCGATGGGCAGTGGGGGCATGGGCATCCCTTGCACAGAAAGCCTCAGGGACACCTCGTCAGACGGGATGTCAGAGAGACTGAGCATAAAAGGTTCCGTTTTTTCTTTTTTTTTTTTTTTTTTTTTTCCCTTTTAAACCATCGTCGAGTTTAACTGCAAGAGAGGAATAAATTAGCTAATTGAATCTGTAACGACAAAGGGGCTGGGCACCTGGCAGGAGAGCAGCCGCCCCGCCACCCATCGCTCCTCTCTCTTTATTTGTGTGATTCAGAGGGACGCGGTCCGTGGGGAGATATCAGAGCCGGCTGAAATGGAAGACAAAGCTATTGTTTCAAACAGAGTTATTGATTTTTACATTATTACACTATGAAATTTATGGTCTGGTTTCAAACTGCAATAGGAGTTAATGACCACCATCCAGAAACTTCCAGGTGACCTTGGCCTTGACTTTGGTGGAAGAAGGTGAATAGCTCCAGATACCGGGTCAGCAGATGTGAAATGAATTTGCAGCACCCTAAAGGACTTGATTTTGGGGTGCTGCTGACCCCACATCTCTGCCCTGAGCTTTAAACTTGTTTGACAGCAGCAATGGGGGGGAGCTGGACCTTTTCAACCCCAGGCAAAAGGCTGCTTCTGCTGTTAAGTAGCATTTTGCTTCTCTTGAAGCACCATGATGTCCTCAGAGCTCTTGAGCATGGTTGGCCAAGGGTTGGTGACCACTGGAGAAATGCAAACCAAGGGTCTCTGGAATGGATGTGGAGCACCAAGAGAGGAGGCAACACAGCCTGGAGCAAGAGAAACCCCATAAGAGGGCAGAGCAATGGGCAGTGCCTGTGAAGGGCATGGCTCGTTCCCAGTGCCGGCTGGCTCTCCCATCCCAGCCACATGAGGAGGATTTGCTTTTTAGTGTTGGGGCTACCAAAATGGGATCAAGGTGACATATAACAGGTTTATACCAGTTAACACACAAGATACCAGTGACACAGAAGAGTTTGTAGGGGCAACAGCACTCCCAAGTTTAAAGTCTTTTCCTGGATTTTCTTTAAAAGGTACTTCCCGATGCATCTTTTGGCACCAGCCTCTTCCCAAAGCTTTTCTTAGCAATATTCCTTCCAAATTTCCTTGTATGCTTCTTCCTCCAGGAAATGTCTTTCCCCATGCCAGCGAAGGAAGATAATTTCCAGCTGCTGGAGATGGATTTTTTTCTTGTAGTACCTTCTCCCTGGAACATCCCTGATGCTGCACCCTGAGCTAAAGTCGTGTGAAGCCAGTAGCCTCCAAGCTCATCTTCTGCCTCGGAGGTCATAATTGCCATTAAATCACAGCTTGGCTAACCAAATTATGCAAAACTGAAATTATCTCCAATGATTTTTATGTTGCTGAAATGTTCCAGAACTGCCGGGGTGATGACTGGGGGATTGGGAGCAGCTGTCACTCCATCAGAAACCATAACTCCAAACAGCTGGGATCTGTCAGTTATTTATGACACCGTTCGCAAAAAAAAAA
>VZRU01020711.1:85151-111399 GCA_013398155.1 Pedionomus torquatus
AAAAAAAAAAATCCATCTGGCAAGTCAAACCACCTTTTGGGGTTGTTTTTTTTTAAATGTGCATATGAATGAAATGTAAAAATGTAAACATGAAAAAACAGACTGAAAAAAAAAATAAAAATGAGAGAAGGTCTGCGGGCCTCTTGCATCCTTACAGATAATATATTAAAGAGAATTTCCACTCCCTGTAATGAGATTAGTGATATTTACTGCACTACTCCAATATTTATAATGCATAATGCGCTTCAGACCACTCCCTTCCCTGAACACAGGCTTTGGAGGTAGGCGCTCTGCTCCAGTTCATGTTTTCGTGAGCCTTTTATATAAAAGCGATATAAAATTTCTTTTTCTTTCCCCATCTGAGCCACCTAAGCAGCCCCACGGCTGCCTGAGAGGCAGCTCCAGCCACGGTGAGGACAGAGCCCTACGGGGCGGCCGCTCTTCTCCAAAGTAGCTCCACCAAGGGCCAGAAAGAAAATTTAAAAAAATAGAGAGAAAAAAATGCAAAAGGAAAGGAAAGATGACAAAAGAGGACGTGGAAGGAAAGTACGTCGTCCTCCTCCCCTCAAGATGTTACGCTGTATATCGGGCAGCAGATGCAAATATCACAGAGAATCAAAACATCAGACTCATCAACTTCCACGCTCACGCCCGGTGCACAAAAAGGACAATCCCGTGGTGCTGGAACACGGGAACCCACACACACACACACACTCATCCAAGCTGCCAGGCACAGCACACACAGCACAAGGCAGCCAGCAAACACACACACAGCGCTCGCCCCTCATCCCCGCAAGACCACCCTTCTGGGCTTTGTCATCAGTTCTTAAAAAAGGCCCTTAGGAGCCACAAAAAGATGATCAGAGGGATGGAGCACCTCTGCTGTGAAGACAGGCTGAGAGAGCTGGGGCTGTTCAGCCTGGAGAAGAGAAGGCTCCGAGGAAACCTTAGAGCAGCCTTCCAGGATCTGAAGGGAGCTCCAGGAGAGCTGGAGAGGGACACTGTCAGAGAATAGAGTGATAGGACAAGGGGGAATGGTTTTAAACTGGAAGAGGAGAGATTTAGNGACTCCAAAGGGTCATTAGTTAATTTAAAATTCATTTGCAGTGAAAACACAGTTAAATCGTTATCAGTGGGAATTAACACAAACAGCAAACTACCGGAAGGCGGTGCATCAAAGCACACTCCAGATCTTCCCTTGGCCATGCAGAACTTGCTGTTCTCCTGTAATTGCCCTGGCACCTGCCTGTTCAAACCCAGCAGCCTCCCAATTTCATCTTCGCTTTGTACATTTCATTTAAAGCAAAGCATTAACAGCCCCAGGAATCTTCACCTCGCAGAGATCCAGTCGTGAAGTATTCCAGCATCCTTCCAATTGAGCAAACACACCCCCCCCAGCCATCCTGCCCACAGAATGGCTGAAGCCATCCAGCAATAACCTGGACACTGGCAGGGGAGATTTATGCTAAAGGGAAAGAAGACACAGGCTTGTTTGCCAATAATACCAATTAGCATTGTGAGCCCACTCACTTCTCCATAATTAGCACAGTCAAAAGAGCCCAGAGCCTTCTGAAGAGCCCCCGTTTTTCATTGCCGGTGTCAGCGCCTACATGGATCTGCCAGGCTTTGGATGGCCATGGCCACTTGGCAACGAGGTGGGAGGAGGGAACGCAGACACCTCCACAGCTACCCTGCCCTCGCTCCTCAGCTGGATGGCTGCTTTGGAACCTCACTTTCTGCTGATCGACAAACTATTTATTAATCACTTATCTTCAACAGCTCTAGCCTATGATGAGGGGAAGGAAGCAAGATAGATACGTGCATATATATTTTATATAAGTGGGAAATCGCATCCCCCCGCCCCCCCTCAGGATTCGTTCTGCCAAATTAGCTTTTTTAAGGCCCCTCCTAAAAAAGATCTTCATTCTCCTACTCAGCGGTGTAGTCCTCCTCTGTACTCGCCCCAGCTGAGATTCTTTTTTGCATCTATACGTAGCCGACCAGAACTGTACATCGCATTCGAGATGAGATCTCGCAGCAGAGGCTTATATAATGCCATGGTACTTGTATAGCTCTACTAGAAATACCTTGCCTTACATAGCTGGATGTTTTTATGATATACTAGCTGATTAAGGCATGATTAAAACCCTCCAACTCTTCAGTCACTAATGAGCATCCACTTTATAGCAGAGGGTGGTTGGTTTTTTGTTTTTTTTTTATTAGTCCTCAAATAAATGACTTTCCTCCTAAACTGTTTAAAGTTGATTTTCTGTTCCAGCTCTCAAGGTCGTTCAGCTGATCCTGTAAGATACCTTAATACTCTTGAGTATTGATACCTTCCATCTCTCATGCTCTGGCTGATGGCAGCGTAAACCCAGCGATTCAGATGCACAGCGATTCCCTCTGGGAGAACAAGCTGCCCCGGCAGAGGCGGGGGCTTGACATCGTCTTGTAAAGCTGCCAACAAATCCATATCACCATGGCTCATCCATGAAGACACTTCCTGGTCTACACAGGCCTGAAAACTGGAAACAACCTCAAGGAAAGCGTTACCCACTTGCTTCCAGCCCCCTCAAAATGGGATGGAGGGACCGGGAGGAAGGAGCAGAAGTAAAAGACTGGTTAGCAGAGTGGAAAGAGAGATTATCGCCGCTAACCTACCATTTGTCAATCCAGAACCATGCTGGGGACTGTAATTTTCTAGTCAATGCTTTATAAGCAAGGTCAGAGGGAACAAATACTTCAATAAAAAATTCAAGACATCAGCAGAAGAACCCAGTTATGATCCTCAGGATCCAGAAAAAGAGGAAGGGGTTGTTTGCGCAATTAATGGGCCCAGAATAATGTCCTTCACGTCCATCAATGGAAGTGGCATTTACAGTTCTTGCACAGAAAGACTCAAGATGACAAACAGGAAATCACGGGAAATAAAAGGGCACCGACTGAACGCATGAGGAAACACCGCTCTACAGAGCAAAATAAATAAATAAACTTCCGTTTTGCTACCGGAGACCCACTGCAGTATTGCCGGGATGCTTGGAGCCGTGCAGCAAATGCCAAGCTGTGAGCTGCAGCCAGGGAACACATAATTAATGTGATTAGGAGCACACAGAGCTAGCATGCTCTGCTGACTGAAAAGCCCAGTAGCATAATTACTGTTTTCTGTACTAGCTCTATGTCTGAACAAATCTCAAAGCCTGGTTAGTTTTAGACTGCTGTGTAAACGTCAATAAAAATCCCAGAAGTGCCAGCTCATCAGCATTCTCAGGCACAGAAATGGTGAAAATATCACTGCATTTCCATGCCGTTAACATCAGGCGAAGAAGTCTCCATTCTTCCATCTAACCTTAAGAGTTTGTAATAAGGTAACATCTCCCCCAAGTGAATGCTTATTATGAAAGCTAATTAATTGCTTTCCGGTAATGAGAAGTCTTCAGCGTTCAAAGAAAGCAAAATTCACTACACAGGAATTAAGCAGTGTTTATTGAAACAAAGCTCCCCCCATTTAAAGACCTGTTTCTGATTAACATCATTACAAACAAAGCCAAAGAAACTGAACATACAAACATACAAAACATGTATAGGAAGGAAATGTATGCTCAGATCAGTCAAAATCCCATAGTATTAATTGAAGAGAAAACTAAAGCAATGCTTTGTAGTTGCCTAGATTTCCCTGGGGGATGGAGAGTCAATGCTTATCTGCCTTCCTCAGAAGAGACAATTTTGATTAATATCAGACCCATCTGACTCAGTCTATTAAACCCTGAAGGAAGGATATTCTTCAGATATAAGAGATAGGTCTTTGATTAATAATTCAACCATATTGCCATTCCAAGCATTAACAACTGCATGGCACCTGTGGAAAGAGAAAGCCTTTGAATTCTATGGAAAGGAGCTAACTTGTGCTAATAGACCTGTTCTCCTCTGTCCATTATCAGAAAGCCGTGTGACACTCTTCCTCCCACCCTCTGCTGAACAAGTCAAAGTGTCAAGGTTGTCACTACTTTCTTGCAAAGAAGACACAATGGTTATTACGATTCAGCTTTACATACAGTAGGAAAGCAAAATTACTTCAGACACGCTGAATGCTTTGTCTAAAGATCCTGGCAACCTGTCTAGAGACTCCTCCTTGGCACCCTAACAGCTTAATAGAACACAAGAGTCTACAATATC
This sequence comes from Pedionomus torquatus, assembly GCA_013398155.1. Lineage (NCBI taxonomy): Eukaryota > Metazoa > Chordata > Aves > Charadriiformes > Pedionomidae > Pedionomus > Pedionomus torquatus. The sequence goes on from VZRU01020711.1 coordinate 89,325, forward strand.
ATGGCCATTAGAGTGCACTCTTACCTACCAGAGGCGCATCTTCAGAGAAGGGCATTAAAATCACTTAGCCCTCTATGCTGGTCTACCATGCGTGGTGTAACTAATGCCAGGTTGTCACACACAGGGTAGGGAAAGAGTCAGTGTAATACCGTCTATTGAGTTTTTCCTGAAGTTCTAGCTTCCCTCAGTCAGCAACAGCCTCCTCACTATAGCTGAGCGTTTCTCCTGATGCTTGCGATCAGCCTCTTGCTGTATTCTCTGTAGTTCACAGGTTTGACGTCCACCGCTGTAGCCTTAATACGAGATTCATCCTGTGAAAGAGAAATACGGCACGTAAGAGAACGCGACACGCTCCAGGCATTTGGTACCATCCTCTGTCTCCCCCAGTAACTTCTTGCTCTTGTTATCGTGGTTGGCTGAGGGTCAAAGCCACATCCCAGAGCAGCTACAGTTATGGAACAAGCCAGGCTTGATGAACCTGAGAGGGAACAGCGCTAATGACAGTGGGTCCCTACTTTAGTGTCCAAGAGTGACTGTATCAGTGTGAGCAAGAATCACTGGAAACTTCTCCCGTGGAGACAAGTAAAACCATAAAAGCCATACATTACATTATTTGCTTTTTGGGGGATACTTACATTGTAAGTCTCCTGTTTTACTCGGATCTTGAACTCATACGTGTTGAAGTTTGCATTTTGGAACACTTCTTCAAATGCCTGCTCGTTCTGCGGGAAGGACAAAGACAGGAATCAGCTCCAGAGAGTCCCAGCTTCTGGTAGTACCGTGAACTTTCAGAGCAGCTCATCTTTTGCTGATGTTGGCAAAACGGTGGGATCACACAAGCAGAGCTGAATCTTCCAACAAATTTTAGATGCCAAAACCATAACTTCCAAGTTTTTAAAGAAGAAAAGTTTAGTTCAAGGTGAAAACTTTCTAGTTACCTAAAAAAAAATAACCTCCCGTTGCACTGGAACTGCAACCAAGTGTATGCAAGATTCTCTCATGCTGCTTAACTGGCTCATTCTGTCAGCATTTGTGATGATACCAGAACATGAGAGTTAACTATTTCCCTATTAACTGTCTTATTAGGCATTCTGTTTTTCCATCAAGGCTGTCTGTATCCACATCCTGACACTGGCCTGCTTAAGAGGGTGTTCTATAAAAAAATGAGTGGATGCACTCTTCGAACATGCTTTTGTAACCATTAGAAGACTGTCATATTTATAACATAAGCTGCTTCTAATTACCATACGAACACTAAACATCATCATCATTTTTAACAGACAATTTGTCAAAACAGTAGAAAAAGAAGCAGGCAAGTTCTGGAGACTGGGAAAAAAAAAGTTTATTTTTGTAAAAATGTAATTTTTACAAAAAAAGAAAAACCTTTCCTGACACTCCACAAGAAATCGTGCAGCCCCATGATGATACAGACAAGTAATTATTAATGTGTTTATACTAATTTTTTACAAAAAAAGAACCTTTGCTGGTATTCCACAAAAATCCTGTAGTCCCATGATGACACAGAAAAGTAATTATTAATGAGTTTATCTGCCAGATGCACTTGACTTGATCAGTCACTCCAGCAGCAGACAGAGCATCTGATTTGGAATTGAACCCACCTCAGTTTCACTCTTATACTGAGTGTTACATCTGCTGTTTTTAAACGTGCATAGCACTATTTTACACTACGCAGTGATTCTCCTAAGGTTTAAAAGAGCACAGCAAGTGAAGGTGAACAGGAGTAGCTGGTTTCATCAACTGCCAAATTCAGGCTTATCATTCCTGAATATTAAAAACTCCCTTCTTCTGACCATCGCATGGGTTAGAGGATAAGAGAAATTGCTTAATAAAGCGTTTGGCTCGTGTTTTCAGCTCTGCCACAAACTGTGCTAAGCATTAGTGAGAGGAAAAGACCATTAGCATACCAGTCACTGCTACCCTAACATTATCTCCTTTAGTAACAAACATGGTGGAGAAGATGAAAACCCGTGCATGTGTATCGATGCTGAGCGCGGTCACTGGCTGTACGGGGACTCAATCCCTGCTGTGAGCAGCAGAAAGACTCCCACTATCTTCACAGGACACTGCATCAGGTCTTCAGAGAAAAAAAAATACCACTAAGAAAAGCTTACTGAAAATGCATCAAGTACCATTTTTAAAGGCTCATAAAAGTGTCAAATCAAAAACAATTTCTCCTGGAGCACAAAGCATTCCTGCTGAAGGGCTTGTTCCATATTATGTTCCATTTTCTGCCCTCAGCCATTTCCATTAGGCAGCTCTTCAAAAGACATTACATGTTTGTACTGTTACACAGGATCTGCTGTATCTCCTTCTCCATCCAGTTCTCCTCAGCATTAAAAGCTACTAAGAAATTTTGTCTGAACTCTAGCAGAGATTAAGCATGAACAAACTAAGAAAACACTGGCAAGTTAAGAATGTCTGAAAATGGAAATGCAAAAAGCACAAGTACATCTAATTGGAATGCCCTGTCAATACACCTTCCTACAGAACTGAGGTTTCCAGCCTTCATAAAAATCACAAAAACTTTAGCATCCCAGAACCACAAGCATTGTACCACTTACCTTAGACAGTCGAAGTGCAGCAAATTTCCAAAAAACATTCCTGTATGTAAATTACAGGACAACCAGCCCTGCTTTCCAGAAATGGCTCACAACAGTATCTCAGGACAACAGCCTCAACAGTCCCTCCTGCTTCATTTCCCTCCCACAGCCAAGCACTGTGTTAACCAACAACTGCTGTGTCTCTGGAACACCAGGATCAACCAGCCTTAGCCTGGCTAAGCACAATGTTTGTGTATAATTTAAGAATTTAGTATACTTTCTTGACATTAAAAAAAAAAAAAAAAACCGAACAAAACTACACTGATTTTATATAGCAATCAACTTAAAAACAAGCAAGCAAAGGATGAGAATCAGGAAAAGACTGTTTTGGTAAGAAGAAAGGAAAATGCAGCAGAGAAGTACAGAGTAACAAAGGGAAGAAAATACTGTCTGTTAGTCTTTAATGGCTTGTAACCTTAAAAACCATTCTAATCTGTTAAAGAAAGAGCACTTAACCATCTCTGCCAACAACCCATTTTACAATTCATAGTTTTCATATGACCCACAAAGTTTCTTATTATTTTTGGCGGGGGAAAAAAAAAAAGCGAGCCTTCAGAAGTGGGCTAACACATCAATTCGAAAAGCTTCCTGCCTACTTATAAAGATACATACAAAGTGTTCTGGGACTTTTTGGTTTTGTAAACAAATTTTTGGAACACATTAGGGATAATACTGTTAGCATTCCTGGCTAAAACATGTCTTTTTTTGCAGATTCTTCCAATCTAGGTACAATGATAAAACAGTCTGTCCTTTCTCTTTTCTCTGTCAGCCCTCTAAAGGCTCTAGTACTGTGGGCAAGAAATCAGCTGCCTCTCGAGGTCCAGGTGATAAGGACAGGCTGATCTCCAGCTTTAACAGCCAAAAGAGCTCAGAGGTAGACAGACTGCCTGTGGGAGCAAACTATGGGGGAAACCAGGCAAATTCTCTGTTCTCCAGGCAGATGGCCCGTGGAAAATAATCCTGAGGAGAGTAAACAAGTCCCTGCCAAGAACTTCAGGCTAGAGAGAAGCAGCCATTTGTGAACTTGTAAAAGATACCGAAGTCCAACATCTGGAGAACAATCTTGGGGTGCCAGGCCCCTGAGCTGGCCTATCGCTTAGAGAATGGGACAAGATCAAAATCTTGCCAAAGGAAGGAAAATATCCCTTCCTTTCATATGGCACTTTTGTATTTGTTTTAATAACACTGTTAATTAATAATAACACAGCAACTATATGAGCACAACCCACTGCCTTTGCCACCTCGGCTGACTTAGGAGTGCTATACGTGCACGTACCGGGATGAAATCACACTCTTTGATGGATCAGGACTTACATCATTCTCCAAGTTGCCTTTAAAGTCAACATTACCAGAATATTTCCTTACCAGGAGGATCAAAAAAAGCAGGACATTTCAGGGCAGCCCAACAACAAGACGTGCGAAACGTAGTTCAACTTCTAGACATTTACTCAAAATACAATAAGCTAATTGACTGACCTTTTCCTTCAGTTCTCCCAGGAAAGCTGCATTTTGCCCAAGAATGAGTTCTGCCGTCTCTTGGAAACATGTCAACCACTGATATTCTAGACTGTCTGCAATGGTCACCTAAAAAAAACAAGAGACCCAAAAGGTCATTCATCCAACTGCCTATTCTTCAAGGAAGACCGTACAAAAGAAACATTTCACAGCTATATCAAGTTTTAAATCTCCAGTAACTACGAGAGCCCTGTGCACTGTAGGTACCTTCCATCACTGAGGGTGGAAGACAGTGGAAGACTTATTACCTTTTTTGTGGGTTTTTTGTTTGGTTTTTGTTTTGTTTTTTTTTTTTTTAAGCTTCATAGAATGTCACAGTAACTTAATGCAAGTTAGTATTGACAGTACATTGTGTCACAGGAAAAGGGCAACACAATCAGGGTGGCGCAAGCTGATGGAACAGCTCTGTTCCGCTGTCACCAATGAGCTGTGAGCAGGAACAGGTAGCCCAGAATAACAGCCACCAAGGGGGACACCAGCAAACTACATTTACTTTGTACATACCCGAGCACTTGGGCATAAACACACACAGCGCTACGTTATGAGGAAGCTGGCAAAATGTTCAAGGACAAGACAGAGCAGTAAAAAGATCAGTTACTAGCCTCACATGCATCTCCTGGCTGCTTTGAAAATTAGGGATGAGAAAGATGGGAGACACGCTGTTCTGAAGGCCTCGATTGTACCCTCAGTATCCCCTTTATATTCCACAAGAATGATTCTGCTTTGTAAAGTAGTTCATACGTTCCTCGAAGTTACCCGCTAGAAATTATTCAGGAGCAGTTTGTGTTTTAGTGAGGCTGCAGGGATGGTTCCCTCCTCTCTGCATGCCCACCTGGCACAGCGTTTCTAAGAAGCAGATACAACTCCAACTTGTAATGTAAAACAGAAGAAGGTTCAACGCTGATGGTGTAAGTGGGCATCACAATAATAATCCTCAAACAACTTTCTGAAGCAGGCTCCATTAAAGCATGAGATAGAACAATACCTACCCAAAAAAAAAGCATACTAAATATAGGCAGCAGCTGTAAAAGTGCAATTACTGCTCTCCAGAAATGCCATTTTACTTCAGTTTATCTTCACTACTGAAGAGGCGTAGGCCATCTGTACTCTGCACTGCATAGTACACTTGGAAACCAGAATCAACTGAGCTAGCATCAACTTTTTGGCAGAGAGAAAAGCTTTTAATTGGAGCACTAGGAAAACAAACTGCTAATCAGCTCAATGAAACATCCCTCACCCAGGTAGAGCACACAAGACACTTAAATACCCTCTGACCCACCGGCACCACGGAGAGACAAGCAGCACCCGTAACACCCCACTCTCTGTAAAGACTTCCATTTGGACTGTAAGGGAAAACAGCAAGGAAACCCACTCTCCTCGAATCCATTTACTTACCAGAAGCATCATGCGGTACTTGAAGTTGGGGAATTCACGATCACACTTCTCACAACGATACAGTCCATTTTGTTGGTCTATCACTTTCTTATTGCAATCCTGAGAGGGACATGCCTGGTACATAGAGTTCTCTTTGCGCAGATGTACCACTGTGGCCACACAGCTAAAATAATCCGCCTAGGAGAGAGAGAGTGCACCACTAGCCTCAAAATACTCAATGTTTTCCAATTCTGAATTAACTATGAAGAAAGGCACCCTTACTTGGATATTTAGGATTAGAAAGCTTAACAGCTATGGATTATTGGGAAACTGTAAATCAACCCCTCTGTTGCAATCATTTTCAGGCTTCCATTATGTTAAGCAAAGCCCCTACAGCAAGATTATTTTGTGTTTCCATTGCAGGAAACTCCAATTGCTAGGTTTTCTTCAGATAAAGCACATTTGCTTCTCCATTGTGTCTGTTCAAATCTCTACTTTTTCACAGGATTAAGATTCTGCACTTTCCTATGCTTCTTTAGGGAGCCAATACAAAACCCAGAAAGCCTACTGTGTAGTATTACAGATAAGCATTTGATTAAACTATAGCCTACAGAACAAAATACCCACTCCCCACACTAAAATAATCACCCTAATGGTTTAAGACCACGATCAAGTTTTCAAAAGATAAACAGAGGTTGCTTAAGTAGCATGTGCAAAAATTATCTCAGAAAATAGCTAAATTACAAGTAAAGGCTTTTTTGGACAGAAGTTCTTACATATCCTGAATGGCTTCGCATTTAAGTTTAGGGGGAAAAAAATAAATTTAAAAATAAACCAAGAAGCAGTGTAAGACTAGAGAGGTTACTGGACTGGAATGCCAGAGACCTGGGGTTTATTCCTAGCTTTTCTATTGACCAAGCACCTTTGAAAACCACTTCCTCCTAATGCACCTATTTCTCCTAGAACACTTTGTGCTATTTATATAAACATCTTCGGGGTGTACTATCCCCCTCTCCCCATTTATACAAGACTTTGAATTCTCTCACAAACACAGCATCACGTTGCAACATCAGCAACCAGATTAAGTTTATTTGAAAAATACATATATAAAATTATTTAATAGCATAAATTCTGAGATTAGCACATGCTGCTCAACAACTGGACTACTTCAACAAGCAGAATGCCTGCATAAAGCCTAGCTTTTTATTTTCTCCCCAATACACAAGGCTTGTACTCAGTGGCCATGTTTTACCTTATCTCCTTGTCCCAAGTTCTCATATTTGGCTTCAAACAGAGTTTTCCAATTGGTGTTCATCCCAGAGGCTGGTCCACCCCTCACATCAGAGATGGAGGCACATTCCAGAAGCTGCCCCTCAGAGTCAAACCTGGAACCGCAAAGAGGCACTTCTATTTTTGGACAGCAGACCATACAGACTTATCGAAAGCTTACATTTAGTTTCATGTACTTAATACAGGAGGGAATTTTTTTATCAATGATTGCAAAGGAAACAATTACAGTAATTTGTGTATATCGCAAACAAAAATAGCATTTCAGAATAAGTTAATAGTCCGACTTAATTAGCACAGTATTTTATAAACCCACAAAAGGAGGACAGCTTTGTTCTATATAACTGCAATTTGTTTGCCAGCTAGTGGTCAAAGCCCGCACTGCATGCTTCTTAAAGGCAGTCAGATAACAAGATTTAAGGGCATCAAGATATTTCCATAATTAAAATTAAATTACATGGTACCATTATCTTCGCAGCAGCTTCAAAAGAAAAAGAAAATAGCATTGAACAGATTATGCTTCCTCTGTTAAAATAAGAAAGCACTGCTTTTCAGCAAAAGGTTGTACTGCCATCCCATTCTGGTGTTTTTTGTGGGTTGAGAAACACACCACCAAGATTCAAAAATTGAACTTAATTAAAGTGTGACAGTAATAGGTACAACACAAAATCAATTTTATCTTCAACAAGCCTCTGAAGTGCAGGAGAGCCATAACTTAACAATAAATGGAGAATGCCATTATATTTTATCCACGTTCGGGCGATTTAACTAGAACTTGAGAACCCGGGATTCACAGACCTGATGCTGTCAGTCCTGAAACCCTATTTGTACGTACGCCACATCTCACCATATCTGTAGTTATAGCCAACAATTTAGCAACCACCTACAGTAGAAGCAATGAACCACCAAGAAATCACTCTGTTTTCCTGATAATAAAAATGTTATTTTGCTATCTGAAAAATATCTGATAAGGAGTAGACACTGGAAGAAGTCAACATCGTTCCTCCAGTCGACACTAGCAGAGGGCGTATCAGATTGCACACAGTGGAAAAATGCCCGTGGAAAAAAAATTTGTGTTCTCAGATAATGCCTCAGAAAGTGGAGCTGGTCAAGCCTGATTTCATGCTTCCTTCCAAGGCTTTGGGTCAGCATGCGCTACCCCTATTTCAGTTTTTCCAAGGTCTGTCATATAATTACAAGTTTTGGAATTGAACAACTTAAGAGACAGCCTTTCAGGCTCTAGTGCTTTCAAGGAAGAGAATTTTCTATAACCCTGGAACCCATGTCCTCTGCTACTTTTATTTAGTATATACAGACTGCTCAGGTACAGGGAAACAGAATAAAAGAAATACTCCGCAGCAGGCTGGAGTGAATTAACAAAAACACACGCTCATACCATCCTCGGAGCTTAAAAGCCTCTGGGCTATCAGGGTTGATGACAACTGTACTCGAGGACAGGACAGACAGGCTTCTACCACCGAAATCAGAGACACGGGCTCCTTTGATGGCTATCACAGGTTGTCTAGAACCATCAAATTGTTCAGCCTGCATGTGTGAAGAAAAAAAAAAAGAAAACATTAGGAGTGCTACAGTAAAGGTACTGAACTCGTGGTCATAATTCACAGATCGTGACGAGAGACCAAGTCTGAAGCAAACTCTCTCACTGTATTTAGAAAGCAAGGTTTTAAACGGTATCACAAGGAGTTTAAGAAAAGGTATCAACCCATTAAAGCTGTGATCCTACCACCCCATTTCCTAAGAGCCAGAGAATCCTTAATGCCACCATCATGCCACTGTTTCGGGGAGAAAAAAAAAAAAAGAACTAAGGAACTGGTCCCCTCCATTAGGAGTTTTACAAAAAGGATTTTCAAAGGGCGAAGGATCGTGGGAATGGGGGCTTTTCACAAACAGAACTTATTTGGTCAGGTTAGACACTTTCAGCAGATGAAACAACACACTGTGAGCCTGGCTGAGCCAAGCATGTCTGTTCTACTAGGACTTAAGCAGCAGCAGTGTAGGTGCGCCAACCAAGCACTTTCCCTTTACTTCCCATTTTCTGTTATTAATCTCATAAAGCTGCTGTAATGCTGTCCAACTGCCATCAGTTTGTTATCTGAGTAAAGTCTGACACTAACAGAACCTCCAGGCAAGAGAGAGGTTTCTAAAGGTATAGATTTTTCTGGACCCTGCACCACTTAACAGGCGCGGAGAGGATCATGTACTTAAAGATTTTAAATGAGCTAGAGTTAGCAGTGGCATTCACTGTACCCATGAAATGCAAAAAGAACACAAAACATACCCCAGCACTTAGGACAATGACTGTTATGAAGGAAATGCAGATTCTAACCCTAACTGTGTCCCCTGCAAGTCTCAAGACAGTTCCCCTCAATGCTTGTTGCTGTCTCTGTCCTACAAGAAAGCAAATAGACTGAACTTTGTAAAACGCAGACCCTAAACTCTGTTGGAAGAGTTGTACCAGACACTGATTTACCAGTATCCTCTCCTGTAACAACCTGGTTCAGCCTCAAAACTTTGTGATACTCAACTTCAGCTTAGTTCATTTATACCAGCAGATGGTTAATGGTGTTTTGCTACCTACATTGTCAGAGCACTTGACCATTTTGCCATAAAGCATCACTGTCAAGCTGGCAGGATCACTCCCATTTTATAGACTGGAATGTAAATCCCTAACTACCTACAACATTGCTGCAAAACAAAGTAACCTGTTAAAAGGATAAAGAAGCAGTTTCACTACAACAACTCAAACTTTCAGTTCCAAGGCTCTAATGCTTTAAACCTCTTGTCTGAGATACAGAGGATCAACCCCTTAGTTAAGCAGCAATTTATGCAGGGTAATGTGTATCCCACCCTACAAATAAAATTCATTGTTGTAGCCACCGGGCACTTCCATAATCAAACTGCAACTCCTTTCCTTTCCTGAACTAGAAGCCTGTTATCTTCAGTCTTTGGGCTTGAGACGTAATGTCTGCAGTTGTTCAGAACACATTAGTCAGATCATGTCAGCGGTTTGTCAGAGAAAGGTTAAGAACATCACACCTGAATGAAACCAGACAGTCTTTCACCTTCTCTCTGCCCCTGATCCTCAAACACCCAGGCCTGTCTCAGCACTGTACCCATCTCAGATGACAACAGCACTCTCATTTCCTCACCCTACACAAAGGAAAACCTTTGCTTAAGAACAGGTAAGAGAGCACATACCTCAAGTCCCCATAACGTAGCTGTCACCAACTTCCCTGATGTATCCATCAGATGCACGTTCCTCTTTGAAACCTCCCTATTGTTAGCTTTCACTACAATTTTAGTGACATCTTCATAGCTCTTACAAATTCCAATTACATCTGAAAAACAGTTACAATTTAGTTAGTTACTCAGGGGTCACAACTGGGGAATGCAAGATCACAAGAGAAGAACTCAATCTTAGTGTCAGATTTTTACCTTGTATCCCAGCTCCCTATTCAAATCAAATCTGATATGGAAATTAAGTGTATTATGGTAGGAATGTTCCACTACAGAACCCTTCAGTGCTTTAATTTTGTTGACGAATTCATTAACATATTCATGAATGCAAGCCTCACCGCATTAGTGAGATGAGATCAAGGCATTGTACTATCTTTTCCCATCACATTCTGTCAAAGGACTTTAGCCCTGAGCCTGTAACACACACTCTGGCTGTTTAAGCCCAAGTCTCTCAGGCAAAGGGTTTCAAAGCGACTGTAACGCGATGAAGCAAGTGGCTCGTGCCCTCACTGTAGCTCCATGACCTGCAGCTTAAACAAGTCTGCGTGTTTGGGTAGTAAGAGTAACACTATTCCCTATGCACTCGCTAAAAAATATTAAAATCAGTATATTACAGAACTACCTTTAAAATTCCCAGCTGAATCCCTCTGAATCACAGGCATCTTGCGCCTGTGAAACCTGAGAGCCCTCGCCCCCACCCAAGCCTCTGATTTTTTTCCGGAGTACTCTGCCCAACAAATTACAGAAAAACAAACCTCCAATACTTCACAAAGCAAGCCAAAACAGTCATGCAACTTGGACTTGAATGCAATGAATTATGCCAAAATCACTACAGAGATAATTAGATAGTGAAAGAAAGCAAGACCATGGAAGGCATTAAATGCACACGTGCTGAGCAAGGACGTTTTCCTTCCAGCCCTTTTTTGTGGAAAACAATGATCATAGTACAATAAACAAGTATCATTTACTGTCTTTAGTTTGAAGCAAAATCATTATATATTGTTAGCAGAACAGAGAAGAGACATCTTAACAGGAAAACTGCCTGAGGTATTTTTAATGGCAAACACCACTGGTTAACTTCATTTAAGAGATCGTAACAACTCCAAGCAGCGTATGCTCGCTACCCTCCCCACTATTCAGGACACAAAAGTAAAACTTCAAAGCTTTAGAGCTTGCCATTTTGCTACTCAGACTGACCAACAATTGAGTCTTTGGGCTTGTTCTCCAAGTCAGAGATGGATACAAACTCAAACTGAACAGATGGAAGATGCTGGGCATCATCACAGGGCACAACTGAAGTCTCATTAGTGAATGTAATCTCATAGTCATTCTTAACAGCTGTATATTGCTTGTTAGCAGTCTTCAAATTGCCTTTGGTAAAATAATATACCTACAGGAGAAAGCAATGAAAACAGAGGATATTATCAGAAGCCAGACAGAGAAAATAGATTGTGTTCACCTTTAAATATCCTTGCTATGCTGAAGTTCCTCTTTTCTAGCTCATGTCAGTCTATGAAAGCACAACGCTACCGTACCTTGTTCAATTCAATGAGTGGAAAGAACTTGTCTGCTTGATCATTGAATGCAGTAGCTCTAATCTCACCCTGCAGGGAAATAGAAGAACTGGTCAAAACTGAAATTCAGCATGAACAAAAAAAAAAAATAAAAAAAATAAAAGAAATCTTTGCAATGTTAAGTGGCATCAGTTCTACAGATACAGTGTGCTCTGCCAGGCTAGCTCCAGGCATGTGAGAAACAAACAATATTCTCCTCACACTTATAGCTAAAATGTCATATTCTACACCTGACCATCAAATCTCATATTCAAGCCTCATTAGTATATCTAGCACTACAGAATGAAATGCCTGAGAAGTATATATATCATCATATAGCACCTCTGAAAAGGTACTCGTGAAACTGGGGTTAATTGCCATTACACACACAAAAAAATATATTCAAATAGATAACGCAGCTCAATAAATTAGCACACAGTGATACCTCCTGCTTATACATGTCAAGTCCTTCAGTGAGAATTAACAATTATAAAATCACTAGATATAATTTTTTTAAAAAGAAATGAATACAGACTGTATACAGAGAAAACAAATGGCTGATGACAACACATTACATTATTAACCTCACATTTTATACTAAACATAATCTAGCAGAATCTTGTTTGTTTTCACAACAGAAGGCTCTAATTCGATAAGAGGTTTGACAAACTGCAAGTTTCGTTAGATTAACCAGATACCGCTCCCCAAACAAACCACAGATGAAATTTCCTAGCATTACAATAATTTGTACTCCGATTGCATTGTGAAAATGAAAGCTTATAACTCGAAGGCAATGCTCCACGTTACAAAATAACGTGTATCTAAGCAAGGATGAGACCTCGTTCTCAATCTACAGGAAACCACCACAAACCCCAGTATTAGGTTGTCAGTTTCCATAAACAACTATATTTTGAAGCAGCAAAAATTTAGTCACACGCTATAGACTTTGATGAAAAATAATCAGCAATGCCATACGTTTAAGACTTCATTCGGGATGAAAACTGGGTCGTTGATGCTCAACTTAAATGAATACAGGAATACAAGCTTCAGTCGTAATAAAAAAAAAACATTTCCTATAATACACTTTATTTCCTCTATTCTGTCTTTATGAAGGGTTCATCAGCATCTGGCATACATTATCTTTCTCTCAACATATGACACTTACGCTTTCATCAACTAGCTCTATAGAAAAGAGCTTTCCTTCACCACGAGAGTTGCTCCACGTGCGGATCTGGCCTTTTTGGGTAACACGAGCACAAATGGTCCACCTGAAATCATGCAAGAAATCACCGTTCCATGTCTTTTTTATTAAAGAAAAGATTGAATTGACAAACCTTTGGAACTGGAATGTCACTATTTAAAAGCCAGAATCTTTCCACTGAACCTCAGCAACTCTACCTGCTTTTCTGCTGCTTTCTACTTTAATGGCCCAGACCACTAAAGGCAGAAAGTTGTAGAGAAAGCAACAAAGCCAGCCATAAAGCATCTAGTACGATAATAGCAGTGAACAATCCTTCTGCACAGAAGCAAGGCTGCAAATCTTTTCCCCTTCTAGGGTACATTTCTCCTACAGCAGTTTGCCTGTTCTGAAAAGCCACGCTAGAACTCAAGAGCTCAATTATAGGATTCGCATTTAACTTGGGTAATCAAATCAGTTTGCATAACTTTAAAATGTCATTCACGAAATAATTACATCCTCATGCTTTTCAATAGAACAGTAGCCCAAGTGAATAGCTTACTGAGCTGTTTTGTCATTAAGTTACCAAAACGAAGGTTGCTTTAAAAAAATTAAAAAAAAGAGAGAAGTCAATTGATTTTCAACTAAAATATTAACAATATATCAAGCTCAGCAGGGTAACTTCGCCAAGACAATGCAAAGGCAAATCTTAGATTGTCAGTGTTGATGAAACGAAACAAAATAAAACAAAAAAATCCCCCAAAAAACAACGAAAAAAACCCAACCCACCCCAAACACAAAAAAAACACAAGCAAGAAATGAAAAAAAAACACCAAATCAAAACCTGTACAGCTGTTTTTATGGAGAGCTTGCTTTGTTTGTTATTTTGGAGTGGCTTTGTTATTGTTGGGTTTATTCATTTGAAGTTAACCAATAAACTCCAAAGAATTCAAAGAACAATTTGACAGAGGTTCACACACAAGAAAGCAAAAAGAAGCTATTGTTCCTTCATGCCTGTGACATTGAGTAATACCTGGCAAGCCACGATAACTCACTTGGATTGGTAGGGGTTCAGGCTGGCAATCGGCACCACTTTGGTCTGCGATCCCCCCGGCGTCTTCACCGCACTGAGAGCACTCGCTTTCCCGAACTGGTTTGAGGGAGCGTGGTATTTCGGAGCAGAGGGACCTTTCAAAAACCACAACAAAGCGGACAGAATATCAGCCTCGCAGACAAAAGCCAGGTTAAAAAACAACTCACGGCACGAGGTCAGGCAGAACTTTTCCCACCCCGTGCCGAGGGGAGCTGCGCAGAAGGCAAAAATTATATTTAACACTGGGTAAGGATATAAAGCTCCGTTCACTGTGCTACGGGGGCACCACAGAGCGGCCCAAGCTTGTTGAGTTGCCTCTGTTCTTGGTCACAGTTATCTTCTAGGCTGCAAATGGCTGCAGAAGAAACACTCTTAAATCTTTAGAGCACTTACATGGGAAGTGGAGATGTGCCCAGAGTCAACTTAAGCACAGTCTAAGTGGGAAGCAACTAGTTAGCAGTACATTCTCTAAAATAGGGCGCATCAAGCTTTAGATCTACACCATTTGGGGAAACAACTAAGAAATGTTGCTCCCACAATCAAATAAATTCCTGACTTAAAGCAACAGTATTAGTTCTACACTAAATGTTGTTGATGTATATGCATATACATCATGACGAGCTTTAACTACAGGAAGAAGAGATTGTTTTTGGATGCAGTAAAAAAAAAATAAAAGAGTGTCAAAATGTTACTATTTCAAAACACTTCTTAAACACCAGAGTAAAGAATGCAGACAGGTTAAAGCTGTGCCAAGAGCTAGGACACTGATAAGTTTTGCTTTTAAAAGAAGTCTACAGGCTGCCATTTGACTGCCTTCTTCAGCAACGTCTTGATCTTGATCCTGTATTTACAGCTGTACCACTAAATGCTTTCGGTCCTGTACCACCTAAACTGTGTGGCCTCGGCCTCCCAGCACCGATAACACACCTGTTGGTCAGCTCTGGGTGTCTGCAGAGTACTTGTTCAAGAGTGCAAAACTGCAGCACACTGGACATTCAGTTCAGTTATCTTTCAGAATTGTTTCCCTTTTTCCGACCCCCCCCTCCTTGGGGAAGAGGAATAGGTATTTCGTTTTCCCTTTTTTTTTTTCTTATGAAATCCAAGCATCCTGTAGCCTCTTGAGAGAATCCACCTTTCTAAGCTATGGATTAGTCTTTAACGTAGTTTCTCATGCACCACCATTATAGAAAGGATCCTTTTTAATTCCAAGCTGTAGCTCTGTACTGCAAAAATGGAAACCAGAATTCCCACTCAGGATTACTCTTACCTGCTACTGACAAATTGCCATTTTGTGGCTGTGGTTTGCTGGGTGCTGGATTTGCTGCTGGAGCTGAAGAACGTTGCTGTCCTTGCCCTGGTAATCAAATGGAAAGAGATGTACAGCACAGTTGGGAGCATTGTAATTAAAACAACCCTTAAGCCTTTTTAGGAAATAAAGCTTGCATGAAGAAAGTAATTCAAAAATACAGAGAACACACACTCAAATTCAGGTGTAATAAGACCCAAGAGTAGCGAGCTATCTGTTGAACAGTATTACTATGGAGGAATTTCAGTCAGATCTCTTTCCCCAAGCAACTGCTTTCTACTTTGAAAGAATTCAGGGTTGACAGTTATTTAAAAGGACAGCACTGAAATAATCTTGACAACTCCTCCGTTTTTATAGGCTTCTATTGCTCTGACAGGTAGTTTCTGCTACTACCTAACAGCCAAGATAAAACCATAGAAGAATTCCCTCAAAACTCAGAAAGGGCGAAAAACCCACTGGGTAAAGTCAAACCTGAAGTTAACACAAGACAAAGAAAACAACTGTTATATTTTATTTCCAGAACTTTGAGATATTTAACGTGGGGTAGATGGAGTCAGCATCTCAGCATTCACCAGGGTCCCTCTTGGGACACAGCAGTACATTGCAAAGGGAGCAAAGTGATGCCATAGTTAAGTGCCTATTGTGTTTTGGTGGTGGGGTTTTTTTCAGACTCCATGGCTTTTACTTGTCATATACTTATGATAAATTACAAGAGAAAATGCTGAGTGATGTACATAGAGAAAAAGTACATTAGAAGACTAATTTACAGTTCAAAAATTTGAATTCCTTTACAGAATAACTGTCCTATCGTATTCTGCCTCGAGATGAGAAAATACCCAACCTTTTTCTCTTTTTGGATGCAACTAACTCTTAACCCACCAACTTGCAGAGTCCTAGGCCTCAGTAGGCAAAGCTCCCCCCCGATATGGGGTGTAAGAAGAAAGTTGTTCAGAGGAAGTGGAAAAGAAGGGCAGACCAAGCCTGTAAGCATCCCAAGGAACAACAGCAGAGAATCCCAGAAGAGAATGGCAAGGAAGGATGGCACTGAAGCCAGGCAAAGGAGCAGAAGCAACACCAGGAGACCCTGACGTAGTGTCACTAGATGCTGCATAGTCTATAGAGGGAACTGTCTAATTAGTTTTAATATAAAAGAAGGTTCTTGCACAAAAGCCAATCTGCTCCTCTAACTTGCCGCAGTAGTCACATCGGTGAACCGGTGACAGCAGTCTCCCTGGCAACAGGGTGACGTCAAACAGCAAATGTGTATTTACTGCAGAATCCGCTAGATGGAGAAGCCAGATTTCACCCTCGCTCAGGGGACCCAGTTGGGGTCAGTGCTCAACACTCCAAATTCACTCTGCCTAGGAGGAGAAGGAAAAATACCTCACACCAAAACATATTAAGAGAAAAATACATCTGGATGGGCAGAGAATCTTTGAGAACAGGAATGTGCATATGGAACAGCAAAGGACTTCCTTGCTACTTTCGTTCCAACTCGGTTTTCCCTAGGATTTTTAAATTAAAACCAAAAAACAAAGCCACACACCAAAAAAACAAACAAAAGACCACCACATACATTAGAACCCTTGTGTATTATGAAACACAAAATTATGTTTTAATGGCTTCCTACCCATAGCCTGGTGTTTCTCAACAGATTAAGAATATATTAACACATCTATGCATATGCTCAATACAGAAGTGGCAGAAATATCTCTCTAATTTTCTCTCTTGTAGAGTCTAGGGACTCCTAAACTATGGGTTTTGGTGGCTGCTGGCTTACAGATAACTTAGTGTGCTCAGATAACTTACTCCTCTGCCTGGCTTTCACAGATAGTTTTTATTAGCAGAAGCTGGGGGAAAAAAAAAAAAACAAAAAACTACTTGAAATATCTGATCACATTTCTGCTATATATCCTGGGTTAGACGAGCTCAAGACCTTTGGCCAAAGCTGCCTACTCTAATGGAACAGCCCTTTAAAAGTAGTCCCATGCTTCCAATGATTTGTTACCAAGAGGTGCTGCTACAGCGCCATGGTGGGAGAAGACTCTTCCCAGAACTGAGAGGCAGCACGGGGCAGCGAGGAAGAAGAGGAGAGAAAATACACTTTGTATGCAAATCAACGGACAATGGTGGGAAGGGAAGAAAAAAAAGAGTTGAAGTGAATATGTAAGTAAACAAACATTTCAATCCTGAAAGATTAAAGACAGAAGTTAAACATAAGTAGCAAGTAATTGTCATAGTAAGAAGAAAGTCCAGCATCAGAGTAATCTGTATAAGATTAATGACAGTAATAACATTACCATCTAGTTTTCAACAAGAACTAAACTGCTCAATCTTGGTTTTCAATACTATTATGAAATGCTGCCTGAAAAGTTTTTATGATATGTATTAAGGAGATTGTGTCTCCAGCTTCCTTGTTAGGCAGATTAACCACCTACTGCTCAAGCATAAAGTGGCCACAAGTCAGCTTCTCACTCCCCAGGTCCTTCTGTGGTATTACAGTCTAGGAAAGAATATTCCTTAATCCTAGATCTCACAATTTGAGAATCATATTTCAAGTACAACTAATTGTTCTTGTTGAAATCTCTGAACTTTTTCTTCTTCCCCCTCACGAAAACCACAAAGTGCTCTTAGATACTCATCCTGCATTAGTTGAGTGTTCCTCAAAAATACAATCTCTCAACATACGGGAACATAAAGAATTTGCAACTCAAAGTAGACCTCTGCCATTTTATCAAGGACTTCACAACAAATCAGGCAGCCTGCAGAGCAGAAAGGCTGAGTTAAGCTTACCTAATCTAAGCTATTACCGCCTTCTGTAACTGAAACCTTATTTAACATCAAACAAAAGGGTATGAAGTCTAGAGAATAATATCTGTGTTAAAATGAAATACACATCACATCAAATTTGACACCTCCTAACTAACTAGTGGCAAGGCCACACTACTATCAGAGACCTCTGACACCTCCAAAAGCATTTAGATTTGTAAGCTTCGTGGCAGATTTGTAAGCTTCGTTTTGTAATCCTAAATGAAGAACACAGTTTCCATCAAAGTCATGGCAATGTTACCAAAATTTGTACTCTTAAAGGTATATTTTCAGCTCTGCTCTACATAATACCACATTCCCAGTTGTTCCTAAGCAACAATATGACAACTGTAAAACATTATAGTTCACAAGCGCTTGTGTCGCACAAGCAAGGGAAATGAGAAAGACACAAAACAGTCTGCTCAATAGCTATTCTGAAAATCCTGGTCTCTACAGCAACTGTGGGATCAAACCATAAAATCTGAGATGTCAACACATTTTTTAAACAGCAATTAGCTAAGTAACTATCAAAGGAACAAAGGATTCTTTAGGCTCATTTAACAAACGCCCCTCTAATTCCCAAGGAAAAAGAAAAGTTAATGAAGAAAGATGTCTTTGCCTTTGCAAAGAAGTCTAATTTCTACTTCGATTAGTTAAGTAGATTTTTTTAAGCAGAATGGCAGCTTACCTACCATTGCTGTTTGTCCAAAACATCCCACAGAAAATTGTTGCCACTAATATGTGGTCCCTTAGTAATAAAAACATATTAATTCACTTCCACTAGGAAAAAAAAAATCAAGAAGAGCTATTTGCTATTACATTTCAGCCATTATCTGCATATAATGACAGAGCTGTTCAAATATTTTCTTTAAGTGCTTATTATCTCTCTCTTCTTTAAAGATCAGAACTGGAAGAACAGAACATACTTTTGAACATATCTCGAGAGGGGAAAATACATTAATTCAAAAACTGTTTGCCCGAGAACTGTAAAATAAGCACATGAAAATTAAGAACAATTACTTATTGTAATACATAACAAGAACATAATAAAAAGAAGAAATTCACGGCGGTTCAGATTCAAGTCCACCCCGCGCATCATCGTTTTTCAGATGGCAGGGCAGGAACGGGTGCTTCAGGAAGCCTCTATGCTGCTTGTGTTTTCGTGCCAGTCTCTCATCTACGTACTTTGAGCAATCTCAGTTTTAGTGCTTCCTGAACCTAACGTTCACGCAGAGGATGTATTGTTATGTTTAACAGCCTTTAATGGATTTTCACGTCTAATTGCTTTTTGAACCTGTGCCAATTTTTGGCATCTACCCTCAACAAGTTCCATAATTTAACTGTGCAGGGTTTGGGGGTGCGGTAGAGCCTTTGTTTTAAAGCCACTACCTGACAATATGAGAACTAAAGAGCATCACAAGAATGTAGAAAAGAAAGAGAGATTCATCATTCTTTATTCATCCCCTCCACGCCACCTTATAGATTATTATTACATCTTCCTCCTGCTGTTTTCTTTCCAGACAGAAGAAATACTAATCTATTTAGTTACTCATTACGAAGAGACATCCAATAGCTTCTGCATACTTACTGGAACTCTAGGTAGAGCCCACTAATGTACAATAAAAATCTGTCAGTGTTATCATAAGGTATAGGTACTTCCCAATACCATGTAGAGACTGAAGCTTCAGCCACAGTGTAGAGTTTATTAAAATATGAACAAAAGCCATTTTGTATTACACCAATAGGAAGGACTTTTAAGATCTGGATATCACTGTTGCAAGCGTAAGAAAGCTGAACCTGTCTGACTGCTGCTTTTTAAGTGCAAGAAGCAGACAGCTGAAAGGCTATCATTACAGACAGTCTGCTCAGAAAGGTATTTGTTTACAGAGAACACTCACCTTCATTGTACGGCACTGGATTGCCAATATTCCCACCAACCTCATCAGCAGTTTTCAGAACATTTAAATCCATCAGTATAACCACTCTCCTACAAACACAGAATAGACAGCAATAAAGGCTTTCACTCTCTCCACAACTCTATCAGACTCTGAATATCCTCTGCAGCCAAGCCATTAAGGGCTGATTGTTTGGACAAGGAACATGGAAGACAAAAGCTTTCCCCTGTCAAGCCTCTCACGAAGTACAAGCAGGCTTGAAACTTACCACATTTCATCAAGAACAGCCAACAGCAGGCTGAATGGGGACACAAAACCAGCTTGAAACAACAAGGTGTTTTAACATCTGGCCTGACTTTGATACTCTTACAAGACGGAATACATTCCCTGCCTCAAAAGAGGTTATATTCCCCCTACAAAAATGCCAAATATAAAAACTATGAACATCAGTTCACTTTCTCTTAGACACATACATAATATAATCATACTAATAAATAAACATACTATAATCACTCAGACCCTTACTTGGTTTGCAGAATCCTACCTCCTTTACCTCAAATTTTTTGTAAGAAAGACTAGATTCCACAACATCTAACAAGAAATCTTCACTATTTCTTTTCCACAGCAGATAGTTTTAAGTGCATTTTAATGAAGCTTTGTATAATTTAGAGTATTCCAACTGGAAACTCTGAATTATTAGGTCACTGTACTAGACAAATCTGAACCCACTGCAGTCATATTCTGGTTGTTTGTTTGTTTGTTGTTTTTTTTTAATTTCTGCTATTGCTTGCACTGGGTACTTTCCCTCATGCACCCTAAAGACTGAGTAATGAAACTGGCCTCTGATTAGTCAGAAAGGACAGAGCACCCACTAGTACAGCTGCCTTTCTGTAGAAACATGCTTTAAGAAACATATATACCTTCCATCTTTCAGGCTGTTGACAATGAATCTATTAACCTGGCAAATACAATGGGCTGATAAGCGTTCCTCTTCCACCAGAGGGTTCAGCTGCGTTGCCAACATGAACGCTGCACAAACAGAAGAAAATATTGAAATAATTAGCACCTTAGCCTTAAAAAGGGCTGTCATGGCAGGTCACAACTTTTCTAGTCAGTCTAATATTGCATTAGATCTAAAGCTTGCTTAGTCATTTAAAAACATAGAAAACAACATAACCACTAAGAAGTCACCAAAACTGAACATAAACTATACTGTATTTATTCCCCAAACTTCAGAATGCACTGATAGCTAGAATAATCATATATCAAAGAAGTCAGAAAAAGATTAAGCCAAATTAATTTAAAATCACCATCTCAAAAACACGGACAGTTTTCTATATTTTCATTATACCCTATAGCAAGTTAATTGCAGAAAGCTCACAGAGAAAGTTCCACAAGAGAAAGACTTTATCTGACTGTTAAAATGCAGTTGTACAGTTCAGAGTCTGTGGGCCCTGTCCACATTCTCCTTCAACCCTCATTTCATCACCATGCACCTTAAACACTAGACCGGAAACTTTAGCACCATTAGTATCTCCACACTTTGAAAAATCTCACTACAGCTTGTTGTTCTTACAGGAGAGCGTGTTAACCCCATCACTCATCAACACCCGGTAACGCGGCGGTCCGTTTCCTGTGGCAATAGCCCGTGTATTCTGTGGAGAATCAACAGATTATTAGTCCTCATTTGTTCAGAAACTCTTCAAAAACACAAAGCAATGCTGTTGGTAAACGACCCATCTATTCAGGTGGGGTGTTTTTAAGCAGTGACATTGACTGCACAGCCCAACTAAGAGCATATCAGCCTTGCTCAGCTTCTCTGCAGAGAAGTCTGGCTGCACTCTGAACCCCGCACGCAGTTGCTAACAAAGTAACGGAAAGTACTCACGATGACTTGCAGCACGGGTTTGGAGACATGCTCCCCCTGCATTATCGCCTAGAGAAGAGAAAAAGCGACTCTCAGAGAAGGACCACCACCTCAGGAACGCTCCCAGAGCCACAACCAAGGGGGAATCGCCGCGGAACAGGCAGAAACGGGGAACGGCCAGGGCCCTCCCTGCCTCCCGGGACCGGGCTCAACTCAGGGCCTGCTCCCGCCCCTCAGGACTGGTCATGGGAGGGGGGGGCCGGGCCCCTTCTCACTGGACCCAGGCCGGGTCACGGGGGGGTGCCCGGGCCCCTTCTCACT
>VZRU01020712.1:2003-26352 GCA_013398155.1 Pedionomus torquatus
CCCCAAATGGATCCAGAGCACAGCATCTCATTACTGCCTATTTTTCCTCTGTATATCACAGGCACTGTACAACCTAAGAATGAGGAGTAAGATCACTACTTGTTAGGAGATGACAAGTCTGAGATAGATTTTACTCTTAGATGTACATAAATGGATTTTTTCCATTAACTTCACATATGGCATGACAAACTAAATCTCCACATATTCCTTTAGGTGTTAGTTTTGTTTTTCGGTTGGGTTTTTTTTTTGTGGTTTTTTTTTTTTGTTTTTTTTTTAATTTGATGAAAAAATTAAAAGTAACCAACCAACCAGCCCTAGGAGGCAGCAGAGAAACCTATGTCTTACTTCTAAAAAAGTAAAACAAACCAAAATACTTTTTGTCCCTTCCATGGAAAGGGAAACTTAGCCAACTCTGGAGCAAACAACTACAAAACAAATAAAGCAGGGTCTTTACAGTCTGCTCATTTTCTTGTGACTTTACAGATGCCATGTTCCTGTTAAAATATATACAGATATAACTTTCCTTCCAGTTGCTCT
This sequence comes from Pedionomus torquatus, assembly GCA_013398155.1. Classification (NCBI taxonomy): domain Eukaryota; kingdom Metazoa; phylum Chordata; class Aves; order Charadriiformes; family Pedionomidae; genus Pedionomus; species Pedionomus torquatus. The sequence goes on from VZRU01020712.1 coordinate 2,541, forward strand.
GGAAAATATTGACACCATCAAGGAAACCTGACAGAGCAAAGAAAAAAAGAAAAACTAGCGACTCACCAAACATTGCTGAAAGACAGAAACAAGAATGGATTGTAAAAGAAAAGCATTCTCTGTAATAGCTATCATTTATAGCAACTTTCTAAGCCAAAGCTAGTAGAAAATATTTTCAGATTCACATGTTGATCTGTTTATCCCCCTTAACTAGTTTGCTTAAAATAATGTTCAGACACTGCTCTGCTCTGTTTAGGGTGACAAAGCTGCACTGGGCACTCAGCACAGGGCACCCACAGCTCCTCCAGGCAACCCTGCCCAACACGAGCAAGCTCTGGTCAGCAGTTGTTAGTGAGACTTAACGCCTGTCACCAAACAGAAAGGACAAGAAAAAAAATAAATAAAATCTTGAAGAGGTAGCAACCTGCTGTCTTTGTCCAGAACTGGGAGATGAGGAGAGAGGGCAGGATGGCAGCCCTTGGGACTGCTGCTCATTCAGAGATGGCTTTGTGGGCATGCCATTGCTTGACTGTTATTGCTAACAAAAAGGAAAATAAAATTGGTATTATCATTAAAGGTCTTCAGCCATTTTAATTCAACACATTATTGCAGTAATGAGAAAATTTAAGGTTTAGTGGCAGACAAGCATTTCAGTTGCAAGACCTTTTTTGGATTGCTTTTATGGGTTGTTCTTGGTTTTGTTTTTTTTTAACCATACTGTTCTATGGAAGATGAAAAAAATCCACAAGACATTTGCACAGGAAAAACTGGGGGGATCTCAACAGTGAGCAGCAGTGCTGTGTAGCTGAACAGAGGGCTGGGCCATTTACCTGGATGTCCAAATAGCACACAAATCCCTGCTTTGCTCTGTGTAGATCCACAAAAGTCTGATTCCTCCCGTTCATCATTATTCCACCCTCTGCCTCCCTGTTGGGCATTCAAGAAGAAATCAGTAAGTTTTGTGCGCTTGATGCTACCCTTAAAAAGGCCAAGCAAGACAGAGAACCTTTCCAGGCTGTGAAAAAGGTTGTGGGGAGTTTTGGGATCATTCTGGGGGAGACTGGACTTCTGTTCAGTGAAACATGGGCAAGGGAGGAAATGTGAAAGCATTACATGCTCCATAGGACCTTGTGCCCACTGGGGGGAAAAAAATAGTAATTAGAGGGAAACTAAAAATATATTAATAAAAAAAATAAAAACTACAAAGAAACAAACCACAAACCAAAGGAAGGAGCAGGCCATCTCTAAGCTATGAAGCACAATCACTGTGGCTCCCTTCCTTTTTGTTCGTCTATCTCCTTGAAATCAAACACAAATTCAAGATCTTTCTGCAGCTGGTTAAAAATTCCATATTGTTGGATCCCTGGCCACATTAAAGCCAAATTTAATGCTTTGCTTAATACAAAGTGAACCATAACCTCAACAGACATCCAGTAAACTTTGTTATGTGAAGAAAAGAGCCAAGCAGGGCTGGCCATCCACAGGTTCTCAGCAAGAAGAAACATGCTTACAACACATCTCCAGCTTGTGATTTAGTCAAGGATAGTGTGAACAGCTCTGGCTCTTACCACGAGCAGCAAATGCAAATATTACCCACTTGGATGTAGAGGCAAAGTGCCCAGGCCTTTCCCACCAGCTCATCTCCCTGCTTTGAGCAGTACCAGGCTGGTTGGAGAAGATGAGAGACAGTAAAGGAACAGGAAAAAAAAAAAAAAAAAAAAAAGGGAACATAAAGGAACTTTCCTACTGCACATCTCCTCCCACTCATGGCTTAACAGATCTTCAGTGAGGCTGCAGCTGAGATATTAACTGCCTGTGCTAGCTGCTGGTATGGTTTTTGGAGGGGGAAGTTCTGCTGGGGGCTGTGACAAGCACCACATAACACACAGTACTGCAGAAGCAACCTAGGATTGAATTTTGTCCTCACCTATGAGGACAGGCTGAGAGAGTTGGGGGGATTTAGCCAGGAGAAGAGAAGGCTCTAGGGAGACCTAGGAGCCCCCTCCTGTCCCTAAAAGGGCTCCAGGAAAGACAGGGAAGGATCCTTGATCAGGGACGGGAGCCATTGGACAAGGGTGAACAGTTTTAAACTGAAAGAGGGGAGATTTAGATGAGATCTCAGGAAGAAATTCTTTGCTGTGAGGGTGGCGAGACCCTGGCCCAGATTGTCTAGAGAAGCTGTGGCTGCCCCATCCCTGGAGGTGTTCAAGGCTCAATGGGGCTTTAAGCAACCTAGTCCGGTGGGAGATGTCCCTGCTTAGGGCAGGGGATTGCAACTGGATGATCTTTAAGGTCCCTTTCACCCCAAGCCATTACACGATTGTCAGCATTAGGTTGATGGTTGGACTGAATGATCTGAAAAGTCCTTTCCAACCTAAGCAATTCTCTGATTCTAGGCAGAAATCCCTGCTCAGCTAAGTTGGCTGTAAGAGTTTCACAGTCCTACAAGTCACAAATTCACCATCCCTGTGGCACAAGCCAGACTCCTAAAAGGATGCAGGCCGTAGGGCAGCCACTGATGGTTTAGCTGCTATCAGACCGCAGAGAAAGAAAGAGATAATAAATGGCACTAAGCTAAGACAACTTGCTCCAAATCTGTTCGCAGATAATGCTGCCAAGGCTGGGTCATACCTGCCTGGGAAGGACAACTGAAGAGTCTTGCCTTTCTGCTACACACTGGCAAATTCACATATGCATGGGCCAAAGCTGTAATGCTGGAGCTGCCCTATGGGCCCTGAAGTGTGAGAGGTCTGTAACTGGGGAAAGGTCACCTGAACACACTGACATGGTCCCAGGGGCATCACCACCACCTCAGGCATCTTCTGTGCTACAGCAGAGCCCCTATCTTGCCCACAGCCAGCCACCAGCTGACCTACCTCCAGCCAGGCTATTTAGCCTGAGAATTTGGGAAGTTTTGCTCCAGTCAATTCCTCTTGAGCAAGTTTCCTCACCTGAGCTATCAGCCTTGGTACTACTGCAAGCTCTCATGCAGCTCTCAAGCTTAAGCTTTCTCACAGCTTGGCTCCTGGCCTCTTCTAAAACAGACTGAGGCTTTTCCCATAAATCAAGAGTGGTTGGGCCTTGCCACATGCCAGCCCCTCTGGAGAGCAGGATGTCAAGCATGAGTCTCCAAGGGCAGACTCACAGTGAGGTAGGACTTCCCTGGTTTTGAAAGTGCTGCTGTTCACTCTTTCCTTCCCCTCTGCAAGATCAGCAATCCCAGTTTCATCATTATCTTAACAAGGTGCACAGATCTACCCCACACCTGCTTTTTATCTCAATGAATTCATCCAGACCTATGGGCTCTAACAGATCCTTGCTTTATTGTCCACTTTCACAGAAGTTGGCAATCTTTGAGACTTGTGCATCTCCACTAGATTTGGTCAAAAGGCTCAAAAGCTACTAACAGGCCAGATACCATCCCAGCAGAAGTCCAATTTTCCTTTCCCTCTTGCATTCTTGTCCCTCCCTATGCAGGCAGATTTTATGATTAACCTAGTCTGAACATACCCTAAAAGCAGATGTAAAAATTTATACATTAGAAAATGTTAATATTGGCAGTTATTCACATTCCCTCGCAAGATTTCACAAAACTCTAAATCCCTCATGACTGGACCTAGATGGAATACGAACTTTTTGCTATCTTTGCAGCACTACAAGAAACAAAGCAGAAGCCAATGCAGTATTCTTTATATTTCTGAAATATCTCCTTGGAAGTGTCATTGATTCAAGAACAGTCCATCAAACAGTTATTTTGGTAGGCTTATCAACTTTTTTTTAACCTTAATATTCTGATTTTCTGTCACACAACACAATGATTTTCATGTTTGTTTTGTCTTGTTACCAGAGCAAACCATTCATTTTTAACTGTTGGTTTTGGCATAAGAGTACTGTAAGTTCATAATGGAAATGTGCTTTCAGTGGTAGTACTGAACAATAGAAAAGTCTCTTTCAACTGTCGGGTTATGAGGAGAACCATCTGTTATTAAATTTAAGTCACAGTGGCTCAGTTTCAGAAAAGCAACAGAGGCTTTGCTAACTTTGCAGTTGAGGCCTTTGTAGCATTGCAGGAAAACAGAGACTTTTCTAAAGGCCTGATCTGAAACCAGCACCACAACACAGCGCCTTTAGTCCGGTCTAATTTAATAATGATGAATAACCAAGTATCTTTCAAGTAAGCTCTTTCTGGGTCTTGTGGTTGCAATTTGGGGCCTCAACAACTTACATCCCAATAGAAATCGAATATATAAAAACCAGTAAAAAACTTAGCATTGCCAGGCTCAGTTCTTTGAACTATATCTACAGTGAATAAAGCAAACATCAGGAATCAAAATCATAATGAAAGTGCTCAATTCAAAACAATAGAAAAGTCAAATTTCATCATCTGCTTGATTGCCTGTTACACTAACCATTCCTCCCCCCACCTTTGCACCAGTTCCTCTCAAGAGCAGCCTGACACTATCAAACCCAGCGATAGCCTTTCAACAGCTCGGCTGGATGAAAAAAAATAAAATTAAAAAATCTCTCCCGTTATACGGCTGTCAGCACGGCGTGAGCTGACGTCAGGCTGTTGTTTACTGGCGATGGGATGGTGCCAGTTTCCACTGAGCTGAAGACAGCCGCCTTCGGCCTCTTCTGGCCCTGCACGAGTGAAAACAAACTCCTTGTGTGTGTGTCAGTGAGCACACACGTGGGAGAGAAAGGGTGCATGTCTACTTGTGGGCACACATAATTTGGGGGGGAGGTCAGAGGGGGGTGGGAGGAGACTTGCTTTTATTTTCCACTGCAATACCTGAAATAAAAACGACCAAAAAAATCCATGCAACTCTCCATCCTCTCTCCTTTGCAGCTTCTCAGAGAAAGGGAAGCACTGGCAGTTTTCTTGCTAGAGCTATCACAGTATGGATGAAAATAATCAGGAAAATGCAATGGAGTAAAAGAAAGATCAGGATGTTCTTAAAATCCCTACAAAAAAAACTTGTACAATTAAATAACTAAAAAACAATGCCAGTCCATCAGTAAAAGGATCAAGGTGAAAATTCGAATAGTTGACAGTATAGAAGAAACAGCTAAGTTTTACTAGGACTATTTAAGTTTTCAGAGTAACTGCATCGCCTTCCTCAAGACTAGGAGAGCCCTAAGTCAGTGTTAAATAATAATACTTAATTAAAATTTGCTATATGAAAATATGCTAAAACATATTAACAGTCCAGAGGAAAAAAAGAAAAAAAAGAAAAAGAATTCCAACTGAGCCTGACTTTTTTGTAACATTTGTTCACTTGCACTATCCCCTGTAAAGGGGCAGGCTTTATTTTTGAGGGAATATGTGCAGGTGAGAAAGGACAGAAGATACACAACAGCATCAAGTCCTGTTTTCAAGCACAACTGCTATACATTACAAATATAATTACCTCAACAGCTGTAATTACCCATTTGAAGTTTTAAGTGTTACCCTACCATTTCTGACTGGAAAAACGCTCTAGCATATTTTATTTTGAGAAATATAAAATGCAATTATTTGCACCTCAAGTGAAGTTTCCAGTATTTGCCACCAAGGACGGGCCATCACTGATACATGAGGGAAAGAAGCAGCTGTACTGAAGATTCTTGGTTCCCCTGAACAGCTTCTTCCCTCAGCACCTAAATACACACTCCTCTGCCTTCTTACTTCCCATGAATCCTTCACGGTATGATCTTTCTATACACACCAACTCTCTCTCCCAATGATTTTAACTCTGTCTTATCCATCTTCTCACGGAACTTCTCTTGTAAGTTTAAATAGTTTCTCAAAAGTTTCTGTTGGGTCAACTATCTGAGGAGATTTTACAGACCATTAATGCTGCTCTGTAGGTTAACCACAAACAACATAAATAACTGTTTTTCTCCTCATTTAGGGAACTACTGAGTTTGAGATCAGCCCTACCCCCTCAACATCATTGGCACAGTACACACAAAAAAACAAAAATGCAAAACCAGGGGAACTTAATTTGAACTACTGGAAATAGTGCACTTTGCTCCTTAGGTACAATGTTCTATATTTACGTTTATCAAATCACCTACGAAATAAATGCTGAGAAGTAGCACATCCATCACAAGAAACCTAAAAGATGAAAGAAACCAAAGTATTTATTTATGTTAAAGAACATAAAATGTATGAATAAGGCATGTTGGCTACAGAATGCAAATTAGTCAAGACCTCACAGACCACCTTGAAAATACATTTTCCATAATTGCTGGCCAGTGGTATTAAACTGATATACTACAAAATCATAAAATACACACTGCCTATGTCAAATTTTGAGGGCTGGTGACAATTTTCAACATGAAACTTTGAGAACTTTTACTCTGAAGTTATACACAGCATGTCCTTACATTATTGACTGTTTCCTTCTCTCAGACAATGATTTCTCCTCCAAACAGACTATAAGGTACCAGACAGGATATCGCCACCTAAAACAAAACTGAGAACTGGCATTTTGAAGTCTAGACATGATTTCCTCTTTTGGAAGTCTTCTCATCTCTGTACCTTCCTCATGTAACCACACTGGGGTAAAGAGTTCTCATGGTGGCCTCATTTAGACCCTCTGTGTACAGACAACAGTTCAAAACAGCATTTATTTCTTTAAACCAGAACCATACACTAAACTGTCAATAACTACATTGAATCAGCCACACTTAGTTTTAACACTTTCACCTTTTGCTTCACGTCTCAGGGACAAGGGGAATGCAGCATGGACCACACACACTGTTGGGGTGCAAGGATCTGTATCAGTATCTCCCACAACTTCCTTAAACCACTCCTCCTTGAAACACCTCTTGTACTCGTAAAAATGCTGCTCAGCACATATGTTTGTAAAACAGCACTTGCAGAGCGTTTCCAACAAGGCTCAGGAGAGTTTCTGTTCTACAGCAAAGCACCACTGAAGAGCACCAAACTCTATACAGACATGGAGTTTGCTACATGCTCTGGTCCTATGTCCAGCAGGTAAGGGGGCTGTTCAGGGCTGGCACCACAGAATCACAGAATGGTTTGAGTTGGAAGGGACTTTTTAAAGATCCTCCAGTTCCACACCCTGCCCTAGCCAGGGTCACCTCCCACTAGACCAGGTTGCTCAAAGCCCCATCCAGCCCGGCCTTGAACACCTCCAGGAATGGGGCAGCCACAGCTTCTCTGGGCAACCTGGGCCAGGGTCTCACCACCCTCACAGCAAAGAATTTCTTCCTGAGATCTCATCTAAATCCCCTCTCTTTCCATTTACAACCATTTCCCCTTGTCCTATCACTACACTGGTACCAATCCTTTCTGCATTCATTGCGCTTGAATTTTCACTTGCGCTTCTGTGGAAATCCACTTGCTTTGAATTCGCTGGCAAATGCACTGTAGACCCATAAAGGGTTGCTTTAAACAAAGTGATCCCCAAGGAACACTGTTTCTGTGGTGATCTTGGTATTAGGCTCTCCAGCTACATCTTTTTGAACTCCTGCATGTATTCCATGCTTTGTAGTTTGTTCTGATGACAGGCTTTCAGAATGTATGACTCCATATTTATCTACATATATATGTATTACCTAGGCATGGTAATATTCCTCGGGCTGGCCACCTTCATTTTATACCCCACTCTCTGTATGTATTGCAAATAGGTTTAGCCTCTGTCTGCGTTCAGTCTGCACAGTTTGACCTTTGGTTAGCTGTGCTCTTCAGCTCTTTTACTGCTTTCTCATTAAGGAATCATTTTCACTTGCCTTCCACATGCACACTGCTCTTCGGGGATTAAAAAACAAACAAAAAAACAAAAAAATAACACCCCCCCCCAAAAAAAAAAAAAAAAAAAACCACAACCAACCTGACTTTCAGTTTTATCTGTTGTAGATGCTGGGAAGTTTTTGGGTCTAGAGAATTATTTCAAGGGCATGCACAGCACCGCTCTGAATAAGAGACCTGAACTGTTGTGATTACAGTCCATGATACAGGAGAGATTCAAGCTGCCAGTGGAGTGAGCAGCTGGGGAGAGCACAGCTCCCTTCACCTCTGTAGGGGAATCTGTCCCGTGTTACCAAAATTCAGGAGGATTGAAATTGGTTGGAATTGAATGAACAGCCCTTAAGATTCCTGCTTCTCTAAAACTAGAATACTGTCTTCAGTCACTTACTCTTTAACCTAAATGTGTTTAGACAATCCAGAATACTTGGTTTTAAGATTGCCCAATATCTTAAATTTTCATGTCAGCTAAAGAAATTTTTCATCGTTCAGTTCAAGTCAACCCATATTTCTGGTTCAGCCACAAAAATCAAAAGCAACACAGTTAATCATGTCTCTAATCACTTCAATTACAACTCCTCAATTTGCTAACTATTCAAAAATTAAAATCTCATGACTGAGTTTTACACTACTACATAATGTCAGACCAAATGGTCTCAGCTGATCTCTAGTTCCTTCTAACAAAGGAGGAACATCCCTTTCCCAGGTGGTATTCTTCATGCGAGTACACACAGCACTCAAACAACCTTCTGGGAGTTTGCAGTCCTCTCCATTTCTCCCACCGGAGCCTACGGCAAATCTCAATTATCACATATGCCAGGTTCAGAACTGCCACAGAGGATTTCAGCCTCTCCAGTTCCCTGACACAACATCACTCAGGCCAGGAAGACGTGCGGTACTGCAGCCAGTGCTTCCTCTGCAAGGCTCTGTTCTGCACACTAAACAACTCCAGCTTCATTTACTCCATTTATTTTTTTCCCCTCATCTAAGACACTGTTTACTCCCAGCTCCAGTCCCTGAACATCAGTCCCTTAGATGTATGTGTAGAAGACAGTTTCCTGCCTCTTGTCACCCAACACAGTATTCCCTCTTCATGCACACACAAGACTAAAAGGAGAGCCAGGAGCAAACAAAAATCCCATCCCAGTACAATGTGTGAACCTTGTAGTAGATCACCACCAATTACCGCAAGAGTTTAAATTATAAGCTCAAGTCAATTAAGTTCTAGTTTTTCAGCGTATCCCTTTTTCCAATGAAACCAACTCATATTTCTTCCTTTCTTTCCCCTCCCCTTTCTTTTGTTCAGAAGTTGGCAACCTTCAGGATGAGAAATCCAGCCCCTGATCTCCAAAATCTCAAGAGATATAGATTACTGCTGTGATCTTTTGTGTCAGAGAACCTTGGTGCTGCCAAAGATGCAATTTCCCTATTTGGTCTGCTTCAAGATTCCAAGTTTTTGAGATTCACAGGTTTCAATGGCAAAGAAACAAAAGAAATGCTTTTGGTAGGTGAGCATACCAACTGTAACCACTGGTACAGAGGCAGCATACAAAAGCACTGAGCCCTTTGTGATGGGTGAGAACACAATATACCAAAATCTATACCAGTGCCATGTGCAGAGCTATATAAAAACTGACAACAGGTCTCAGAGGTCAGCTACAAACTTCTGGATTCAACCAGGAGATCCCATGGAAGGTTAGGGTATACTTTGATACCAAAGAAATCTCTTTCAAAAGACCCAAGGCATGAGGGAAAGACCACTTCTCCAGCCAGCACCATGGACTTGGCACTGTTCCAGGTCAACAAAGCTGACTTCTTTTTGTCACAGTCAGCAACACAAGCCAGAAAGTGACTCCTACTGCCAGTTTCTCTGTCCACAAGCATCAAAACACCAAAGACTCTGTGGACTTGTTGATAGTTTAGCCAGAAGCCTGTCAGGACTTCCTGGAACAGGGAGGCCACGGAGGGGCCTTTGCACCTTCAGCGATTCTTGATGAAGTCAGAAACACACGCCATAGGCACCCTGTGGTGGAGTTACACAATCCAATTAAATGTTGTAGCAAGTATCCCGTCTCCTTCTCCCTGTCATGCCCCCTTTCACACACACCGTGTGAAAACCCACTCTAACGGGACCTAGAGATGCCTCAGAAACCCAAGCTTTCAGTCCTCCGTTGAAAAGGAAAGGCTTTTATTCATGCTACTCCCTAGTATCTTCAGTGTCAAAGAAGACACAAGGCAGAAGAAGGGGGTGACTTGTCTTTGGTTGGGCCTGCAGGCTGGGTGCGCCATGGCCACACTAGCAGGAGAGGCGGAGAGAGCAGGGGGCTCAGCACAGACGCGACGCCGGCCCCATGCACAGTGGCTTCTGCAGCTGGCGCTTGCACCAGGGCTGGATACAGCGAAACACCCCCGGGTTAGGGGAAAGCCCCAGGGATTTTCGGACTGCAGCTGCTACACCATTTGTACAGTGGAGAAAAGGCTCAGTGGCTAGAGAGGAGCAGGAGGAGCTGGCAAAGAAGGAGTTTTCCTTTGCTGTCCCTTTTCTAGGCAGTGGCAGATAATTTTGCTGTGGAGTCTCAGGTGTCCTGAACAATAGCTGTGGAGCCGGTCCCTATTTCATTTGTAGAAAAGAAACTGGGTTTCTGGGGACAGAGACAAGTCAAGCCAGTTCCAGACTGTCATTTTTCCTACTGGCTCACTCTGCTCAAATCACAAGCTGGAAAAACTGGAAAGGTAAGCAGTCCAAATTAATGGAAACATCAAGTGAACTGGTTTGTTTATGTATTAGTTTAACTGGAACAGGGAGCACAATTCCAGGTTTGGGCACTAACTTTGCAGACATTTCCTTAGCTTACCTTCTACCTGAGAAATCCATGGGCAGGCCTGAATTATTCCTGGCCCGTGGTCTTCAAAACACATCACAGTCTCTTGAAGCTTCATGCTTACATGGCACCCATGACCACAACTCTGATTACAGGATAGCTACATTCATATCCTATCAAGCTCATTCTTCCAACTCCATGCAATTTAGGAAGGGAAAAAACAGGTTTTAGAAGTCATAAAGCTGGTAGGAAATAATCAATTTAAGCCTAATGATTAAAAAATCCCCAGGTGTATATTTATAGTTAATTTCTACCATAGAGCAGATTTCACCAGATGCTCGATTGCATTTCATCCCTAAGAGCATACAAGGGTTTCTACAGATTAGACCTTTGCAGCAGAGCTGCTGCAGATGGGCAGATCGCGGTGTCCTGCTAAGTATCACAGTGGCACAATGATTCTACTTACCAGAAGCAATAAGTTAAAGTAAGCACCACAAAGGAGAGAAAAGTGGCATGGATCTTGCACGTCATTCCTTTTAAAATTCTTAGTAAATTGCAGGATGGGCCTATATTCTGCAGACAGGGAAATTCGAGAATAGTTTCTTTGTTACAAAACTCAGTGAAAGAATCCCAGAAACTGTGTGTACATTAAAGACCTGGAGGAAAACATAAACGAGTCAAACCACCTTGCACAGCTTAAAACTACAGCATGACATAACTGCAAGTCATTGCCATTGAAAGTTTAAAAAAAAAAGTAATAATAAAAAAAAGAGTCCACACCTGCTAAATACAGCTCCATTGTCCACTGGTGAGGTTTAATGACAACTGCTACATCTTGTAAAGCCGTTCAATTATAAGGTATTACACTTCCGCTCCAGGACCAGAAATCAGGTACTGTCACTTATCTATGTAAAAGGCACATACAGGAAAATATCCCACAGCCATGTGGCTCACAGAGCAATCAAAATCTTGGGTACCCTACGCGCAAAGAAATTTGCTCTTTTTACAGTGTAATCCAGTTGGTCAGCATGCTAAAAGTCTCTACTCAAGATTTCTGGCTTTTCCAATTAAGCTTATAGACAAAAAGCCTTTTTTCCTCTAATGACACTGCCATTTATTGCAAAGCTATGATGAGTTCTTATCTCATTGTGGTGACCCATGATAACTCATTGTTCACTGAACTTCACTTTTTGATGTATGAGGAACAGCAACATATACTTAAATAGCTCTATTTAAACTGGCCCTATAGTTGAAACAAATCGTTCCAAGAACAGCACTGCATTACAGTCAGAACTGCTCAAAAGCTTAGAATGTGATATTCTTCAGTATTCACAGAGCTTAGTATCTTCAAACAGAAATTACTCAAGCTGATGTATCTCTTATTATTATTAAGTCAAAGTCCTTCCAAATGAGAAGAGGATGATTGATAGTCAGAGATTACCAGGGCCAACACAGTGAGAGATCACACTCTTTAGGGCCAAAAGCAAGCCTGGGAGGCTTCAGTGCCCCACAGCATCCTGTGAGCACAATGGGAATGCTGCAAAGCACCTTCAGTGCCCCTCATCCAAGAGCCCAAGCATCTCCTTTGTTCAACACCAGCTCTGTCTGGTGCTGACAGATAACAGAGCATCGCCTAGTCCTTCTAGGTTGTAAGTGCAACACTAGCCTTCAAACTTCCTAAGAGAAAAATAACCCACAAAAACCAAAACCCCCCACATTCAGAAAGAAGCACATAGCTCCAGGCCTCCCCCCCACCATAGTTACCCTCCAGAATGGAAATGCCCTGGGATGTCAGGACCTTTCCAGGAATAAGCAGCACTGCTTGGATCAGGTCCTTTGCTCTGCTTAACACTGATGGGACTAGCTTGAGAATTCAAACTGGATATGGGTTAGAGGTGGGGAGTCCAGTTCAGTATGTCTAGAAACACTTGGAAAGTAAAAATGCACTCATTGGCCTGGCCCATTCACTGCTATCTTCCTAAATTAGATGCCTATGGCACACTGGTATTGCAGGCCAGGAGCCAGATTCACATACCCTAAATTGCACCTAAGTCCCTGTATCTTTTATTTCCTTCTAGCTAACTCCTGGCCTTCAAGCACAGAGCCTTAGGTGGGATATAGGCCATGAGAATCTGGTCTTCAGCCTCTCAGCAAGTGGAAATACCCCCAGCTGGCTCAGGCTGGAAGATATTGAACACCTCATAGGTATAAATACACCTGCTGAGTGTATGCATACAAGTACACAGAACAACCCAATTCTTCTGCTTCAGGAGTCCCCAGGCTGTGAACTCTGGCTGGTCACACAAAGAAAAGCAGAGCTGAATTCATACACACAGAGCAAGCTGCCAGTAGACTCTGTGGGTGAAGTGTTCAATATGAATAATCTCTACCTGCTGACCGTGCTCTGTGGGATCCAGAAGCACGTTTTCAAAGCAACACGCTGTAGGTATCCCTCCTTATCCCTATTACTACTCTACTGCTTACCCAAGTCAAGCAACTGAAATGTTTCCAGGAGCACAGGGAGTGTTACTTCCTTTCCATAGCTGTTACGTATCAGGAAAGATGGTAACCAGATAGTAAGTATTCAAGCATAGGTAAGAAATATGACAGTAGCAAAGTATCCAAATCTTTTTCACACGCAAGCACACACCCTGACCTAAGTCAGAAATACTAATAGCGTTTATTACACTACAGTATAAACAGCAATCACAAAGCTAAAGAAAGTAACAAAGCATCCCTGCCTGAAGGGTCTTCTCCAGGCTATTAACAGAGGAAAGATTAAAAGCAGAAGCTCGCCATAGTAAAAGAAAGGCTCTCCCCAGATACAAAGTCCAGCACTGAGCCCTAATACGCAGCAGAATTTCAGTCTCCAGGGCAGAGTGTCTTTCTGTGACAGCATTTCACATCCCAGTTCCAGAGTGTCCTCCCAAAAGCACTTTGCTAGGGAGCAGACAGATGCAGTCTCTCTCGCACAGCTTTCAGCAGCACAGGAGGGCTCACAGTCCCTCCCTTCTGAAGAAAAGAGGCACAGCTCTTGACTCAGAAAAGGGACCCCACTGCAGAAAGCCTACAGACCTCTTCTGCCCCAAACCCAAAGAAAGCCTACAGACCCCATCAGCCACCTTCCCGTCCCCCAAATCCTAAGTACACTGAGGAACAAGCCAGTACTTTGCACCCCTAAACTCAGCATGATGCTGGCTAGAGCCAGAACAGGGCTGCATCTTAAGCCCACCCATCACAAAAAAAGCAGAAAGGAGGTTACTCCATTCACACACTGAGACAGTAACCTGTCCTTCAAAAAACCAAAATTCCTCATTTTGTATAGAAGGCTCTGGCAGCAGCCGGCCACAAGTCCGTATCTTCCATGCAGCAGAGCAGGATTTAACTCCCCCAGATGAGGCAGACTGATGGTTGCCTCCCTGCCCTTCCCACGCCAACTCAAGTTGACTGAGGTCTTGCAGGATCAGCGCCCTAAACCTCCAGACTATGCTGTGTGAGACAGAGAGATGACTCCTGGCACCTGCAGCAGAAACGAGCCTGCCTTGCACAACAGACACTGGTTAAAATACAGAGCAGGAATGAGGAGCAGAGAGGCTTTTCCTGTTCGCACTTCCCAGAGTGAAAGGGCCACTGGTTGCATCTTCAAGAACAACTGGTCCAAACACCAGCACATTAAATGCACCAAAGGCCATGGGGGCAGGCAGCATATCCGGGACTCTACCTCATCTCCAACTGGCCTTTGAAACAAAAAACCTGCAAAGACACGTCCAATCCCATGGGCCTGTGTCTGGTGCACTTCTGAAGTGCCACAAGGAGCTTCAGCAGAGAAACCTCCAGCTTCAACATTTAGATTTGAGCTGCATATTGAGCTGGTCACTGCTGTAAGAAGAGGGCATTTCCTGTCACACTCAGCAACAGAAAAAGATAGCAACAGATGTGTTAAAGCAGAGCACTGAGATTAAGGGGCCTTTCTTTCTACTACCCATTCTGGTACCATATTAAACACCCCTTTACAAAGAGATAGACAATAAAATTCTTTCTTGAAGTCACAGGAACACTTTAGCCTAAGTTAACTGAGTCAGGGCCTTGGTCTTCTTGCAAATCAAGTGAAGGATGGAATATATACAAGTTAGTCAGCTTACATGAACAACATATGACATTTTTAAAAATCAGACTTTTTCCCTTGTGCACTCAATACTACTAAATTTTGGCTTGTCCTATGCAAGGCATAGAAGGTTAGATGCAAAACAAGGTCCTCTCCCACACTTGATGTTACACTGGCAATGTTAGATGCCTTGCTGCTCATCTTCCCACACCTGGGGATGTTCCATGAGTATCATCCACTCCATGCCATGCTCTAATAAAGAAAACCTGTTCATCGCTGTTACTCCCACTTCCCAGTTCTTGGGCGGCCAAGGAGACACCACAAATGAAAGCAAACAAGATGCAACTGCTCTGTTTGCATGTCCCGAGGACTGGCTCTGCACGCTGGTGCCTGAAGAACAAGCACATTTCAAAAGCATTATGTTTCCAGTGGCAAGATGGATGGGAAAAGTGCCAGCCACTAGCTGTAACCCTTTTGTCATGCCAATTGCTGACTGCTATGAGGATGTATATTAGATACCTCCTTAGAAAAGAGCTCTGCATCTCATCCTTCCAGATGGAGGAGGAATGATTCATAAGCACACAAGCAATGCTAGAATGATGGCTGAAGAGAAAACATTTTCTTTTTGTTTTCTGTTTTGTGTTACAGACATACTCAGGGGCCTTAATCACAGCAAAAACTGAATTGAAGACAATGACACTTTGCCCCAAGGAATGCATGTGCAAAACTCCAATGCTACTTCTCACTAGCTTTGTCAAGCCTCATACTGCACCCACACACCTCGTGTGTCTCTTTTCCCTGGTTTCTGATTTTCACAGCATTTCTCCATGCAGAACATGACAGAAAAACCCACTTACACAGCCATCACATTGCACAATGACAAATACAGGGGAAAGCGTCCAAGAGAGGGATCAGGTGTCGGGAGCTCGAAACTGACCAAGGACTGACTTGTAATGCAGAAGCAAAGCAAAGGATCTCTTTTCTTTCCAGACACACCAGGGACTCAAATGCACACATTTACTAGGCCTAGATGGCTGATAAAAGCAGAATAGACAGAAGGTTCGGCAGTCGAAGCGTTTGTCTGCATGGTGCCTGTTTCTTTTATGGAGGCCACTGCACATACCCTCCTCCCCACATCACAATCACCATACGCTGGTACCCCTCTCGAGGACCCTGTGTCCTGTGAATCTCATTCCATTTCTCCACACTAAAATTCCCACCTATTTTCTCTCCTCTGGCCTCTCTTTAGATCTGTGAATTCCTTGGAGCAGAGATTATCCATAAGTACCTGGAAAGTACCTGGAATACCCCGAGTCTTACTGCAAGTAAATAAACAAACAGCAATGCATAAGAACACAATATGTAGATTAAGCCAAGTATATAGCAGTCATCTCTGACAACAGAAGTGAGGGTGGTAGTTTCTTTCTACAGTGGTAAAACCTACACTTTGGGGTACATTCACTGACCAGAAAAACCTTCAGATTTGCGTTTTCTGCCACCCACTTCCCTCCTTCCTCCCCATTGCATTATCCATTCCTGAAATCCATGCCCCACTTTTTATTATAAGTTATTCTAATCAGTTTTGTGATATGGCAGAAATCCAGGATAACCTTCAGAAATACACATGCACACATTGACTCTATAGCTTATTCATTCCATAGAAGCCTTTCACAACAGCCTGGTGCAGAGCCTGGGAGGATCCGGTAATCTTTCTTAACAGCACCCCCATGGTAGTGACCCATGCCTAGAGGGTGCTAGATGCTACACTACTTCTTTGAAAAAGAAGGATTCTTCCTTAATCTCTCATTAAAGACAGGAAAAAGCTGAGAAAAAAATTCCTGCTTGAACTCTGTTTTTCAGGTAGAAGCAGCATGACTTGCAGGTGACAAGGGGCTAGAGAGAACATCTGCAGTCCAATGCAGACCTTCTTTCCCAACCCACCCTCTTCAGAGTTGAAAGTAATAAAATAGGTTGGGCAATTGATCTGACTCCTTCAGAATCAGGTTTCTGAAGAAACGGTAAGGAAGAAAAAAAATAAAACAACAGCACCCAGAGATAATAAGGGTCCTTCACTTTTCTTG
The DNA here is from genome assembly GCA_013398155.1 of Pedionomus torquatus. Taxonomy (NCBI): domain Eukaryota; kingdom Metazoa; phylum Chordata; class Aves; order Charadriiformes; family Pedionomidae; genus Pedionomus; species Pedionomus torquatus. Next base: position 19,308 of record VZRU01020712.1, read on the forward strand.
GGTAAGGAGCACAGGCTACTTTCATAGCTCTTGAAAGAGGCCCTACACAGTTTCTTCAGTCATCCTGCAATAACTCCAGAAGAAATCTGCATCTGTGGCTTTCCCATAAAATTAATAAGGTCTGACTCCCACAGTGGGAAGGGAGAATATAAAAAACACACAACAAGCAATTTAAGCACACAACACTACCATTTTGCTAAATAATATGTTAAGAACTCATCTGCAAGTCTGTCTTGGCCAATGAGAGCCATATATCAGGAAGCTACACTAATACTCACTAGCGTGCGATTAGTCACCACTGCAAGCAATTTAACTCTGGATTTCTCAGATTGTAACATTTCAAACACTGCTGTTTCATATGAGCGATATGATAGCTGTCCAAACACCACAATCAAATTATGCTATCAGGACATTCGGGCAATGGATTATCACAGCAAAGGAAGTGGATTATGACAGCTTTGATTCTGAACAAGGGAAGACTATCTGGTTTTTAATAGGCAGGGGTGAGAGTAGAAGACTATATCTGAGACTTTTGTCTTTCCCCCCACCCGCTTTTGAACTTTCCAAGACAGGAATGCCACAAAAATCTGCTTATCTGAAAGACTGCCTTTCCCTAGAATATACACTGAAATACCTGAAAACAGGGAATAAATTAAAAATATTCCAAATCACAGGGCAGATAAAACAGCCTCCTTGTGTTCACTGTGTGCTGGAAGGATGCCCTATTCCTGGGCATTTTCCCACTGTATATCTGGCTGCTACCTCTTTCACTAGATAGCAGGAAACAACTACCACCTCCAACACCTAGAGACCTCAGCTCCCTTTAGAAACTTGATTATCAGATATGTGCCCTCTCGCAGGAAGGAAGGCTGCTTACCTTCCAAAAACTTCAAATTCACAGGTTTAATAAAGGATTGGTGCATTGCTTTAAAAAAGTTGTTTAATAGTTTAAAGGGTCTCTTAAAAAGGCTGCACCTTTTACCTTTACATCAGCACAGAAAATCTGCCTCATTTTATAGTTATCACAATGCACCATAAAACAAATATTAGCTTTTTTAACTTCACAGTTGTCACTTGGATTTTGTTTTCTAAAGAGTATTTTGGTACCTTTAACACACACATACATACTTTTTGGTGCATGGTACAAGAGCTACAAGAGATCTTAACCTCAATTTCTTTGGTAATGGCCAAATATTCCAGCAGAGGATGAGGGAAAACCCTCTAAGTCTTAACAACATGAGATGTAGTCTGAGTGAGAGGTCACTAGTAGCCATGACATAGAGAAGACAAGAAAGGACTGAAACAGAAAAGAAAGCCAAATAAATAGAAGAACTAAAAAAAAAAAAAAAAATTAAAAAAAAATAGAACCAGGCTCCACAAATCATAGAAGCGGCAAAAACCTGCTTTGCTACAGCACAGGGCACATGTCTGAAGCTGATGACACCTGGGTATTATTCCTGGCAGCGGTCCTGACTCCTTCTGGATGACTGCACCAAGTCATGTCACACCTCCAACAGGCTCTCCCTTCACCTTTTCCTCTTGGACAATGGGTGAGCAGTGGCCAACCTTTTCCTTGCCATAGGCAGAGGACACTAAATATTACTGGCATTGCATAGCTCAACCTGCGCCTTAGCACTGCATGACAGCAGCACAACAGGTCCCCATACCAAAACCAAGAAGTGTGGGCCACAACAAAGAGGAGCTGGATGCCAGTCCCCCAGATTTCACATTCACACTGTAGCTTTTTAAGAAAGGATAGGTTGCTCTTTATTGGTACCCTGCATAGAGCAGTGTCACTTGGAGCTGATGTGATTCTATAAGCAAGCAGCAACACTGGTAGTTGATTAAGATTAAAAAGAACAACAGAAGAAAAAAATGGCTGGAAAGAAGTGAAGAGAATCAAAAACAGGGACAGAAAAGGAATTCAGCAGGACAGAAAGAAGGAAAGCAGATGATGAAAAAGTATTTCGAAGAGAGGAAACAAAAAAAAGTAACCAAAAGTAAAAAAGTCATGCACAGGAATATCCGACTTTGTTTCAACAAAAAGCAGGGTGTGTATTTTTTTTTCAAATGAGAATGTTGAACAAACAGTATTTTGTGTCGTCACCCCTCCCCCAGCAAATATATGACTATAGACTTTAAAGTTTTAAAGCTCTCAATGTACTTGTTCTCAGAACTAACTCTTTAACCACATTAGTAACAGCTTATGAAAAGACAGCAAAGTGACTACAATTCCTTCTCTATCCCAAAGTTATTTTTTCCAGTCACCATCACTACTGTAATTTTGCAGTTATGAAAGACTTTATCCTCATTATTTCTTGGGATCTTCCTCCCTATTCCATACAATAGGAGCTAAAAAGGTTCTGTTCAAGTGCATCCAAGATCTCTTCATCCTTGGGTTGGCTTTTTTTTTCCCATTTCTGTATTCCTAAACTGTCCTTAACTGGACACCCAGAGCAATGTGAGACAGTTGTAGTCATCCACAGTACTACCTACAGGCAAATATGTTAGAAAAATCAGGAATTTACTTGCATCCTACCCTACTCCAACTCCTCTGCCCTTCCTGTGACTTCACCTGCTTATAATCATTAGAAAGCAGAGTGTCACTTCTAAGCTGTAGCTGAGCACTAACAGCACCATGCTGGCCCTCATTGGCTCTGTTTAATTAGAGCTCAGAAGAAACAACAAAGCATAGGGAGAATATAAACATAACGTTGCCAGTTTCTCAGTAAAAAGGTTTGGGTTACCAACGAGATAAGAAGAAGGCTGCCTATTTTATCTGCCCAGCCCCACCAGCAAGTTTACATTCACTGGAACCATGCCCCCATCAGAATTCCATCTGAAATGCCAACACGAACCATATTATTAATTTTCCAAGTTGCTGACCTTTATTGTTGCCTGAATCATAAACCTGATTGTTGTTGCCTGAATCATAAAATTTGTTCAAAAACAAATTTTGAACTCTTTCTGTTCATACAAGAACATGCTCCATACACCTCACCATACATGAGTTCTGTATGCGTGCTGCTCACGTGGCACAAAACAGACACTCCTGCTGTGTACCCAAAGAAGCTGCCCAAGTTGGACCTTCCTGGTTCCATAATCTCCACCAAATCACCATCAGTGATGCCACCCACCAGTAGGGCAGCCAGCTTCCCCTCAAAGATTGTAAGTGTATCTTAGCTTGAATAAAACATTTCAGAGTATTTTATCACAGGTCATAGCATCCAGATAGTTTGAAATAAAATAATTTTATTATGAACTTGAGCTTAATTTCAATCAGGAGGAAGACAAAACCCCATAAAGCCCTTGGATTAGAAGACAGTCAATTCAAATGTTTTTATATAGATAATCAGAACTTAATACATCATACATGTTACACAGCACTCAACGTAAGGCTGTTGAACTGTCATTTCTCTGCAAGCACTTAATGTGATGAATGATCTGGTTACTTGTCTTTCTGGTAGAAAAGCAGGAGAAGCTTTGAGACAAAGAAATAAAGGCCAATGCATATTACAGATCTTACGGTGATTAATGTCAGCCATCCCGACTCACATCTCTGAAAACACTTAAGGTCACCATTTCTTTTTTATTTTTACCGTGGATTTCAATACGCCTCATCAGAACCCTCCAAACACTTGAGATAATTTAACTTAAAGCATAAATAGGAATGTCAGGAACACACAGCATTTGGGCTACAACAAACACTGCTACACCAGCATGTCCTAAGAAAAATAAGTGACCTTCAGTCTTGCCTCTGTTGACAGACAGACACACTTGAAGCTACTTGTAGGCCAGGATACCAGCGGGATTTCTGGAAGACAATCTAATAAATAAAGATTTAAGAGAGTTAAAAACTTACTGCTTATTGTCTGAACTGAAAAACCTGCCTTTCCAAATCAACTAATGGTTTGGCAAGCCTACGTGAAAGGCAGACAAACAAACAGCATCTTTTCCTTTTAACATGGAATCTGCAATAAGAAAAAGAAATCAGCATTTTATTGATTTCCATAATACCATCTCTACAGCTTAACAAACTCACTCAGCTGCTAATGTTAATTCACGGATGCTATAGAGCCTTCCCATATAATTATACACCCTCCACTTCGCCAAGCCCCAGGGCACTGTTTCTAACTTTCCAGAGGACCACTGCTCTGAAAGTAGAAACAAAAAACCTCTCTTTCATTACGCACAGCAAACTGCAAACCAAATTTTGCTTATTTAAATGGGAAATTAGAGAGACTTAATTTTTAAGATGGAGAATAGTCTTCCAGTCTGCATATATTTTCAGATTTGATATCATGACAACAAGTTCTCATTTAAACTCTTTTCCCCACCCCTATTTTTTTTAATCCTTCCTGGCAGTACACAACAACACAACATATAAATATTGCAACAATTACAATTTCTAGGGAGAGATTCTAAAGTCCTTCTCAGCTCAGAAGTGTTTCAAGGGGGCAATTCAGAATCAGACACAGAGACTTTTGTGAAAGTCACTATAATTAACACTATAAAAAAAATAAATTGTAAAACGTTTCAATTGCTACAGGGAATATTTTATAACTGAATGTATATTCCAAATACATTTTGATACATTTTTCTTTAAAAACGACCAACCCCAAACACCTTCTAAATCAAATTAAAGGAAGGTATCTTCTCAGAGTCTAAAATCCAAAATGTCCTAAATAATTAATGAAGTAAATGCTGCCGGTTTTCTCCATTCTCAAAGAAATTCAGCAGTCCACAACCAAGCAGACAACTCCAATGTACTTCAGTGTGAGTTTTGCTCAATTAGGGACTGCAGAATTCAGCCCAATTAATCTAGTACTGTCAATCTGGAAAGAATGTGGTAGAACTCTGCAGCATAAACACCCTCCCTGAACTGCTGTACCTAGTCCCCTTTCTTGCTCCTCCATTTACCCTGCCTTGATATCTCAGATCTAACTGCACTGTATTCATCCTCTCCATCAAGATTCAATGTGCTGTTTAAGCTAAAAGAGCTTCATTTTGCTATGGTTCCCCATGCATATATTAATTCGGAGCCGGTTAATCTATTTCCTCCGAGAATGGAGAAATGTGTAGATTTTTGTTCAACAAACAAACAAGTTGACAGTATCAATACAGAGTTGGAGAGACTCTAAAAACAATCTAGTTTGCATAATTAATGTTAATTACAATACCATCTCAATCAGTGACACAAAAGCTTACCAACGAACACAGTCATACGAGGAAGTGAAAACATGAAACAAACATGAAAGAATTGTGTCTTGTTCTGAAAGCAAACTTTCCAGAGATTTGTAAATAAGAACTTAAAGGCAGAAGACAGTTCTGCTTTGTCAGACATATTTTCTTTACAGGCTGCTTAATGCATAGCTCTCTTCTGAGATTGTAATAAGACAGTAGATCTGAGCCGTGGACACACCAGATAATATTATCTTTCTACAACATCACATCCAAGCAATTATCAACCACTTTAAAGAAAAACAACCGAGGGCCTGATCCTGCCGCCAGTGATTTCAATAGCAAACATTTAAACAATGCAGTGTGAATGTTTGGGGGGGTGGCTCTGGAGAAGGAGAGGGAGAAAAAAAAAAAACAACACACAAAATCATCCCCAACTTGAACACCTCATGTAAGTTTGGATTCCCTCAGGCACAGAGGAATTTCAGGACAAGACCAGTAATGAATCTTTCACCAATCTTTTTCCTTCTTTCTATAGCAATAAGGGAAAACTAAAAACACAGAAAACTTACCTGCCCACTTCACTGGTAGCCCAGAAGTCTTAAACAGGGTGGTTTTGGGCACGGCCACTTAACAGAGCAGCTTTACATTTAAACCTCAGAAGTTTTCTTCATGACCCAAGAAAAGTAGTTATCCAATATATCCTTATTTCAAGGGGAAGGAAAAAAAAAGTTGCGAGAAAATAAGCACCACTCCACCTCACCCAGATTGGTACTGTAGTACACAAGTAGTCATACAAGCATGGCAGGGAGCACTTGCGCAGTAGAGTACCATTCAGCATGAGTAAGGGTGGCGTAATTGGGTCTAATGAGGGAAGGAATCAGATCTTCTCACGTCACTACTACAGGGGCCTTTCCAAAAGAAAAAGGGGTCCCTTGATTACTTTTCACATAAATGTGAATCCACTCCGTTAAAGTTCACAAAGTTACACCAGTGCTAAACTAGTACTGGAGGAGAAGCGGGCCCACTTCATATTGATTTAAGAGCTCAAGGACCTTCTGTAAAGGCAAAATACCAGACATTAAGGAAGTCTGTGGGTTACATCGGGCAAGTTACTCTGTGGGACGAGGAGTGATCTTCTGCTTGTTATCAACCTCAGGGCTGATATTTTTTGTTTCCCTCCTTCTCTTTATATATAGGAGCAAGATAAGATTTGTTAAAGACTTCATCTCCTCTAGAAATTCACTGATCTTAAGCATACTCAAGACTACATTTAAGTACTCTCTGACTAAAGTCACATTTTACTACTACTTATTTACAAGAGTGCTTGCCTTAAGAAAAGAAACTTCATGTGGAAAAGTCTCAGAATGATGCTGGCCTTTCTTCCTCGGAAAAGTTCAGTACATTTATTTTTCAGATGTCTGAGAAAGATGATTTTGTAGTGCTGTGAGGTTTGGTAAACCTTCAGTTTAGCAATTAGTTTCCATATTATATGAATTACAAAGATCAAGCTATTAATAACTAAACCCAGCAAAGTACTAAGGCTTCAGACGCCCTGTGTATGGAAATGCTGCTGTACTTGCTGGAGTCTTCCATGTATCTGTTTTATTTTAGCTACCCTGAATGTATGGCACACTAGAACGTACACCACATTCATGTTTCTAAAAATACATTAAAGAGAGAAAAAAAAAATAATAAAAATCAATAGTGATGAAACAGAGACATAACCATTCCACATGAAGTGCTCCCAGTACCAGCTCAAGCCACCAGAACTCCCCACTGCAGACCACAGCTTCACCATACACATGGGTTTTTCTGCCACACCAAGTCAAGCCCAGGTAATACCCAAACACCCTGGCATAGT
>VZRU01020714.1:6058-28696 GCA_013398155.1 Pedionomus torquatus
TTTTTTTTTTCTTCTGAGACTTTGAAGATTTTCTGTGGCTGGAGGTGGGAAATTAGCTAATGTGGGCTGGCTTCCTTGTGGCTTTGTAAAAAAAACTCTCACAAGTGCCTAGTTAATGAGCCTTTATTAGGAATTTTGAGACAAATTGACAGATTTGGGGTTGGAATAAGATTTTTGTCATGTCATTTTGATAAGGACAGTTGAATATTTCTGCTTTTCATTTTGCAGGAAGGTGTATGGTTTGCTGCTTTGAATTATCTACACGTTTGGGCCATGCAGATTCCTCCTAGCTTTTAAAAAAAGAAAATCAGTTGTTTTATCAGCTGTTTTCTGTTTTGTTTTAAATTGATGGTCTTTTTTTTTTTTTTTCAGTGAATGTTTTTCTTGGCAAGCTTGGAGGCAGAGGTCTTTTCTAGTTTGAGAGTGGTTGTTGGGTTGGTTTTTGGTTGTTGTTAGTTTTTATTTGTTCTTATTGGATGTTGAGCAAAAATCCAAGTATCTTTAAGGAGATAAATATTAGCCAAGGCTGTTCCATGATTTTGGATGTTTTCTTAAGCTAGGAAAAAAAACAAATGCTGCAAATGAATTGTCTTCACATATATTGCTAAAACTGTTTTGCACACAAGAAAAAAAATTCCTTTGCTCCCTGAAATTGTGACAGTGCAGTTTATGCTTTATGGGAACTAACAGATAGAAATAATGTTTGATTGGAGATGAACTCTTCACATGAATGTTTGATTAAGGGAAGGCAAATATAAACAATTTCTTTTCTTTAGAGAGCTTTTGGCTTGTCTTAATTCCAGAATTTATATTAGTGGCAAGTAAAAACTGAACAGTAACACACTTGCAAAAGAATAGACTATGCAACCACCCAGCATTTTTTTGAAAATATTCCTCTGTTCTTGGAAGATCTACTCTTTCGGGTCAGAGTAATCCAGTAAGCGCTAGTTGTGTAGCCCCAGCATTTGTTTTTGGTCCCAACTTCAGGCTTCTGTTATTGAGAATATATTGGTATATATGTTGAGTCTGAACTTACAACACTGCAGCACTGGTTTTAAACAAAGAGCTGAAGTGTTTAAAGAAATATACGTTGAAATCAATATGACTACCAGTGAGCACAAAGCTCTCTTGGAAAAGATGAGATTCACTTTTCATACCTGCTTCTTCCAGCTAGAAGCTTCAAGCTTTGCTTTTTGTCTGCCTAAATTGAGAGGAATGCTAATGCAAGTCTTAAGTTTAAGGAGGGAAAAAAAAAAAAGGTGAATATGGAAAAACGCAGCAGTGTGGTATATGCTCTTACGTGCTGTGGCTTCCTGCTGTTAGCTCATTGGATTTAAACTAGTATCTCTTGTTGGGAGGAGCTCTGAGCTCTAGCCTTAAGCTTGACTCATGCCATGTTTCCCCCTTTGTCCCGATTTCTTTCTGTAAACTGTATGTTTCATATATGCTATTACTCATAAAGACTGGCTACAGGAATTGATAACAGATTTAACCTGTGCTAACCACACTCCTCACTTGTTTATTCATAGAGCTGTTCACTTAGGCGTTGTTTGAGAAACAGCAAAACTAGCAAGGCTAGTTGATAGCAAATATTCTGGGATATTTTTGGTAACTATATGCTTCCATATTGTACCCTGCTATTACTATATTAGTATTGGCATTCTTAATGGTAATTTTAATGCATGTTTCCCAACATCCCTTGGTGTTGGTCACAATATTAACTATACCCTTACTATTTTGTTCAGTGTAGAGGATTCTTCAAAGGACATAGTCAATTAGAGGTCTGTTTACCTGCTATGCTTTAATTTTGTGTTTGTGGGACCATATGGTTAACTAGGTTGCTAAAACCACCCATTTAAAAAATGTGTAGCTTCTCAAACGCATTTTTTTCTGAAGGTAGTGTGGCAGGGCATCTCTTAAACTGGTTTTGCTATTTGAGGAAATGTGTGTGTAACCACATCCCTAATTAAAGTTAATTAGGCTTTAACCTACTACAGCAATGTATTTTTAAGATGTACCTATTTATTTTAGAAGGAAGTCTCTCTTTAATGTGTGTAATACTAGTACAATAAGTTGATTTCAGAATATTTCACTGGGCTATATTATGCTTGATTCTTCCAGCATTTCTGTGAAAGAACAAGAAAATGAGACTTTGGGCTGAAATGAAAAACACTAAAAGATGGGGGGAAGTGATTTAAATGAATTTTTGTTTTTGATACACAGGATAAGAAAGTATGACATACAGTGCAGTATTGTTATGTTCTAAGTATATTTTGGCGACTTTGCTGCAGTATGTGGATAACTCATTGAAAAGATCAGTGTTGTGTTGTTTGTAAAACTTGGAACAAACCAGCAGGGGTGGTAGGATGAAAAGGTGTTTGGAAGTTTTGCCAGAATGGAGAGTTGTCACAGTGGTGGGGAGAAGAAGCCTTTGCATGAAGAGGTGAAATGTTCTTGAAATTGTTAGATTCTTTCATCTTACTGGTAATTCAGTTAAGTAATGGTTAGTGTTCCTCCTAATTATTCTTTGATATTGACCAGAAGCTGTCAGTATTTAAATTGAGTAGGGCAGTTGCTTTTTATTCTAACTTCTGCATTTCTTAGGACTCTAGGGACAACTTTATTCTCTTGGACTGAGAAACACAAGGTGCTTCTGTACTTGGTTGCTTAACCTTGTGGTTTGAGCAGTCTTGCCTGGCTGTGTACTTTATGTTGGCGAAATAAATGGAATTCGGTAGCTTTGGCAATGTGTGAGTTGTCTCTCAAAGTTTGAGTACAAGAAAAGCTTATCGGAAACTATTGGTGGAATTTTAAATTTTGAAGATCTTCACTTACAATTCTTTTTTTTGAAGGGAGCATCTCTGGAAGTAATGTTCTGAACAGTAGATGTGAAAGATGTGGCCCTTTGTTTATGCTCATTTGTGCTTCAGACATTACATAAGTGTCAGAGATGCCATAAAGTAAACATGATACATGGTTTCCTTTGCATTCAGAATTATTTATGTATATACCAAAATGGTGACATACAGTTCATACTCCTAATATACTGATTAAATCTAGCCTTTCAGTCTAATTTGTTCCAGGAGCCTGCTGTCTACCTCTGTCTCTGTGCACTGTGTTTCAGTGGGATTAAAGGCCATAAACAAAAATCAAAATCAAAGTAATTGTTTGACCAAAAAGAAACCTTTTTTTAAAAATTAGAGTCTCTGAAAACAAGTAGCTCTCTTGGATCAGGTTTGGTACTGGGAGATACTAGGCTCGTACCTGAAATCTCTGAAGTAGCACTACTGGACAAGCTTCATTTACAAGTTCTTGTTGTTTCAGGACTTAAAAAGACTCAGCTGTTGTTAGCAAGACAACTATTGAAACATGGTGGATTACTATGCAGTTCTGGGAGTGCAAAAGCATGCCTCAGCAGAAGATATTAAAAAAGCGTAAGTATCACTGGTGTGAGTGTATATATATGTATGCATATATATATATATATATGATGAGTTATGTGTTTTAAGGAATAAATAGAATTACATGGTTTCTGGATATTCACTTTGTGAATATTAGGGTGAGTAGTAGTCACCTGAGGTAGTACCTTCGCTAACAGAGAAGTACTCAGTGTTCTCAAGAAAACTGTTTGTTTATTTTTATGGAATTGGGAAAAGAATCTGAAGTGAAAGTGCCATCAGCCACTGCTTTTTAGGCACTGTTAAATATCTCTGTACAAGTTGCTGCCAAACTTGATATGGTCTAAGCAGTGACAGCCCCTTCTTCTGTGGCTGAATTGCAGTAACTAGTTTTTCCCTCCGTTTACAGAGGTGCTTTTTCAAAGTTATTAGAAAGTATTTGGCGTGCTGCTTTTTGAGACACTAGCTATTTTTTAATATAAGATCCGGCTTCTGTGCTTAGATTTTGACAGACTGAACATCTGTTACTAGTAAAAAAGACAAAACAGTTCTAATTTAAAGTGTTCAAAATAATTAAATACAGTTCTTTGTTTAGATTTACTGTTTGTGTGCTGTTTTAAGATGAGTGGTGGTAACATTTTCAAAATGCCGTGTACTTTTCCACAAACAATTGGGAGGAAACATTTTTGTAGTATACATTTCTAATATACCAAAATTGTTTGACAGTAAATTGCAGTTCCAAGTGACCTAGAAATAGTTTGTTTCTCTCTTCCCTTCTCCTAGGTGCCTGAACCTAATTAATGACATTGCACTAATGTGTGGAAGTTTGATTTCTAGGGTTTTTTTTCCTCCTTTGTTCTTTGCACATTCCTGCATGTGCTACTTTTTCAGCTCTAATGTTTGAACTGTGGTCTTGTATGACTCCATGTAAAAGACTCCAAATCAACCTAAGTGCAGTCTTACCTTGGCCTCTCTTAAGTAGTTACAAACACTTTGCCTGAAACACTTCATTTGAGGGTAGGAGTTGTGTGTAGCTGTAGCAGTCACAGAAGCTACTGATATTAGGATGCTGCCACATTTTGGTATCGGGTACTCTTGGAGCTTTATTGTATTTCTTTGCACCAGAGAAATATAATGCTCTTGTATTTGAAGGATCAGTACTCTTGATCCTTCCCATGGTTGTTGTGTTGAATAAATCTGGAGCCCTAAGAAGCCCATAGCAGGAATGTTATAGAATGCTTTTCTTAGACCTGCCAGATCAGAAATGCACAGGACATGGGAGTAATCTCAAAATAACTGAAGAACCTTAAACCCATTTTTTTCCCCCCTTTTTTCCTTAAATTCTGAGTAAATGGTTCTTTGTCTACCTGCAGAATCTGGTGGTACTGGTCTAGATGCGAGATGCAAAGCACTGGGGAATTTCTAACTATTTTGATCACGGACAATCTGCTTGAAATGTTTTGTGTTTATCTGTATAGCATATTCCTTCATTTCAGAGTAAAATGTTCTTTGTTTTCCTTCTATTTAGATACCGTAAATTGGCATTAAAATGGCACCCTGACAAAAATCCAGACAATAAAGAAGAGGCAGAGCAGCAATTTAAACAAGTAGCTGAGGCCTATGAAGTTTTGTCAGATGGTAGGTATTTTAAAAGGACTCTTGAACTGTAGGTCTCCAGTCTGGGTATCAGACTGAAAATGTTCATGTATGATGCTTTAAAGGGATATTGTTACTTGTTTACTGTTCAATTCAACTATTTCTTTTCAAAAGAAAGGAGAAAAAAAGAAGCTTGTAGATAGAGGAAGCAGAAATTTTGAAGCAGAAATATTCAGGATCTCTCTAGATGAGTAACCAAACCAGTTTCCTTCAAGAAATTGAAATTTTGCTTGCCAGACACTCTTCAGAAATTTCTAAAGAGATATTTGTGAATACCAAGATATCTTAGGAGGTAAAGCCAATGCTGCCATCACTCTAGGGGAACTACTGTGTTCATCCAACAAAAAATCAGGCTAGCCAAACCCTGAAGTATCTACTGCTGGGTCTGCTGCTTCTGGTTCTTGTAACAGTAAACTAGTCCTGACAAAGCCAAAGCGTATTGTAAACCTTTCTGAAAATTTGGATTGCGTTTGGGTGAATTTCATAAATTCAGTCAACTGTGATACTGAGGTGAGTGTTTATATTTGGAATTGTCCTGAAACAGTTGCTCAGCCTGACCCATGTGGTACAGAAATTTAGCTTATATTCCACCTGTATCTTTTTCCTTGAAAAGTATCATTAACTTTTACTAGTGTTCTGGCAAAAGCAGACTGAATCATAACAAAGTGATTTAAGCCACTTTGATTATTTTTCCCTGTAATTGAGTGCAGCTGTCTGTATGCTATTTCTGAAGTGTCCTTCATTTCACCTGAGACTAGTGAGCTTGGTAAAGCTATATTTAAAGCACTAGCAGCATCTAGATTACCTTTCAGAATTTGTCCTGGTTTATCAAGCTGCAGTCTTGTACACCCTCTTCTTTTGTTGGCTTTGATACTTAATTGACATGGGAGAAACAGAACTTGATTTGTAGGCAGTTCATTTTATACTTCTAGAGTAATTGAACCTTCTTAAGCAAATTTTTTGAGCAAGATAAAAATAGGACACTGGTCTGGTTGTATTGCAGATCTTTTAAGGTCTTCTGAATTGCTACACTGCTAAAATTTTAGATGCATTCCTAAAAATGCTTCCTGGTTTTTGATCTAGACCAAATTCTAACTTACTGGTGTCTTAATCATTTGTGCAGCACGAGTATCTGAATCCTGAGCCGTGTGTTTGAGAGGCAATCAGCTGTTCTGCAGACCTAATGAAATTTTCTGACACCATTACAGATTTAAATGAGGCAAGGTTTTTGTCAGAAGAACAGTTCTGTAAGGGGTTATATATAAGCAAAGAATGTTGAAATTGGGTGATCGCAGAACATGCTTCCCTTGTGGTTTCAAGAATGGTCCATTTTTCAAGATGAACTTTGGGCTTTGTAAGTCCTGAGATCTTCCTTGCTGTTTCCTGCTCCTTCTGACAATTTGCTTGCTTTACTGCAGTCATCTTTCACTGGTGGGTGGACTAACCTTCTTTCTTTAAAAATTACTTTGTAGAAGGGCAGTAAGAGTATTGTGGGGAAGTGTGTGTGAACCTATTGCAAGCTTCTGTTATTTGTTGATCATGATCTGTATATAAAATTTTAATTCCTGTTAAAAGTAGTTTACTTTAAAGCAGTTGTTTGAGCTAAATGCATGTTATTTCAGTGATGCTATTTAAATTTCAAAACCATCTTTCACCAAAGAGATTCCAGTGGGAGTAGCATGTTAAGAGTCTAAAATCAGATGCCCCGACTGGTTTTTGGCTGATGCTTCCACTGCAGTGCATGCAAAATAAGCTGTGTGTCTCTCCCTTTAAGCTCCTCAGTTCCCTTCCAGGACCAACAGTGCAGTCTGATCTTGAGTAGTAATGGAGAGTAAATTTTTCTCTTCTTTTTCATGTGTAGTGGAAGGCTGGTCTGCACTGAAATTAAGAGTGAGCCATTCCATGTCTTCTAAAATACTAAAGAGCATGCAGTTTAAGTCAAATCCTTCAGTGGCATTTTTTTAGCATCACTTCATTCCCATCTATTAAACTAGAAGTGATTATAATTAATTTGAGATGTTTTGCTGTCACTCATAGAGACACTGTCCTTCTTTTCTTGTAACTGTCATAATGGGTTTTGTCTTGTGCAATAAAAGGAAAAGCGGCAATGGTCAAGGTTTGCAACACGGAAAATTCTGGTTGGATTGAAGGAAGAAAATGCTTTTTCCAGGGAGACTGTGGAATTTTTTTTTTCTTGGAGATTGATGAGATCAGGGCTTTATCCAGGCAAGGTTTGACCAACTTTTTCTTAGAGGTGTTTGGAGGAGAAGACTGAATTCCAGCAGTCCTTTGCAACATAAAGTTTTCTATGGTACATATGTAAAGGTGAAGACTGTAGTATTCTTTTTAAAGGCAAACTTCCTTGTGAAGGTTATTTTGATACCAGATTTTTTTCTGGTACAGCAGGAAAACTTCTACAGCCAAATGATAAGTCTTAAGTTTAGTTCTTCCTAAACTGCTTTGGCAATCCTGAACAAAAATGTTCACCAGTTATATGCTAGAACTGTTTTAAATAAACCGTCTTTGAAAAGATGTGTAGTTGAGACTAAGTCTTTTTAGTTTTATCCAGGTTTGATGTGCCTGTTTACTGACATGATGTACAATTTCTCTTTGTAGCTAAAAAACGTGACATCTATGACAGATATGGAAAAGAAGGCTTAATAAATGGAGGCGGAGGTACGTTGACAACTAGAAGTTGCTTTGTCTATTCTGTTTTATGCAGCTTTCTCTTTAAGGCAGGAATCTGGAAATGCCTAAAATGCAATCTTCTGAAAATTGAAATTGCAGTTGGTTTTGCACTTTTTCTAGTTGTAAAAGTTATTACTGGTATCTGGAAATAGAGAAAAGAGAATTAATTACAAAAAGTATTGTGTGAGCTTCCTTGAGTGGAACTTGAAAAGAAAAATTTTAGAAATGTGCTTATTTTTAAATGATTCAGATACCATATAGTTCTGAACTTCTTTGTTAGTAGGAATGTGTGAAGGTAATTGAAATTTAACTTTTCTTTGTAGGTGGAAATCATCATGATAATCCATTTGAATTTGGATTTTCATTCCGTAACCCAGAAGATGTCTTTAGGGAGTTTTTTGGTGGAAGGGACCCCTTTTCATTTGACTTCTTTGGTAAGTAATGCATTAGTGTTACGTGTATCTAAAGTGTGGCTAAAACTTTACTCTTGCAAAATAAACATACCTAATGCAGCTTTATTAGAAATAGCTCTGAAAATTGGAAGTAAGCAATAGGTATTTTTGTATTATTTTTAAAATGTCTGTTTCCTACCTGCTTTTTCTTGCTTCATTTAATAGTACAAAACTGGTATGTCTTGCCAGTTCATGTATTGTTGGAAGGCCTGGTTTTAAAAAAAGCCAACATAAAATCATGGCTGCAATGTCTCTGTATGTTGGAAGGAAATGACATGTAACAGAAAAAGTATACTCTGGAATTCCCTCTACAGAATTTGACTGGGGAAACTCAGTCTGTTGAATTTGATCTCTTCTGACCTCTCAAACCTACATAAACATTTACAGCTTCTGAACTGGACAGGTTAACTGTTAAAAATGGCTCTTGCTGTGAACTTGTATCATAGCAGGAATTATTTTCTTGTATTAAAATAAAAACAGTGCATATATCATCTAGACATTTTCCCAAATTCATGTCATGTGTTTGCATGGGGGTTAAAGCCCCTGGAGGCACAGATAACTTCCAATAGTTCTTGAAGCTCAGATGCTTCATTTACTTAAAGGAAGCAATATGTGGTAACTTTGACAAACTTAGCATAGTGTTGATGGTCTTCTGGTTTATGGTGTTGCTTGCTCTAGTTTATTGAAGGTCTTTTCAAAGGTGCTGGAGTTTTTACTCAAGCCTCTGCATGTGTGTTCTACTGCATAAAATGTTGACCTAACCAGCATTATATGTCCTGTGTTCAGTATTTACTTGGAGAAAGTAAAAGGTGCCATATTGAAAACTGGAAGAAAGTTTTCTTCCTATTCCAGGCCTTGATATTGATTAACCTCTATAATAATGTATATAGATATTGTAACATTTTTAAAGGTAGTTATCTTTGCTGACAGTGTTAAGGGCCTAATTCAGCTCAGATGTTAATCATATCTTTCTTTAGTTTGCTATTTAGGGATCGTCAGTCATTTGATGACTAATGAAGGATTAGTAGGGGGTTAAAGGGCTAGAGCTTGAATTCAGTAGAAGGTTAGTTGATGAATTAGATGAGTAACTAGAGGAAGAATCTGGTTGAGGGTAAACAGCAGAACGTGAGCAATTATATCCAGTGGGATATAAGCAGAGGTAGTAAAGGGTGGATCAGAGGAAGCATCTAGCAAAATACTGATGGGTGAAATGGGCTGAACTGGGAAGATGCAACTTCTGCATTCTGCAAGGAGCAGCAGGATCTTAAGGAATTCTAGATAAGGATTTCAGTTTAGTTGAGATGACTAATGTCAGCTATCTAATTTACCAAGTGGAGGTACCACTACTGCCAAAGTTTCCTTTAATCTATGCAGTAGAGGAGTATTGATATGTCTTACCCTGTGGAAACAGTGGACTTAAAAGCACACCTCTGCACTGGTGACATTGAGGTATGCTTCCAAAACCATTCTCCCACTGCTTAATATGCCAATTTATTTCTTTATTCAAAAGCAGATTATCTGCTTCGTGTGTTGATCACCATCACTGTCAGCTTTAAGATATGAGTAATACGGCACAAACTCCACTTGTTGCAGAAGAAGGTTCTGGCACTGTCAGCAGTGTTGCATATGCTCCAGGTGATAAAAACTAATTGTTTCAAAGCCTTCACTATATGTGATAGTTGAGAGTCAGTGACCAGAGTCCTAAAACCTGTGTTGATCTTTGGGTTCCGAGTAAAAGCTCTTCTAGGAGGCTTCAAAGTCAGCAGTCGTTTTATTTGCCGGCTTTAAGATGCTTAAGACGTTCTCTAATACGGAAAAGTATTAGAGAAAACTAGAAAAAAAACAACGGTTATTCCACAACTTTCCATAAAAAGTGTCTGCGGCAATATGTACAATATTTACGTGAAATTTTAAGGTGGTACAACATGCAAATATGAGTGCTTTCAATTGGATGTGGTGCATTTAATAATGCCAAGAGTGAGCGGTAGAATTGTATGTGTAACATAAATATTTGCATTGGTGAACTACAGCCCTTATAGATCTGCTTTGTTGGTACATTGGTGGAACAGCTTCTGTCCTGAAGAATAAGGGAATTTATCCTCTAAAAATGAGGACTTTTCACCTTGATGATTATTTGTGGAGCTAGTGACTTTTTAAGGCGCTACTCAGGTTATAATTGGTTTTATAAGGAGCTGATTAAGGACTGAGGTCGTGCTTTCTAAAAATGTACAGTGGTGGAATCAAACATGAAATTAAATGCTTGTACCCTTAATACAGTTTGAAGTAGCATGTAGTGAAGCCTGTGAAATGCAGGTGGGACTCTATCCTGATTGCCATTGAATGCTTGTAAAGAGCAGCATTCAGATGCATAATCCCTGAAAATTTATGGATGTCAAGAATATCTAAAATTGTGCTATGAATTGAGTCTGAAAATCCACTGAGCTGTTGCACCGCTATTGCAGTTACAGAAAGCTTTCTTTATAAACAGAGACATCTTTATTCATCTGTAGAAGAGAGAAGGCTGTACTACGATTTCAGCAGTGATTTTTTTAACTGATAAGCCCTTTCAGGCTTTTGAAATGAAAATTTATAATATTGTTGAAGACAGCTTTGAATGCTTCCAAACGGAGCAAAGCTAATGTTACATGCTGTGTATTGCAGCAGAATTAGCTCAGCCAGTCGCAATTTCTCTTCACTGATTGGCAGGCAAAGTTTTTATAACAATAAAGGTACATCAAGGCTAGAACTTTTTAGACCTTGATCTGATAATATGACAGAAAACAGACTCTCTTAATATTTGAGATGTGTAGGCTTGCTTTCTGTGACACCTTGTTAAAGCAGGATCTGTTTTTTCCTAGTGAGCTGTTCTGGTGATAATTTTCAGTCTCTTTGACATATAGATGGATGATAATCCCTGTAAGGGGAAGAAAAGAAAATGTGATGCTTTCTATGCAGCGCTACTCTTTGTATTGGAAAGTACTGCCCTGGAATATCAATGTCTGGTTAACTGGTATTCAGCACTCTGTACCATATACTACTTCTGTTCTTTGACTGTCCTTTGACATTAGAACTATTAATACGGGGATGGACTTCTCATTTCAGGAAGTTTGTTTCATACTTAAACTATATCCTACTCCCTTTGTATGTGCTGCTTCACTTGATTTGGTTTATTTATATTCCATGTAGCGTTCTGTTCATATTTTTGTTTGTAAAATTTTCAAGGATATTCTTCTGTTGTATTTTAACAGTTCATAGTGAGGGAAGGATCCCAGTGTTACCACTGGTAAAGGAGGTGTATTCATTAGAAACTGTTGCTCCAGGTATAGTGAGTGATTGGAAAATTATGTGTTCTGGTATAGGCAAAAATGCTTGACGCTGGTTCTGGCCTATTAAAGAACTGACTCCAGTTTTGCTTAAGAGGCTTTTCAGACTTTCACTTTAAGAACAGGTTATGTGTTGGAAGGGATTATCAGCAAGGAATTAATTGAAAGTTGGAGTGGATATCACAAGAACATAACATTATCTAGCAGGCAATTTAGTAGCTCAAACAATTCCTTAAGTAGTTATGTCTTTCATCTAAATTGAGCTTCATATACCCTGAAACACCTCAAATATCACCAAGTGTGTGTCTGAGATGCCCAGTAATTTCTCTGTGGGATGGAAGATACAACATGGCAGACAAGATACAGCAGACCAGTATCCTCCAGCAGCCGTAGGCAGAAGTTAGATAGGCTGCTTCAGAGTGTTTCAGACAGTTTAGACACCTGTATTCCTAGTCAAAGGAATTGCGCACAGAACGATGTTTTTCTCCATGGTGGAATATGTTAATAATGTGATGTGATTAATTGTTCCAGGTGGATGCCCTCTTTAGACTTGGTTAATCTCTTTTCACATAGATTATAATTTTGACAGTGTTTGACATAGTTCCTAAATGGTACTCTCAAGGTACCTTCCAAGATGGTATTTAATAAATGTCTTAGATATTTTTCTTAGTTTATGAAATAGAACTCAGGATGTATTTTAATCTAAATTTAATACCAGATGATGCATGTAAAAACCTGTACGTTCTGTGGAGTTTTCCTTTGAGAATTCTGCTTATCTGGTTAGTGTGATATTTAAAATTTTGTACTATTGGAAACAGGAAACAAAGGTAAAATTAAACTTTATATGACAAGCTACATACAAGTATTTGTCACAGAGAACGCCAACTAGCTAGTTATATGGTGTGTAGTTCGGTTCCATCAAACATCAGAATTACAGTACACTGACCACTGTAATATTAATTACATAAAATGAGGCATGAAAGTTCTTGAAGTATAGGGACTTAACTTTAGGCATCCAGGTTAAAGAGCCTCCACCTTGCAAGAAAAGAGGAAAGTCTGTATGTGGTAATCGTTGCAAACTGTATTTTATATGATCTGTATTTTAGAACGTTGTTTAGAAATGGAATTGCTTCATCAACCTTTCCATCTCAAGGACAGAAAGCTGTCTTGCTGGGGTAAAATGTTTGCATAAAAGTCAGATCATGGTTTAAATGCACATGTAATCTCATTTCTGATAATTATGATGTTTAGGTATTCTAATGAAAAATGTATTTGTTAGTCAAATAGGTTCTTAATACTGGAAAATGGAAGAGGCTTTCAATTAAAGCTGTCTTGCACAATGTTTTCCTCTTTCTAATTAATCTTTTTGTTGACATTAATTTGCAGCTTTTGGTATTTATGAAGTGTTCAGAGATTTGCATGTGCATTCATTAATTTGGTATGAATGTGTACAATTGTGTTTTGTGAGCACCAGTCTCAGATAATAATTATCTACTGAATGGTCCGAATCTAACTACCATGTTTTTTTCAGAAATAACTTTGATAGTTTCCAGGTTCAAAGAAAGTCTTTGAAAGGCAGGAATTGTCTCAGTACCCAGACGGTGTTATCAAACAGGAAGAGATGGAACTCATGCTTTGGGCTCTATGGGTAGCTGAACTAATACATAGTTACGGCTGCTGAAAGAGAAGAGGCCTTACTCTAAATTCTTATGTCCATCTTAATGCTTAGATCTTTGACTAATCCCATTAGATGCATTGAGAAACAATTTCATAGCTCACTGTAAAAGATTTTTTTTTTTTTTCTTGGATGGCTAGCTGGTTAAATTGGTAAGAGGACAAATGCTGAATATAGAGCAAAGGGAGAAAAGGAGAGTGGGTCATACAGTGATAGTGGGAAACTCCTCCGTTTCTAAGGTGTGCCTGAATATTTGGGCAGCAGTTTATATATGAGGTTTGACAAGGCCACGTGCAAGATCCTGCAGTTGTGTTGGAGCAACCCTTGGTATCAGTACAGGCTGGGGATTGAGAGCAGCCCTGCAGTGAAGGAGTTGGGTATACTGGTGGATGAAAAGCTGGACATCAGCTGACAATGTGTACTTGCAGCCCAGAAAGTTGACCATTTCCTGGGCTGCATCAAAAGGAGTGTTGCCAGGAGGTCAAGGGAGGTCATTCTGTCCCTCTACTCCACTCTGGTGAGACCCCATCTGGAATAATGCGTACAGCTCTGGAGCCCTCAGCACAGGAAGGACACAGACCTGTTGGAGTGTGTCCAAAGGAGGGCCACAGAAAGGATCAGAGGGATGTAACACCTCTCCTGTGAGGACAGGCTGAGAGAGTTGGTGGTGTTCAGTTTGGAGAAGAAAAGGCCTTGGGGAGACCTTATTATGTCACTTCAGTACTTACAGGGAGCTCATGAGAATGAGGACAACAAACTTTTTAGCCCAACCTTTTGCAGTAGGACAGGGGATAATAGTTGTGAACTAAAAGAAGAAAGAATTAAGACTAAGGAGAAGAAAAAAAATTTTATGCTGAGGGTGATGAGAGAGTGGAACAGGTTGCCTAGAGATGTGGTCATGCCCCATCCCCAGAGACATTCAAGGTCAAGCTGGACAGGGCTCTGAGCAGCCTGATTTAATTGAAGATGTCCATGCTCATCTGTGTCTTGAAACTTTTTCCAGATCTTTGACAAGGTAAAAAAGCCTACTCTGAGAATTAAATTTTGTTGTATGTGTTAAATATGTATAGCCCTTCACGTAAACCTATTTTTCAGACATGCATTTCAGACTCTCTTCTGGCACGATCTATTAAGTCATTTACATTATGATTTTGCTGTAATGAAATGGTGGCTGGCAGCCTGTGCTGCCTTTGCTTACTCAAACTCTGCAGACTGTGATACTCAATGCTCTTGAGTTCGATTCTCCCCTTCTGTAGGGGCTCAGCAGTGTTTCAACATTATTCTGCTTGGAGCGTTGCAGCTACTGTGTCATCCTCTTGCATCTGCAGTATGGGCATTCTGCTTTTCCTCAGTGTCGTATTATGACAGAGGCAATAATGTGGCCGTGACTGCAAAGAATAAAGGAAAGAAAGTTGAGTTGTTGGGGATCTAGTCCAGCAAGTGGTGACTGAGCAGTGATCCTGTTTTTACAGGGTAATATTCCTTTTATGTACTGTCCCTGTAAGATTATCAATGTCTCTGGCTGCAGCAGTTTGTGCCTGTGAGAACATTTGCTGACAGTGCACAATTTACCTCAACTCCTGATTTGTTTTTATTTTTTTTTTTTTTTGGAGGTGAATGATGGCGCTGCACTTGGAATGCGCACACTTTCATCAGGAATAGTGTCCTACAATGACAAAGCATCTGCCTGTGCTGCTTTTGACATTCGGGCACTTCTTCCTCCTGTCTTCCTTGTAACAGCACAGTTGCTTTTTCAGTCCCACTGTGAACCCCAGCAAAGAATTAATGTGGCTGGACTCCTTTTCTAAGCTGATGAGTTCCCAATCTGGTTCCCCAAGCAGCTGCCAGGGTACAAATGTCACGGTAGAAGTCACAGCCATAGGAAATGTAGCACTTGTAGTTTATAGTGCATTGTGGGAATTTTAGCGAACAGCTTAGATTGTTTTAATGAATTAAATTACAATCAACTGTATTGTGGACTGTGTCAACTGTAGGTACTCTGATTTTTTGCTACCTTTCCTCGCTTCCCCTATTGCATTGTGCTTCCCTGATTGTTTTCTTTCTGATACACCAGTCTTGCTGGTATTCAGTCAGATTAGCTCATGGATGCACCAGAAAGCTGACAATACAAACACTCAGTGTTTTCTTTGGATCAGTGAATTATTGCAACTTGTCATTCAGTTCCATGATCACAAGGCAGGAAAGAGTGATCCTATCTTTCAAATAGCATTCTGCAACTAGATTATATTGCTGAAAGTAAGGAAATCCTGCTTATATATTGCAACTGAGGACTCCTGAGGCGGGCAGGGATCATGACCTACCTCATTTTGAACTGCAAAGAGAGATGAGCGTAGTTGTCCTTGTCTGACACTTGAAGTTAAATTCCTTCTTTGTGACTACCGAAAAGCAAGGTAGTGTTCGCTGGTTTTGCCCAGAAGAATGTGATAGTTGCTGCATTTGAATTAACAAAGATTTTTCTAAATAAATTATTTTGGAAACATCACCTCTAATGTCATTATTTTCAGGTGGGTTTGTTAGTGTACTCTTTCGTGTTGCTGGGCATTTTGTGTTCCTACCTTCACTGTAACTTTCTGGCTTCTGTAACTGCAGGCTTCCTGCCTAGTAACAGCATGAATCCTGAAGTCCTTTTTGAAGTCTTTGCATCTCTTTTTGGTAACTTTTTGAAGTCCTTTGTTGCATCTTTTTTGAGTACTGTGGGTTCTCTGCTTAAGGATTTGCTTTTTCCCCAAAAAGTTTCATGTCATCTCCTGTTATGGGATAGACTAGAAGCAAGTCTTGAAATTTCTTGTCTCTTGGTCTCTCTTGATCTTTGCTGTTTTGACAGCACCACAGGTCTCCTGTCAGAAGCATGCTCCAACATTTCTGTTGAAACTGAATCTGATACTTTCTCCTCCCATAAGCTTCTGATAATACCCATATTAGAAGAAATCATGGATTTATCTCCAAACAGGAGATAAATGCTGATATTCTGAGGTAATGCTAGTCTAGTATTTTAGTTTTCTGAAGCTTGTACGGTATTTGTGTAGTATTCTTCACTTTTTAGAAAGTCCTGACTTATGGTGTGGTTTTTATTTGGTTTTGTGTGTGGGCTTTTTGGTGGGTTTTTTTGGTTTGGTTGGGTGGGGGTTTTTTTGGTGTTTTTTTTTTGTTTTTTTTTTGTTTTTACTGCTTAGTTTTGTTGATCTGGTACACCTCTAACATTTAATAAGAAAATTACATGGATTGTAAATTGCACTTAAAGGACTGTTGTAAGAGGAATCATTAAAAACTCCAACATGCTGACATTGTGGTGGTCACTGCATTTGAACTGTTCAGAAAAAGCCTTCTATGTGAAAAGATTGTTGTGCACGGAGAGGTTCTGCTAAATCACAAAAATAGACCTACCAGGCTGAAAAGTTATTATTTTGCTGAGTGGTAATATTAATCATCCTGATTTAGGGACTAAAAGCATAAACAAGGTCTGAGTAGTTGTGAGGTTGCTGTATTAATGTGTTTGGTGGTGGGTACAACAAATGATAATGCAGAAGCCTCCCGTTGTCTTTTCTCCTCAATGGTTTTGGCACTTTTTTTTTTGATGCATGCTGTATCTGGATGGCTGTCAGGATAGTAAGAAATACTCTCTCGGGAGAGCCCTACCCATTTTCCTGTCTCTGCATAATCCATCCTGCTAAGCATTCCGCAGTCCACTGCAGGAGACTAGTTCGAGTATCTTATTTACTGGAGAGAGTTACTGGAAGAGCACTGGGGGCTTATTAGCAGGGCTGCTCCCAGAAATCACCTAAGGCTAGAACACTTGTCAGTGTGGAGTGCTGACCTCTTTCTTTGGCGTGTAGCTTGTCAGGGAGGTCCAAGTCTCTGTTAGGATTTTGTGGCCAGAAGTAGAAGGCAATCCATTTAGAAGCTGGGTTGATAGTAGGGGTCTTTGGAATGTTCTGTGACCCTCACTTAAAAACCCTTGCGTTTCTGTTGCTGTTCTGTTCTCCACTGAGGAGAGATTTACTTGCAGAATAGGCTGATATACTGTGGAGGATTAAAAACTCAGAGATTACATAGTAGGTTGCTTTGTTTTTATTTGAACTCCAGGTAACAAGAAAAATTGGACTATAAATAGAAAGCTTAACAGTGGGAGTAATATAATATAGATCGTTTGTACACGTGAGCGAATGACCTTCATAACTAACGTGTGAGTCAGTCTAGCAAGAATAAATTGGACTACAAAACAATTAACTGCAGTGGTTTTACTTGCTAGTTGATATGCTAAGCTGAAAAAAAGTGCCCTTTCTTTAAATGGGCATAGTGCTTATTTTAGAAATAGTAATTTTGGCAGTAGATTCCCATATTTCCATGCCCAAATGTTTGTTTAGTTTCTGTTGTTTTAAAGGTAATAACTGGCCATCTTCATATTGAAGAAAACTTTTTCTACATTAAGAAAAAAGAAAGCATAAACCAAAAAAAGACCTGATGCAGAAAATATCACTTGCTTGTCTAGTGTTTGTAAGATAAAAGTTAGGTTCTACCTTATTTTATTCAATAGTGGTGGAAGCTAGAGGAAAGATCATGTGATTTTGTTGGTCTTGGCATTTTCTGTCTTTGAGAATATATGTTTGAACCTCAGATACAACCTATCTGGTAGTTACTTTGACAGCCCTCATCATGGTGATCCACAGTAAATCTTGAGTAGAAGTATGCTAGAAAGTTTAGTTACCTGTAATACAAGATTTGTTAAACTCCAATGCTAACAGTTTAATTTGTCTGTAGTGCTACTTTTTATTCTGTACCTTGGAAAACCCATCTAAAAACAGGGACTTCAGTAGAACAGCTGAAGGATTTGCCTTATGATGTAGATTTGCCTTGGTGTGTAGAAATCATAATTATGCATCTGGAGAGTGTTAGATCTGTCATATGCTAACTGACTGGACATAGCCTCAAATAAACAGTGATCTCATGTTTTAGCACACCTCCAGTGTATTATGCTATATGAGCATGTGGTGAAAGTAATGCTATTTCTGTAGCTCTTGCCACTTCTATTATATTGAGAAATGTAAGAGTGTTTACATTAGGTTTAACAGGTTTTAATGCTAAACAGCTAAAATAAGGAAATCAGCTACTTGTTACAACTATTTTTAGGCCCAAAAGTAAGGCAGAATTTAGGCTAGAAAGGGCATAGGAATTGGATTTTTGGTGGAGAGTTCATTTCAGTACCATCAAATATTTCAAAGGAAGACTCTTACCTGTAACAGGAAAACTCTAATGAAGAATCCTTAATGATTAAATGTAGAATCACTCAGTAATATTGGCCTCTTAAATGTTGTCTTCTGTTTTGCAGAAGATCCTTTTGAGGACTTCTTCGGAGGCAGACGGGGTCCAAGGGGAAGCAGAAGCAGAGGTGGTGGATCATTTTTCTCTGCCTTTAGTGGATTCCCTGCTTTTGGAAGTGGTTTTTCTTCATTTGACACAGGTAATTATCACAATATTTAACAAGGAATGCAGTTTTGGTTCACAAGAGATCTCAGTAAAAAGTATTTATCAGCTTATAAAGTTGCCTACTTCATTCAGAAAATTCTGAGGGTGCCTTTTTCAAATTAAGCTGCTCACTGTAAAGTCTAAACATAAATAAAATTATAGTTACGTTTATTTTGTCTATGTGAAAGTTCATGAAAAGTGAACAGACCTCTAAGAGTTAAAACTTTGTGTTCTTAGTTTTAGTGCTACAGTTTCTTTAGAGCTTTAGAATTGTTTTTATACTGTTTGGTTTTGGTTTTGTGATGGCTTTTACTTAAGGTCCTGAAAATACCTTGGAAACGTGTGTGCCTAAAGCCCATGGTACTACTTGCTATTGGCTCTAGGGCAGTCAGTTTGAATGCTGATGTCTGTATCTCAGAGGTTGCTCAGTGCTGCTGGTGGTCAGCATCCTTTCATGTGTTAAGATGCCAGATATTAGTTGGATGTTAGTGATACGAAACTTGTTCTGTCTGCTAACTCAGGGCATCCCAGCATCTACATTAAAGCAAAACATTGGACTCATGAAAGTTACTAGCTTTACTTTGAGTGGAAAGAATGATATAATGGTTGAGTTCAGCAAATAGGTTTGAACACCTTTTCTTCGGGGGAGGAGATAAAAGTTTTTTTGGCCAATGCTATTCATTTGGAATTTGAACTATGAGTCCCTATGGTAGAAGTTGGCTGGGTTGGAGCCATCTTTTTATTCTCACAACTGGTGCTTAATGCCATCGAGTCACTGATGCTGTATTGATGCAGTAAGCTAAGGGCACCCTGAAGCTAAAATGTAGTCTGAGACATGATTAATTTGGATCCTACAGTCATGCAAAAATACATTTTTAATCAAATGCCTTCTTTCCCAATAGGTTTTACTTCGTTTGGTTCCCTCGGACATGGAGGCCTTACTTCGTTCTCCTCTACATCATTTGGTGGCAGTGGGATGGGTAACTTCAAATCAGTATCAACCTCAACTAAAATAGTTAATGGCAGAAAAATTACTACAAAGAGGTAAGTGATATATGTGTTGTGATGTGAAATTCTATGTAGAGGCAGATGCAGCTATAAGTACATGCATATAGATATACAATACGTATACACATAAATACAGTTACGCGTGTATGTATATGTGTTTTTACTTCTGATGTGGTCATCACTTCACTTGGATTTCACTAAATACTTCAAAAAAAATTCAAAAGCTTTACTGGGTTTTGTGATTCTTCTTGGCATTGCTGTGTTTACATAAAGCTGTACCATGTGATAATGGAGAAGATGGTGGGTTTTTTTTCTAAACTCTTGATAGTCAAGGAGGGTTCAGATGTGTGAGACATACTTTTGCAGCTGCCCTGATGAAAAATGAAGGTTATAACTTGTTTGCTATTTAAAAGAGATGGGATGGAGCTCTTCCAGGCCTTCAGAACCTCCTGTGTAGTGATACATCTTCTATTATGGTCCTTGACCACGGTCTGGCAAGTCAGCTTGAGCTTCTGGAGGAGAAAAGTGTACATGGTTTCTGTTGATCATGAAGTTTTAATGTTATGGAACCATTTTCCTGAACATCCCCTCTAGTTTTCTTTCTTAGGCAGTGTTTGAGAGAAGTTAAGTGTTTGTGCAAAGAGTAATTTTCTTTTCTCTGTTAAGTGAAATAAGCAAGTGAAACTTGCTTTGGAGAAAACTTTCCCTGTTTGTTGGTGATTTTGGAATCAAATTTGGAATTTTCAAATTGGAATTTTTCCAAGTTGGAATTTTCAAATAATATACACAGCGTACCTTCCTGCTGTTCCTTGCTTGTGATGGGGAAATTACTGCATTTGGGAAGCTCAAATACTAGTTAGCCACAGAGTAACCTACATGGAACATCATGATCAATAAGTTACTGAAAAGCAATAGAATGTAATGTCACTACCTAATAAAAATTTACAGAAAAGCAAGGGAGAACCAATTTATTTTGTTTGGTAACTTGTGTCCCGCACTTCAAAGTGCAAGGTTCTTTTGTGTCCCGTTATACTGGAGAACTCCTGTCATCCTGACCACTTAAATACAGCCTTTGTCATCATACGGTGATGTGGTCATGATATTTTTCTGTGAGTGTGTTCCAGACAAATCTTAAAACTGCCCACTTTTGAGGGAATTGTACCAGGTGAGAGAGACCAAAGAAAGTATTTATGCAGAAGAAGGCACTATGTTTGTTTTAATATTTAAAAGTAGGCTAAGTCAGGTATGCAGTTTGTTGTCATATTTAGAAAGCAGGCAGAGAAGCAAGAAATATGGTTAACCATACCTAGGAAGAAACATTCACTGTCTCTGGGAAGTCCTGTTACTTTTGTAGAATGTCTGCCCACAAGGTAGCTAGGGCTGAAGAAGAGTGTCCCAGGATCCCCAATGAGAATCTTCTCTGAGTACCATTTTGCTTCAGACCAGAAGCTGTTCCCTCTGTTTTTAATTTGGGTGTATTCTCTTTAATAAGTCTGATCTCCAGAAAAAAAATTATTAATCCATGTGGTTTTCTTATTTGAATAATGAGAATTCGCAGGTAATTAAAACTTAGGCATAAATTTTAACTGTTATAAAATTAGTTTAAACATTCCTTATCTTCCCATGTCTAAAACAAGTAAAAGAAAAAAGAAAACAACTGAACCCAAAGAGCTCTTTAATAATATCTCCTACTCAGGGATGCTTAGATTTTGCAATTTATATGCTTAGTCATTGACTTGGTATACAATAGGTGTCCACGTTAATTGCTCTAATCAAATTAGAAGTGGATTAAAGACTGTCTTTTGTGCCTTACATAATGAAAAATTGTGGTTAGATCTAGAATATTATGCATTTAACAAATGGGATAGGTACTAAATGCAACATTAAGATTGCACAGTTGATCTGTCAGAAGGCATTTAGTTCTAGATAATAGTGCATAGTGTCAGTACAGCTGTGACAATGGATGAAGTGACAGCTCTAACTGAACTCTGCAAACTGGAGGATTCAAACTTCCAGAATGCAGTTTTCCTGCTATAAATAAGCAGTATCAGGTTCTGCGCTGTTAAATACTAAAGCTTGCCAACTACATTTGCATCAAGCAGGCAGTGCTCCGTTACAATTCATTATCTAAAAACCTAGGCCTGGTGTACGTTTTCAGACCGCTACCAGTACTTTAAAAGAGCTAACTGTGGTTTTGTCCAACAGAATTGTTGAGAATGGACAAGAGATTGTAGAAGTCGAAGAAGATGGCCAGTTAAGGTCGCTAACAATAAATGGTAAGGAGCAGCGGCTACGCTTGGATAACAAGTAATTCAACGCACGCATTTAACAGAAATTTTAAGCTATAACAGCCACCATTTGAGGATTGACAGGAACATTTTTTGAAGATTTCAAACGAACTCAACTTTCTGTATATCCGTACTTAAGTAGTATAAATAGCTCACCGAAGCTCGTATTTGTCATAGACTTTTGAGTTAATTGTTGGGACCACATCAATTGGACCATTTTTGTCCTTTAAAATTGTTGTAAATTTCTGTATGCACTTTTCTTTTTATTATATATGATCAAGGTGAAACATGATCCTTCAGTAGTGCTAGGGCAAGATGTACACTAACACTAGCATGAATCTTGCTTTTTCCAATTTGTTTGAAATGTGAGCCAATTAGTAGTTTAAGTCTGCTGTGAAGTTAACATTTCCAGGATAACCTTTTTAATAATTTCAACTTTTTTTTTTTTTTTAAATGTTTAGTAGTGAACAATGTTAATACATTTCTGGTAATGCATTTCTGGTTTAAATAAATTAAGGATGTTTTCTAGTTGTGCATGAATGCAGACGACTTAGTAAGTTTTGACAAATGTTTAAATGTGTAATGTAAGCAAAAGGTAAACAAAAGTGAAGCCAGAGAGCTGGGTCTTTTGTCATTTGCTAAAAAAAAAAAAAAAAAAATTAAAAA
>VZRU01020714.1:28823-43133 GCA_013398155.1 Pedionomus torquatus
TGTGGTTTTTTTTTTTTTTTTTTGTTTTTCCTTCCCGCTACAACCTTTTTCTTCAATCTTAAGGACGAGGGCCTTTTTTCTTTGCAGATGTTTTCTTCAATGTGACTGAAAACATGATACTTAATTTCTTTTCTAAACCTGCATCTGAAGCACCTATTTTCAAGAAGCATTCAGAGGCTGTCTCTCTAACTCCATCTTTCACCCCAATACATATTTTTTTGTATGTCTAGACATGAAGTAACTCCCACTGTTTAAAAATAATAAAAGTTTTCTAAAGCTTTAAGTTCTGAGATTACTTCAAAAAATCCAACCACCCTATAGTGAACATAAATGCACAGGAAAACATTTTATAATTAAAAAAGGCTTTCTTTCTGAACAATAAGATGTTTTTGCTTATTTTGAAAACAAGCATAATTACTTTGGAGAAGTTTTCTAGAAAATTATTAGGGTTAAAATATCTCGTCCTTATTTCTACTCATCAATCTAAAAATGCCTTTTGCTAAAGTAGTGGCGTGAAGCAAACTACTTATTTGTAGCTAAGACCAGATTTTCAAAGTTCAGTGGAAGATAACTTGATTTCTGTATGTCATAGGGAAAAGCATGCAAATTAGTATTGGCGTATGTTAACACCTGCCAGGCTTTGAGTAATTTCATGCATAAATCACGGATGTGCAGTTTTTATCAGGGCACCAGCTTTGAACATCTGGCCTTCACCAAATTCTTCAGTGTGGCTTCGTGCTGGGGGAAAAAAAAACAACAACATGGTGTTTTCAAATGATCACTTACTGCGTTCTTACTGAACACCATCTGCTTTGTACTAACAAATGCGTTGATTATTAAATACATCGCAAAGATTTGCTCTTATTTATCATGCAGGAAAACCCAAGTCAACGTAGGCCAAACCAACAGTCTAACAAACTGTAACAACACAATGCGTATGTGCAGGAAAGTTAGTGTGTCTTACATTTGTCCCTCCACCATTAATCCTAGCTTCATAGAACCAAACAAAATTACAGGTAGAAGGAGAAATAAACGTGTACTTTGGGTTTGGGACTACAGAAGCTATGTACTTTTTCAAGTACTTTGCATAGTTCTTGTTAACTTCAGTGTTGTGTTTTTGGTGTAGAAGCACAAACTCAGTTTAGAACTAAACAGTGTGTTGTGTCAGTGCTGGTTTTGCCTTCCCTGTGTGTGCTATTTCTTGATCCAGATAACTAAAAAGACAATTGATTTCAAAATCTTGCTTTGTTGTGATGTTTTGAGTTATTAAAAATGTTAATTTATATTTTATAGGACACAGTGTGCTCCTTTAAGATATGTAAACTGTAAAAAAATGCTTCAAAATTGGTTAACCAACACAAATAAAATTAGGACAATCTGGAGTTGAGTTTGAATTCCTTCTTGTGGATACCTGTAGGTTTTACATTAAACTCTCAAACTTCACTTTCTATTTTAATCCCAGGTAATCTTCTTTAACCTTTAAATTGCCTAGCTTAAGAACACAGTTATGACAGCGTAGCTGCTAGTGGCAAATCTGTTGCCACATTTTTGCCTTGGAGCTTCTTACCCAGAAAAGTGTGGTCCTTCTAATAGTAATTATATACAAACCATTCACTCCAAAGTTCTGTGGTGAAATCTTTTAACACTGTAAATTTACTGAAGATCCAGTGTTTTGGGTCGTCTCTCTTCTGTCTTCAGACCCCTGAAGCTGGTTATTGTCAGAGTTGGAGAAAATGCAGCATTTAATGGCAGCGCTGCATTTTCTTGGTAGAAACTGGCAAAACACAAAAACAGTCAAGAAGAAATGAGTCAACAGAAGGCAGAATTAATGAGTAGCGATTTCTGCAGTAGTCAGCAGATCCCCATCCTCCAGCATGTGAATAGGATGGTGGTTGAACTGGGTGGATACATGGGCTTGATCCAGGTATACAATCAGACTGACAGCTCCAGACGTAAAAAATGGTCACCTTCTTAACACTTGGCCTAAGCCTAATAGTCTCCACCTGATTTGATATGTAGAACATTTTTTAAAAACATTATTACTGTTCCTTATATCCAACTTCATTTTTATATAAAATAAATCTTCATTCTGTTTACTATGTATCCAATTGAATTTCTTCCTACTATGTATTAGATACTCAGACTTTCTTAATTGTGCTGCTGAAATATGTGTCTTTTAATAAGAAAAGAAACTCTTATTAGGTTGCTCTGAAAACTCTTATATTGTTCCTTACTAATATGTAGTTTGCATGCATGTACAAAATTCACTCACTAGAAGTAATGGATCATCAAGGGCAGCATATTTTCTTAAACTTTGTTTTTAGCCAAAATGTAAAAAACCCACCCCTTAGTAACAAAAAAAATTCGTAATTCTAGCAAACGCAGGCATAAAATGCACAGTGGGATGAGGTAGCTTTCAGAAACAGGTGCTGTTTGATTAAAAGTACAGTTTCTTCACACAGGAGGGATCAATTTTGAATGCTTAGGGACACCATCCAGTTGAAATCTAGCTTCCTGCAGTGGTTTGGGAAAACTAAGATGGAGTTTTTGAACCTGCTCAATCGCTTACTCTATCATCCTCTGCCTCAAAGTTCATTGGTAGAATACAATAACTTTGTCATGCTTTTTTTTTCTTGGTGCAAGCTCTATTTGGTCTTTTGTGCATGGCGGGAATTTCAGTGCAATACACTGTAACACAAGTTTCTCCTTGGATTGCATGGCACCTGCGCCTGTCACTTGGCTTTACTGAAGAAATTTGGGATTTTTGCCTTGGAATGCTTCACACTTCAGAATTGCTGAAGCTGTTGTTCTCGATGCTTACAATATCTCCTCCTGGGAATCATAGGCCTTGTTTTGTGGTATAAGTGACAAAGTTGCTCTGCAGAGCAAGTGTATGCAGCATTTATAATATGTATATTCTAACAGCTTGTTATTAATTGATGGACTAACTCTTTTAAAGGACTTAAAAAAACTACCCCCCCACCACCTCTGAAAAAGTCTTCTGTCTCCCTGTCAGATCCATGTTTGGCTGTCCCATTTGCTCACCTCCTTCTGTGAATTGGTGTCAGCTGTCAGTTTGTCTTTTGTATTTAGCTGTGCTTTTGTGGTTTGGACCATCTCTGGGATGGTCTGGTGATTTTTTTATTTTTGGAAACGGGAGTTCTGTTCTGAATTTGCTTCTGTTCTGTTTGAGAAGTGACCTTGTTTCCTACTTTGCTGCAGTGTAGTCTGTGATTGGAACAGGATAGCGTGTACTTGCAGGATGGTTGCGTTGCAGAATGAATGCTCCAGCTGCGTGATGCTTTATGGTAGGAGAAGTTTTCAAAAGCACTGAATGCTAATTTCTAATACTTTAACTTAGAATTCTTGTGAACTTTTTCATGAAAGATTTCAAAAGTGGGTTTGGAAAACCTGTCTGTTTGGTCATGATTTTTGGATGTCTTAGTATTCAGCCTTATTTTTAAGTCATGGTGTTTTCATGAAGTAGTTGCTGTGCAGACATCAGTAATCTGCTGTTAAGCATGAACCCGGACTTTGAAACGTTACTTTTTCTAACCTAAGAAAAAGAAGCTTGTTTGCTCTGTCTGCTCCTTCTGGTCGTGTTTACTCTGGGACTGAATCATGACCAGGGACTTGCTTTAAGTAATACTCAACATAGACAGTTTGGGTTTTCTTGTTGTTATTGTTTATCTTCAAGTGGTTGTCTTAAGTAAAAAGCCATTTATCTTCCACACAAAATGCTGGAATGGTCCTTATGTTGCAATAGTGCTGGAATGGAGCAAATTTCCTTTGTTAGTGTTACAAACCCTACCTTTTGAATTCATCATCTTCGTGGGTTTGCTGCTTGGTCTGCTTTGGTTTTGCAAAAAAATGCCTTCAGGAGAATTGTTTGTCGAGTGAAGTGGTGCCCCTGAAAAGTTAAAGTGGCAGATGGTTGATTTGTACCGTAGGTCATGCGTTCCCAGAACAGTAAGCCTCACTTTTGAGATGCTGCTGTCAGATTAGAAAAATAAAAGTAAAACATTAAAGTGCTGTGACCATCTGAGCCGTAACCTCGAACCTACACAAGCTGACAGCTGATTTGAACTCATTGAAACTTCTCCGAAGACTGTGTTCCGGCAGACTTAGCGCGGGGTTAGGTGTTATCTTACTTAAAACAGCTGGTAGAAAGTTAATTGAAAACCAACATGAGTACTATATCCCCTCTTGTGCTTACTGTGTCTGAAACGTTTGGATGTGATAGTGCCCAAATCTGGAAGCTGTGAAGTCTTGGGGCGAGGTAAATTGCACTGGTGGCCTAAGTGCTAATTATCTTCCAAATAAAGGAAGATGTCCTGCCTGAGAAGACGTCAGCTTTGGAATGTAATGGTGGGGATTAAAGTATATTTAATTTGGAAGAGAAGTAAAAAAGTTCCCCGAGAAGGATGCCGTTAAGTGGAATTGCCTCTTTAGTTCTGACTTTTTCAATAATGCTGGGTTTTGCAGCATACAGGGTTCATTTTAAAATCACTAAAAATAGATCATTTTTCATCATGATTTAAAACTGACAATCAAGAAAATAGATTTTTAGAGGTTTACTGTAATAATTTAAAACTTTCCTTTGCCCTGTAACTTAGCCTCTATATTGAATCACAAAAGAGAGCTCTTTTAGCTATTCCTTTCAACACAGCCAACTTTGAACGAACTTCCTAAAAATTAAAGAAAAAACCCACCCTTGTAGCTGCTGGTTCACCAGCAGTCGAAATAAAGCTGAATCCTTTCATATTATTAAATGTTAATTGTGAGAGAGATTAAATACTAATGCCTAGTTTGTAAAAGCTACAGTTAGGATGCCGGGCTTTTATGTGGTATAATGAACAATGTGGTACGTTGAGAAAGCTTCAATTCCTCCTTTTACTGACTGTTAAATATGAAATTTGTTTTTTATTTGTAAATATATTTGAATGAGGAATCCAGCCTGGGTGACTGGTCATCAAATTCAAACTGTGGAACACGCGTTCCTGATGGGCAGAAGAGAGAATTGTGTTGGCAGTGTTTGTAGTGGAGTTGCTGGTAGCTGTTGCCAAAACAGCTAAAGATGCAAAGCAGCAGCTCTGGAATGGGATTATTCTGTCTCGGATGCAGTCACAAGCCTGATTGAAATGTGGTCCAGGAGGGGAGTTTACCTGGTAAAAACGAAATTGAAAGCTTGCAGAGACTTTGGCCACTGATAGGGAAGATGGGCAGATGCCAGCCTTTGGGAGACTTTCTGTTTCTCTCCAGAAGTAGATGCCGTGGCTGTGTTAATCTTTGTAACTGATATATAGAGTAGGATTAACTCGTTTACTTGCCACACATTTGCATAACTGTCACCATAGCCATATCTAGCAAACCTTTTTCCAAGGCATGTAGTTTGAGGCTGCCTTTTGCTACGGGCAGCACAAAACCCAGTACAGAAACTAAGTCTGAACGTGTTCTTCCTGTTGCACTATTTGTCTTGCTCAGCAGGGTGCTGCCTCTCACCCCTGTGAGAGGGCATGGTCCGTGGTACCAGTCTCTGTCATTCTTCTTCTGAAGGCAACTAAACTATGGATGTTTTAAAATTGCTTCTCTATGGAAGTATTTTTGGAGGCAAATGGAGAAAAGTCACATGGCCGAGGCTCAGCCTGTAGTCCAGTCTGTCTTAGCCAGGGTTGGAGAACTAAGCATTTTGTCTTCCGAGGTCTTTGGCCAGCCTTTTCATAGTAATACTCATCAGAAGACACTTGAGTACTTTGGTTTATTTAGATGTGCCCTACTGAGCAGTCACTTGGAAACCTTCCAGAATTAGTCTGCTAATCTTGCCATGCATTTCTTGCTGCCAGCTGTTTATGGGAAATATGGTCAGGTCCTTATCACCAACTGCGCAACACTTCAGTAATGAGAGGGTGTTACTCATCTCCTCCATACAAACTCAGAGCTGGATTCTCAGGAGAGCTGTAGAGAGCTAGAAGTTCACTTTAAGCTCCTGTGGACGTATCTGGTATTGCCTGCAAGCACAAGTAATGTTCATGAACCTCCTGCCCTCAGTCTTTGAGCTCCTGAATGAGTGCAAAGAGGTGGAAGATTTTTTCTCTTGGGGACATTGACCTCCTGAGTTAGGACAGCCACCAAAATGCTTCTTCCGTCTGATATCTCTGGTGCTGCTTCCATCCCTTCTGGGTTTAGATGTTTAGTACCAAGAAGAAAGGCAAATCTTAACATCCCTAATAGGCTTGATGCTGCTTCTCAGTGTAACATGCAGGACATGAAACCAGTAAGGGAGAAGCAGGAAACCAGCACAGCCTGTTTTGTACTGTTGACATAAGTTTGGAGGTCTGTTCTCCTCATTGGGCCTTTGCCTTCCTCATCAGGAAAACCTGATGATGAGTTCCTGCAGTGAATGCAGAAGTGATGGGCATTTGCCTCTTCTCTGCCGGCCCAAGCCCTGTGCTGCTGCGGGCACTGGTTTCCCTGACAGCCCAGGCAGGGGAGGTGTTTCAGCAGCCTGAGGATGGTGTGCCGAATTCCAGTTTGATTCTAAAAAAAATAAAATTGTGTACACCACTAAGATAAAACTGTGAATATTAAAGGTCACCTTGTTTGGAAGAAGGGCATAAACATTTGTATAAGGCTAGACAAATTCAAATGGGAAGATAAACATACATGTTTAACACATGGGTGATTAACAGTTGTAAGAACTTGCCAAGAGAAGTAATTTCTCCAGCTTTCAGTGTCTTAAAAGACAACCTTTCTGAAAAACATGTTTTAGTGTGAAGGAAGTATTTTGGCTCTGAAAATAAGTAGTGGAAACCCAGGAGCCTGGAGCACAGATTGAGATGCCCCATAGGCCGCAGTGTTCCTTCATTGTCTTGTAGCATTTTCCCTCCCTCTCCCAATGTGCTAACATTAACGCATGTGACATTTTCTTCTTGTACTTTTGAGACTGGGGGATGCTTTTGTGATGAAGGAATTTGAGGGATGGTTGGGGCTGCGTGTGGGGACCTTCTTGCTTGTCGGGAGGAGCTGGGAAAGCAGGTAGCTGGGAAGAGAGGAGACAACGTGAGCATCTAGGGCACAGATAGTGGTGCCTGATGACTGTTGCTCTTAAGCATCCAGTTTGAGATGTGTAGGTGCCGAGATCGGACTTCACATAGGAGAAGACATTCTGGATCTATTAAGGTAAGTAGTGGCTTTACTGTAGTGGACAAATTATTTAGTGATGAGGAGGAACCACGGCGAGGGCTGTGATCACTGTCCCAGGGAATAGGATGTGGAGTTCGCATTGCAGTGAGCGCTTGCACATTTCCCATCTTCTCACCACCAGCAGACTGCAGAGCTTGAGAGTGCCTGGTTTCGGCTTCTGAGGTGAAGGTTAGGAGGTCTCTTGTTAATGAGTGTTAACGTTATGACAAAGATTCATTTGGCAGAATGAACTGTTCATTTCCTTAAATGTGGGCAGCATTTTGAAGATGTAAAGTTTTTATTTTTAGCGCGTGTTAAATCTTACGTGGATAGCAATATGCTTGTTTTGAATTTTGAGTGACTACACTGAAAAAAGCTGGCTTTTTTTGTTAATTGGATCGTCTCTGGTAGTGTGCTAAATGCCGAAGACTGCAGTATGTCAGAAAAACATGTCTGCAGGGAACAGCCAGAAGCGTCTCATACAGGGTTTACATGCGTGAAAAAACTGTCTCTAGACGCTTACTTGGGTTTTGCGTATATCCAGAGCTGCATTTGTTAATCAAGTTTATTTCTAAGAGAAGCCTGAGGAAAGGCAAATTCCTGGAATTATAACTCTGCAGTATTTGGGTCATATAACCATCAAATATAGCTTGGAACTAACCCAACACATAAACTCTTGCATGGCCAAGTCCTGGTATCTCTTAAGGTCTTTCCTAACTTTCTGGGGAAGGCTCCCTTCTTGGAAAGTGCTGGAACTTCAGAACAAGGTCTTAGTCATTCTATGGTCAAATTAAGCATGTTTTGAGATTTAAATCTTCAGCCCTTAAAATAGCTTCGGTGCAGTCTCCTTTCTGTACAAATAATAAAAACTGTGAGGCTTTCGCCTTAGAGCAGAGCGAAAGCAGCAGAGCTCCACCAGCGCAGGCACAACTCTGGTGACAAGGAACTTGATTAATGGAAAAGCAAGTGTTTGTGCCCTGCTTGCTCTGCCTTTCTCTGCCTTAAAAGAAATCTTGCACGGAAATCATTCTGCAGTTGGCGAAGTAGATAGTCAGCATACACCTTGTGTGGGTTGACTCCTGGTTAGCAGAAAACCACTTCAAAACTTGTTATTTTATTATTATGGTTGGACTCGGTGATCTCGGAGGTCCTTTCCAACCGTGACAGTTCTGCAATTCTGTGATTTTTAATTGTAGCAGAGCTGTAACTTGGCAAAGCAAAAGAATTACATATTTTCAATCTGTTGTTTTCCAAGGAGCTTCAAAATTTTTGAGTTGCATCCCATGTGGAATCTAATCAGAGTTAGGAAATGCAGTTCTGGTCTCTTGCACAACTGGGGTTTCCTGTTACATCCCTGGAAGAGACATCTCCAGGTGTTCTTAGGCAAAGCAGCAATTTCGGCAGACAGTCAGGTAGAAAATGACAAAGCAGATGGTAATTTTTACCACTGTTAAGTAAAAAGAAAAATTGGTGTACTTTACTGTGCATATTTATATTTTTGATATATTTTGTATCGATGCCAGGCACTATTATATGGCATATAACTTGCAGTATCTGTTGCAAGGAGGGTTGTCTAAATAATTTCTAAGTATTTCTGAAGCGTTGGCGTTGATTTACTTTTAATTCATCTTGAAAGTACCAGCCTGAAAGAGTTGGAAGATAGTCCTGTTTGAAAGGTTATAATAAAGTTGAGTAATTTGTCCCGAATCCTACCCATAGCAGCTTCGTAGCCGTTAATAATTTCTCTAACAAATACAAGTATGTCTTGAAAAATGTCATGGAAGAGCAGGTGAATTTTAAGTGTTTTCTAATGCCATGAATAATTGAGAAGACGCTTCTTTTAGTCACTCCTTAAAACATGAAACTGAACTCAAAGAAAGAAATCGTTTTCCTGAGAAGACACAGGTGTTTAAGCCTCCCTGCTCTTCTTGCTGAACAGAATCAAGAACAAAAGATTGATTGCTCTTCCGTGGTTTCCACTCTTCCCCCTCCTCTAGCACTTGCTTTGAGATGACGTGTGCGCTTCGGTCCCGAAGTGTTTATAGAAGGAGCTGACTACCTCCCTGGTAACTCTCTTCGTGGAATAAATCACCGAGCGGAGTGCGTGCCCGTGTGTGTGTGCTGCTCCCTTGCAGGGGAGGTGCTCCTCGCCCTGGACAGAATAGTTTCCAGCAATGGAAATCCTTTAGGGTTTTTTTTGTCTTTACAAGAGCTGTTTGAAGGGGGAATTTTGCCTTACGCCTCCTCAGCTTCTTCTGAAACCAAAAGCCAAGGCTTTGTTCACGTTGGACTCCAAATTCAGCTAATTGTCGTATTTTCTGGGTGTGGTGGTAAAATTCCCCAAATTACCGGTGTCTCCGGTGTTGAGTATGGACCTGTAAATGGCAGAGAGCCAAGCTAGCAACCTGAAGAGCAGCTTTAATGTAGATTACGTGATATATTGCTAACAGAGGTCAAAGCCTCGCCGGTTTCCTATTTTTGTGACAGTTCTGGCTGATCTTCCCTTAAAATACCAGCCTGCCACATTTTCAGTTGAAACTTTGATAGAGGTGGACTCGCCGAAGTATCAGCTGAATGTCATCGTTGTCCAGTACCTGAGTGTTACACCAGCCCAGTTTTATTTAAGCAAACAGCTTAAATAAAAATAGTCTTCTCAGTAGAAGTTCTGCGCTTGGACGGGTTCTCCTCACAAGTTCCTCTTCCTGGGAAGGTGCAGCGACTGCATCGTCTGCTGTAATTTTGTCTCCAGTCCACTGCTCAGTCTTGAGTAAGCAACTTCTTCTTTAGAAAAACAGTTGTTAGTTCTTTTATTTAGCTATTTTTAAAATGACTGTATCAGAAGATTTGTTTCTGCAGAGATGCCAGGCTGTATCCAATAGCGGGAGTTCGGGCAAGGTCAGAATTTTAATTGGAAAGGGGTGGAATGTTCTCAAAAGTGTAAAGTCTGGGATTTTTTTATGAGAGTCACCGACTTGCGTGACAGCAAACAGAGGTGAATGTCAGTCTTGTCGGTCGCGCATCTGTCCTAGGGTTCCTTTCGGTATCACAGTGCTGACTGCAGGAATGTAGCCTAAATGAAGTTTCACGTCTTCAAACTTAGAACTCTTGGCAGGTGTTTCTGAGAAGATGTTGAGGTTGCTGGTGTTGAAGAGGGAGGTGGATTAGTTTTGCTGGATCCTGCACTTTGGACTGCTTGTAGTACAAATTTGTAGTTAAACAATTCTAAGCTCTGCAGTTTTGATGAAGTGTTTTCAAAGAGTTTCAAATATTTATGCCCAGGGATAATGAGTCCACTGACAAATAGTCACTTAAATATTTGGAAAAGCCTTCATTGCCATAACAGAATTACAGGAGATGGAGGTATGTCCTAACACCGGGTGATTTTGACCAGAAGTTTGTTATGGCAACTTCAGGTGTTGAGTTGTCCTGTTGTCCAGTTTCGGTGGGTGCATCTCTGCCATGGGTGCATTCACCTCCGCCAGGAGCCGGTGGGCATTCGAGTGCTCTTTGCTCCCTTCTGGAATGTGATGTGTTTCAATTTCTCTCCCTTGGTGGTAGCTTTTAAATCCCTGTCCCCTGTTTTTTTCCCTTTGGTCCCAATGACTGTGGTTGGAAATGGTTGTTATTGTCCTTGGGGCTTCATCCCTTGGATCTCAGAGATGTGTTTAAAGAGGAGAC
Source organism: Pedionomus torquatus (assembly GCA_013398155.1). NCBI lineage: Eukaryota > Metazoa > Chordata > Aves > Charadriiformes > Pedionomidae > Pedionomus > Pedionomus torquatus. The sequence continues at coordinate 39,684 of VZRU01020714.1, forward strand.
AGTGGGATGGTGCCACTGCAGCAACGTAAGATGGGAAGAGGCATCGCTCCGGGCATGGGCAGCTCTGGAGCAGCCTTCCCAGCAGATGTGTGGCCGTGTTGAGTACACCAAGCGGGTACTAACATCGCTGTTTGAACTCTCTTGTTTCCAAAACTCACTAAGTTCTCTTGGTAAAACATTCCCTGTTCCCACTGGATCTCTGCAGATGGAGCATATAAACTGACTGATGATAGTGTTGCCGGCCACAAAAGAGAATTGTAAGTATTGCTGGATTGTGGTCATGTTTCTTGTTTGGTGTTTTTTAACTGTGAAAGTTTTAATTTCTGTGCTCTCCATTTATTGGTTATTTTTGGTCAGAACTTCAGTTTGAGCAGCAGTCATAGAGCAATTTCTGTTTGTGTGTATATGGTTATATGTGTTTATTATGTGTATATGTTTGTCTGTATAAACATTTAGTTATTGATACATCTCAGATTTGAAAAATTACTTGTTGTATTCCTGAACTGTGGCAGGTTTTAAGGCACAGGCTGAAGAGCTTGGCTATGAGTGGGTTAAAAAAAGGTTGTTTGGAAACTGAGAGTTCCCTGATGGGTTTGAGATGATGAACAAACGAAAAAGTGGTACAGCTTGGGAGGTATAGGTTCCGAATTAAATACAGTATTTAGTCAAAATTAGTACTGAACATCACCTTGCAATGCTGTTTTTTTAAAAAATTCCGACTCCTCATTATCATGTCAATATTTCTGAACAGAATGCCAACTAACAGCTTCACGCTCTGGTTGTCAGGAAGGTGTCAAAAATAAGATTGGGTTTTGTGGTGAAGGCTCATGAAAACCTACTGAGCTGTCAGAAGAGACCCTGTCATTTGACTCTGTCATTTACATGTGGCATTTTCAGGGTCAGTTAAAAGATATGATGGTCTTTGTCCTTGGAGCTCTGTAAATCAGGGATGTGTGCGGGCACTGGGAGCTGTGATGTGCTTGCCCTAGTCCTAGTAATGTAGGAACGGATGAGAGTGATGTGTTGTGGGGTGTAATTGGAGAGAGACAAATATCTCTTTCTTTTTTGTAATTAATATGTGAAACCCCTAGCGTCATATTTAAGACTTGGGACAAAAGGGAGATACAGGCTGAGCACGGACGAGGCGTTATAAAATGAGCTTGCTCTTGCTGTCTCACGTCTGTGAGATTTCAACAGCACTAATAGCCATTTGATGAAAATATAAACTTAGTGATTTTGTGCTTTTGCCAAATTACTATGGAAGCGTTGACAAAACAGCTGGGAAAGTCATTCATCACATTTTTTCTGAAGTCACTCATAAGATTCTTTTCTTTTTAAATTTAACGGCATGGCTTTTTGCTTTATATATATATAGTTTCTTCTCTTAGGGTAATCTGGATTTGCTGCATTTTAAGGCTTTGAAGAATGGTTTAAAGCTGATAATCAATGGAAAAATGCATAACAAAACATTTGCAAATTAGGGCTTGTTCAGAACTGCTCTGGAGATGCTCCTTTTTGGGGAAATAGAAGATGATGTCTTGATACACTGTCACTTGTTTGCTCTTAAGAGTTATAAAGATCTGTTTGTTGTGAAAGTAGAAGAGCACTTTTTCTCTGCTTGCCCTCTGAAGAGGTTTGTAATTAGAGGCCAATTTTGATGGACGTGGTGGTGGTAACTGCTAGGAGGGCTGAAGGCCAGAAGCAGTTTGGCCTTTCAGGGCAGCGAAGTGGCCGTTTCCTCTGGCAGTGGGAGGTGCTGGGGCAGGAGAGATGGGAAGGTCCTTGGGGTTCTGCTCGGCACAAGGAGAGAGGAGACACCAAGTGGAAGGTGTGTCTGGGTAGATGGTGGAGGACTTGTCCAGGCTGCCTGTAGTTGTGACGTGGATTTTTTTGTTTATTTGTTTGTTTTCATCTAGTAGTGAGTATTAAGTTACGCTTCAAAATCCAATTTCAAAGTGAAGTGTGAGCTGTGAGGCTTCCTCACGGTAGAGATGAAAACTGCAGGGATTTTGGCCTGAGGTTGAAATACAGGTGGCTGAATATTGAACTCAATCAAGTATTTTTCTGTTTGGGATACCAATTCTGGAGGAAGAGGGGGGCTGTGTAAGAGAGGGAGACAGTTAGAGTGATCTGGAGTCCCCCATCTCACCTTGATGTTACATAGGGAGCGTGTTGGGGGAGAGAACCCCCAGGAGTAGGAGCCCTTGGTGCAGCTTTTTAAGGGGGGGTCTGGCAGCAGCTTTGGAACGTAGTGTCATGCAATGGGACCTGGAGGAAACCACGGGAGAGATCTGACGTGATCCTGAAAAGTGTAAAAAGCACCATCTTTTAAGTAATTTCAGTTGCTGTTTCAAAAGCAGGTCCATTTATTCAAACTCTGAGCTTGAAATCTTGCTAATTTGTATTTATGTATGTCAGGCTGCGAAGCTCATTCCTTGTTCTTTGCTTCCTTTCAAAATCCATGCAGAAATGAATAAAAGACCCCTGTGTGATAAAGTCTTTTAAAATTAATAAAATTCACTTTGAGCAGCAGCATGCAAATAGGGTCATCTCTCTGCTGGCTGGAAACGTGGGGATTCGTGTTACCTCCTGCTATTTGCATTTCCCATGTCCAAATCTTTTAAGATGAGAGCAGTTGGTGTAATCTATACAGATGCCCTGGCGAGCTTTGACAGAAGCAAAATAATGGCAAAAGCCTGGATGTGCTCAGCTTGCACTTCTCTCTGGCCTCAAATTTAGTGTAGGACCATTTGTTGGGCTTTAAAAGATCTTTTGATGAGTAAGTTTTGGCAGCGAGGAGGTAAATGCAGACTTTCTCAGCAACCGTATGGTCAAACAGGAGTAGCTTTAACCATCAATCTACATGAGCCACTCAGGGGAACAGTGTGGTGAAGCCCCATCCCAAGTACTGTGTGCAGTTTTGGGCCCCTCACCACAAAAAAAAAAAAAATTGAGGTGCTGGAGTGGGTCCAGAGGAGGGCAACGAAGCTGGTGAGGGGTCTGGAGAATAAGTCTTATGAGGAGAGGCTGAGGGAGCTGGGGTTGTTGAGCCTGAAGGAGAGAAGGCTGAGGGGAGACCTTATTGCTCTCTACAGCCACCTGAAAGGAGCTTGTAGAGAGGTGGGGTCAGTTTCTTTTGTCACAGGCAATAGGACAAGAGGAAATCATAGAATCAGAATGTTTAGAGTTGGAAGGGACCTCAGAGATCATTGAGTTCCAACCCCCNATGTTTAGAGTCGGAATGGACCTCAGAGATCATTGAGTTCCAACCCCCCTGCCATGGGCAGGGACACTTCCCACTAGACCAGGTTGCTCAAAGCCCCATCCAGCCTGGCCTTAAACACCTCCAGGGATGTCCTCAGGTTGCGTCAGGAGAGCTTCAGATTGGACATAAGGAAAATTTTTTCCACAGAAAGGGTTATCAAGCATTGGAATGGGCTGCCCAGGGAA